>WEKX01017429.1:6521-19477 GCA_013390025.1 Pitta sordida | reverse complement strand
ATCATATCGCATAAAACAGTGTCAGCATACTCCTTTACAGTGTATCTATGTGACTATTTCTTGCTGACGGTGGGATACACTAAACTCTCTGGAATTAGTTCTAGTTAATGTTCCTTTCGGGGGAATTCAGAATCTTACTCTTGCGAAAGTCAAAAATATTTTCACAACTTGTCATCTATTTTTTTTTCAAATTGACAAGCTTTTGTTATACAGGAAGATACAATTTTTTGTTTTCCAAATATTCCAAGTTTTCTGTGGTAATATTGCCTACCTTAAAACAAACTCTCTAAACAAGAAGTTTCAGTATATTTCAAAGAACATCCTTCCTTCTCTTTTTGCTCTGTTTTTTAACACTCTAAAAATACACAATATTGGTTTACAAAACTGATCATTCCTACACTGACTAGACTGAATAAATTTTTCTTTTAAAAGATTCTCATTTAACCAGTTCAATAAACACCTGGAAAAATTGTTTCTTTAAGTCAGTCTCTTTTTCATTTCTAATAGAGAAATGACTTTTGAGGCTTCAAACACCTCGTCCAGATAAGACATTTGACAAAAAGGTGTTTGAAATTTTCAGTAATTTGGGTTTGTATGAATGGCAAAAGTAGACAGTTGTCTAAAGGCTGCGGAGCACAGTAGATATTTGTCTGTGAAGGAGCCTGCTTCAGGAATGAAGCTGAGGTTCAAGAAATGAGATACAGTGTGACATTATGATGATTATGGTATCACCCATATGCACAACTGCGAAGTGCTGTGAGAAAGGTCCAGGAAAAGATAGCAGGGCAAAAGAAAGTGGGTGTGCAAAGGGAAGGAAAAATTTAGAAACTGAAAACACTACGATGAATACTGTATGCCTTTTAGAAGGCTAAAACAGTGGGTTTTTAGAATTTCTGGAGGTAAGCTCAAAGTTGTCTCTGCCTCAGTGTACCAAGGCACATTCTCTCTGGCCTCTAATGCAGTTTTCTCAAACTCTGTATGGAAGCAAATACTACAATCTCTGATATAATCTCCTCCCTGGAAATGCCTCCCCATTCTCTTTTCTTCTTCAGACACAGCTTTATAACAAGCATGGTGCTGGACAAGCAAGATAGTAATGATCAGAGAGTGGTGAGAAACTGTTCTAAAGTACCAAAGAGACATTCAACATTGCCAGAGATTGGCAAGTCAGTATTACAGAGGTCATGAGTGCCTCCATAACATTTTGCAGCGTGACCCCTAACAGTTCTGAAGCTATGCAGTAAGACAACTTGTGACAGTAGGACAAAACATTGTTAGGTTAGTACAGTAAGAAATATGACCAATGAAGTCTCTAACCATAAAATAAATTACTGAGCCAAAGTAACTTGGTGTGTGATTCTGGAAACATGGCAGTGATAAATGTGGGAAGCACTTCATTGCATTACCTAGCTCAGTACTATTGTTTGCAATTCCATCTTATTTCACTAACTTTTCAACAATTTATCGTTCTCTTTTTCAGCAATTTTTAAGGCATTTAACAAGGGAACATTAGGGCTGGTTCATTGTTTTTCCCACATCTCAAATGACTTTTTACCCATTATTGTAGTTAGTACATATAAGAAATTATGTTTCTTATTAGAGTAGCTCAATTCTATAGATTTAGTATTTCAAAAAGGGAAGACATTTTAAAAAATCTCATAATTGGTGTTTCAGAAGACTAACATTCACCAGGAAAATACAGAAAAGCTTCCAGGTCTTAACTTTCCAATATACTATTCAAATCATAGAATTACAGAATCATACACTGAATGACACAGGAAGGGATCTCTGGTGAACAATAGAAGGATGTATAAGACCTCAGATTATTTGTTAAGTCTAGATTTGAACATCTACTAAGATGGAAATGTCACAAAACCCGTGGTCAAATTCTTCCAATATGTGATTAACCTGTCCAAGTGTCTGTAAAAAAAACCCCAAAAAGTCTTACTATGATTTCCTATTTTCCAACATGTATCTACTGCCTCTTATCTTCTCTTTGCATACCTTCAGCAAGAGCTTTTCTCCTTCTTATCTCATAATCAGACAAGTTGAAGATGTGCAAAGTAACCACACAAGTGCTGAGGGTATGCACACCTGCCACCTCAGGATGCAAGCCGAGTGTCAAACAAGATAACGAGAGAGGAAAATCCTGTGAGGCAAGATAGTGTTTCTTTGTCCTTACACAAATGACTCAGGTCTGATAAATCCTCTCTGGAGAAACATCTGGACAATTCACACATAACCAAAAGATATTTATCTCTGCTGATGGGCCATAATTGACTCACCTCTGCTGATGTAACAGGCAGCTGTACTTCCTGAAAGGTGACAAAGGTCCTGCAATGTCCCATGACACAGTATTACATCATCCACTGTAAAACTCCTTTCCTCAGAGTAGGTACTGGGGGTGGTCCCACCTGGCCTAAGCCCAACAAACCCTCAGCCTCCTCTTCTCCAGGCTGAACAGACCAACTGACCTCAGCTGCTTCCCGTACAGCTTTTCCTCAAGGCCCTGCATCAATAGTTTCTCTCTCCTTTGGATGCTCTCTAATAGCTTTATATCTTTCTTATATTGCAGTGTCCAAAACTGCACAAAATATTCAATCTGAGGCCAAACCAGTGCGGAGCAGAGATAGACAATCCCCTCCCTCAAATGGTGTTGCTTTCTGATGCCCCCCAGGACATGGTTGTCCTTCCTGGCTGCCAGGGCACTGCTGACTCATATTCGGCTTGCCATTCTGCAGAGTCCCCACATTCTTTTCCATGGTACTACTTTCCAGTATCTCGTTTGCCAGTCTGTATATGCAATTAGGGTTGCCCTGTCTCAGGTGCAGAATGCAGCACTTTTCCGTACTGAATTTCATATGGTTGTTGACTGCCCAGTCCTCTGATTTGTTGAGATCTTTCTGCAGGGCCTTCTTGTCTTTGGGGGAGTGAACAACCCCTCGCAGTTTTGTATCATTTGCAAACTTGCTTAATATCCCTTTCAGTCCTGTGTCCAAGTAATTTATGAAGGCACTGAAGAGCAATGGGCCTAAGATGAAGGTGTATGGAACCACATTAGTGACAGGCCACCAGCCTGATGTCACCCTATTCACTATTACTCTGTCCTCCACCCATGAATCAGTAGCTCACCCAACACACGGTGTGTTTATCCAGCTAGACATTTTGTCAAGAAAGATACCTTGAGAGACAATATCAACAGAGTCTCTTCCTCTCCCACCAGTAAAGTTGTTTCAAAATCTGAGCAGCATGTAAAGTTTGGGACTGCTTATAATGTGCTATATAGAGACAGATATTTCAACTTTTGTGCTGGAAACTTGAGTAAATACACAGTGATATCAGTATTGTCAAATAGGAAGCAAGCTAACTTTTACATAATATACATATTTCATATGGACCTTCTAGAAATACTCAACATTTTATAGCTTTTTACTATAATCACTATTTTTCTTGCTGATGATCTTTATTTTCATCTACTCTCAATTTCCTTAGTATTCTATGTAAACATCGTGTTAAATATTCATGGAATACACAATTAGTGACTATGCTGCCAAAGGCAGGTAAATAAGAGTCCAAAACTACTAACTGTTGACAGAAACTGTGATGAATTGCTAAAATTGAAAGAAGAAGGAAGAGAGGAAGAGAGGAAGAGAGAAAGCGAGAAAGAAAGCGAGAAAGAAAGCGAGAAAGAAAGAAAGAAAGAAAGAAAGAAAGAAAGAAAGAAAGAAAGAAAGAAAGAAAGAAAGAAAGAAAGAAAGAAAGAAAGAAAGAAAGAAAGAAAGAAAAAAAGAAAAGGTCATATGCTCAAAGCATGCAAGTTGAATTAGAAGGTAGATGATTTTCCACCTAAAAAACTAGAAACATTTGTAGCCTGCATACACAATTTATTTTGCAGGGTAATATTCAAATTAATGTCTGGATCCCTCATGGATAATTTACTAGTAAAACTATGCAGATGAATAGCGTTATGACTGAATATGGCCACCATCACTGTACAGAAAATGGTATCAGATTGAAGACGTCACGACCTGAAAGTCTATTCATGGTTTAAACTGCCTTTAGAAAGCCATACGCAAATGTTTGCAACTTGTAAACCTGGAGNCAACTGAGAATTTCGGAAGAACTGTCGTTATTGGGTCGAGATCTCACTTGGAAGGTGTCATGAAAGACCTTTTCCTCTCGTGAGAGAGAGAGAGAACTTTATGGAAGGGCAGAGAGATGGTTCCTACCCTGGATCTGGTCAGATAATACCAGCTTGCCTAGTTTACCCCTACTGTACGTTCTCCCTTTGTCTCCTGGTGAAAAAGGGAATATTACATCTGTTGTAAGAGAAGGAGGGGTGGGGGAAGAACGTTGCCTTCTAAATGATGTTTCCTTTGCAGTTCTCAACTTGTTAGTTAGAAAATAAACCCTTTATATTCTTTACTTGTAGTTGGCTTGCTTTTTACCTGTGACTAGTTTTATTTTCCAGTTTTATTTTCTAGTTTTTCTCCTCCAGGAGAGGTTGTAGTGTATCTCTGGCATCCAGCCAGGGTCAAACCACGACAAGTCTTTTAGACAGCTAACCCATGGAACAAAGTATCTCTGCACAAGCACGGCTGATATTACAGTGTATCTGCAGTCAGAGGATAGGACCAGAATAAAGGTGTCATTTCATATCAGTAACATTCAACCAAAGAATGAGTCACTTAAGCCTGCTAGATCATTTGGGACATGAGGAATCATATCTACTCTGTGCTGGTGACACAGGGTTGGCCGAACACTATGAGCAACTCTTTGAAGCTGTCTAGTCCTCAGAGCTCTGGGTTATCAGAACATATTCTGTGTTTGTTCTCTCATACGAGGCATAGATTTTTCTGTAAAAGTTCTGATAATGGCAACTCAGTTTCTCTATCTGTACTGAATTCCATCTACCCACCTATTGAAATGCCCTGCCTCTCTGCCTTAAAATATGTGGTGGGCCATCTATCTGGTTTTTACATATGCTGACAGAAGGTGTGAACCACAATAATGGTCATGAAGATTATGAAGTTTAATAAATGCATTGCTTATCTGTCCTTAGACAAATGTATAGGCAGAATGTCCCAAGCAATAGGTAAGTTATGTACTTGAATGGAAGATATTTGATATTGCCTTATACTCATATCCTTAGAAAGCTGTGTAACACATGACAAAATGTCTATTCCAAAATGTAAACACTTCGTGATAAACATTCCCCACCGAGATGCCTTATTGCTATTACAGAGTCTTCATTATAGGAAGTCCTTTTATACAAGGAAAAGATGAATTTGGCACTTTTGCATGTTAAACAGCAGTCTCATCAGAGCTCTATGGCCCACAAAAATTAGTCTATCCCCTTGGAATACTCATGAATCAATAAGAGTGTTCCGTAAGTCCAAACAATATTATTTCTGTCGATGAAACAAGGTGCTCTACGTCCTGATGAACCAGAACTTACTCTCCAGAAATTACATGTTTTTAGAGGTGGTTTTTTTTTAAAGATGAAAGGAATAAGGTGTCTGTGTTTCATTATTCCTGTGCTCTATCAGATACATTTTGTTGTGTTATCCAAAGGATGCACCTCTATTGAAATAAAGTCAGGTGAAATATTTGCTTTTATTATAAAGAAGACCAGAATAAAAATAAGGTGCCACCTGCCACAGGAGATCACTACCAATGCTGGGCATATGCGCATTGTTAATTATAATGGCATACTGAAAAAAAGGGATTATAAACTCTGTCTGTCTGGCATAGAACTCGACTGGGTATTTTTGTGCATTACTTATTCCCTACTTTTTTTCTTTAGAAGTCCAGTTTCCTAAAAATTTTCTTTATACCTGCACAACTGAAAATAATGTACCATATTAGCATTAGCATACTAATAAAATGAAAATTGATTAGAAATACAGCAAGTACAGTCTAATCCAGACAGAAGCATCTCATTAACAGGGCAAGATATTTATACTGTTTGTTGTCTTGTATTCATTTAATTTAACAATTTTTAATAAGTATTCTTCACTCAGCTTTCCCTTCAGAAATTTATTCTAGTCTGAGTGAAAGCATTGTGATTTATTCCACCTCTCCCTGATCAGATGAGGAATAAAAACAGGAGCAATGCATCAAAGGGTCTCTTCTCCTCATTCTCAGGGTAAAAAATGATTGCTTCAAAAAGTGATTAAAATTTGTACTGAACTTTATTGTTACCACAAGATTTCTCTGGTTATACTACAGTTTTCTTGGTTTGTAAAATGAAAGATTTGCAAGGTCAGAAAAGATCATTATATTAAGGGAAAAGATTCTTGATTACAGAGCTGCCTAATGAGGAGTATCTGCTGATGCTGTGTTATTCCCTTTCATTGGTACTACATGAAGAAACACAAAGGATCAAGGCTATGTTAAAGTGTTGCAGCAATGTAATTATACCAGAGGTCCTGTACTAGAAGTATTATTTGTCAAGGACCAAAGCAACTCATGAACTACTCAGAACCATGGGAAGAGGCACGATGCATCCATGGAAAGAGGTTTGCCTTCATTGCTACACCTCTGGCATCTGCAGAGCAGTACAAAATATATGAGAGAAGAGCTAGCACATGATGGTAGGTGAATTTTCTCGTTAGTCATTTAATTCCCATCTGAATTTCAAAATGCTTTGCACCAGCAGTGCAGAGTTCCGGGGAAGGGATTCTAGATAAATGGGTGCTAATTGGAGTGGTCTTCTAGTAGGTATTCTACACAGTTAACCATGGAATTTCTGAGGGACTATGTAAAAGGCAGCTGTTGTCTCATACCATCTGCAAAAATGCCCATCCTACCCATTCCATGTGCTGCTAATACAGAAGGGTTACAGATTTGCAGAGAACAAACCTGTGAAAAACACTGACATGGAAGTCTCTCCTTTCTGAATCCTGCCTGAATTGGTTACCCCCTGCTCATATAAGTAGAGGGCACAATCTGGGTACGAGTGTCTTGATTTGCAATTACTGAACTGCTAAAAGGGAATGGCAAACTGAGCAGGAGGTGGAGTTGTTTTGAAAGCTTTAATCTGGTTTCCAGGGAAACCTATTTTTCAGTTGTTTGCACATTCAACACATCTGGTTCATTTGGACTGTGCGTTTTTGAAAGTGATGAATGTGTCATGAGGAAAATGAATGGAAAAATAATTTAAGGAATTAATGGGATGGAAGGAACATAGAATTATGTAAAAAGTGCAGTTATATTTTCCCTCTTATCTCTCTCATCCTCCTCCCCTGCCCCCTTCCTTCTTTTTAAGTACAAACTTTTGGAAAATATTTGCTCAATATTTTGTGAAGGACTTAGGCCAGTCAAGGATGTCCAGACTCTTAATTGAAACAATAGGTCATATGTATTTGTATATTAGTATTACTAACACAAATAATTATTGTTGACCTAAATATCTACTACAAGAAGAAATACAGACTGAAGAGAAATGGAAATCAGAACCATATAAAAAAAATACTTGTGTACATTGTTGATTGACAATATTCTATTCTTCTCAAAATAGAGGGTGTTTTGTTTTCGGAACAGTTATACTAAAAGGTTACAAGTAACCCAGATGTAAAGATCTCTGAAGTACTAGCAAATAATCTGGCTAGTGATCTCATATAAGGAAACTGTAATCCAGTGGGTAGCCTGCACTGGAACAGGTATTCTGGCAGGACCTGTGGCCCCATGGGGGACTCATGCTGGAGCAGTCTGTTCCTGAAGGACTGCACTCAGTTTAAAGGACCTATCTGGGAGCAGTTCATGGAGCCTGTGGGAAGGATTCATGTTACAGAGGTTCACAGAGGATTGTCTCTTGTGTAAGACTTGTGCGAGACTTCACAATGGAACAAGGGAAGAAACTGATGAAGAAGGAGCAGTAAAGACAATATGTGATAAACTGACTGCACTCCCATTCCCATTCCCATTCCCAATCCTTCTGTTCCACTCGGGGGAGAAGGTAGACAATTTGGGAGTAAAGTTAGGCACAGGAAGAGGGAACAAGGAGTGGATATTGAGAGGGTAATGCAATAGCAAAATATTAAATACAAAACAGAAGGCGACCATCTACAGAATCAGTCACACTACTTGATGAAGACTGTAAAATGAGTACTGGAGATTGACAATACAGTCATACTTCTGGATTCATGAGTTTTGGGTCTTCTGAGGCTCCCGCAAAACATTAAATCCATGAATTCAGGTTGGACATTAATGTGGCAAATTATTACCAGAAATATGGCAACTTTGAAACACTTCAACATCCAGGGGCCCCTTAAGGTATGGGGACAGTAGGAATAAGAGTGTTTTCCCTTGGACTGTAGAGACTAGCACAGGCAGGAGTCCTTTGGCAGAGGCTATGCATATGTGCATATGCACATGTTCACATATGTGCTGGCAAGTCCAGGCTGGCTGCCGCAGCTGGAATGGTGACCACATGGGTCCATGTGTTGCAGTTTAAGGCTTCCTCGCTACTGGCAGGGGTGGGCGGTTGGGCAGGGCTGGGGCCGGCTGCTGCGGCACCACGTCATCCCACAGAACTATGCACCGCTTCATGAATCATTGAGTAAGGACCATGGAAAAAAATTCTGCATATCACTGAAGCCACAAATATGACAGCGCGAATTACTGAGCTATGACCGTATAATAGGAAGAAGTTATGGGCATTCTTTTTACCAGTCTTTACTTGCAAAAACTTTGGAAAGATTTCTCTATTTGCCCCACTCTTTGTGAGGAAAATTACACATGGATTAGATCAAATAGAGGAATTGGATGATGGGATAAGATTGTATTCACATGAGAAACTAGAAGGAACTCACATGAAATTGTCAAGTTGCTCCCTAAGGTGTACATACTACTTGTGGTAAAAGCTGTGTTGCCACAGGTCGCTAGATGTAAATTAAAGCAATTTGCTTCTGCCGAAAGGCTCTAGAGAGCACCTGAGAAATACAGACAAGCAACTCTGACTTCATCTCATGCAAGAAAAATGTCATTGATGTAACGAGTGAGTACAGTCTGTTCACAGGTTCACAGGTTATTCCGAGTTAGAAGGGACCCACAGGGATCATCAAGTCCAACTCCCAAGTGACTCCCACACAGTTGATTAAGAGTTAGCACACTTTCTATAATGGGAATGTCTGCTACAGTGGCTTGATAGAGTTTCAAAAAGTTGTTAACTAACATGTAGATAAATGGAATCTAGTGATCATAACACACACGGACTTTTAAAACCCTTGATTTTTCACAGAATCACAGAATCACAGAAAATTATGAGTTGGAAGGGACCCACAAGGATCATCTAGTCCAACTCACCATCTAATACCCGTACAGCGACCGAGAGCACATCCCAGAGCGTAATACCAACCTAGATGCCTCACAGTCTAGCAGGCCACTCCGAGCCAGAAGGGGCCCAGGGTCATCCAGCCCTACACCCCCCAGCTAGACCATGTCAGATGAATAATTTTAGAGGAGCTGAATTGTTTCCTTTCCCTGTTATAACTGAAAGCAGTTCAGGGATAAATCACAAAGTGGAGGATTTAGTGCTCACTGCTCAGAATAGATGTTCAGGGGAGCGCCAGTGGTTTTGCAGTGGAAATGGGTTTAGCTCAACGTCTTTCAGTAATTTCTAAGTTTTTGGAAGTCTTTAGAACTGAGCTCTTTTGGGTAGCCATGCCTTATTGTTGGTGAAAAGTTCCCAAGGACCTTACAACTCTGATTGAGAAAGCAAAAAGATGACAGTTTCATTTCAAGGGTTCAGTTTAGACACATGTAAAGTCTTTAGAAAAAAAAAATCAAAACTCTTCTTACAGAATGCTGATTTTGGAAAGACAGTTGTAACTCAGTAGATATATTGAAATTACCATTGACAATTCTCTGAAATCTGTAATTTCTGAAGAGTGAAATTTACAAAACCTAAGAAAATGCTCATCACAATCAGAAGGTGTAGCATGAACAGGACAGGGGCTGTAATTTTGATGTTATATAAAATCTTTGTATGTTCTTTTTATGAATATTATATGCATTATATTCTCTGTATTTCTATGAAGGTAAAGTGGATTCAGGAAAGGTATAGACCGTTAAAATGAGAGAGAATAGAGCTTAAAAACTGAGACTAAAAAGGCTGAAGCTCTACTACTGAAGAGGTTAAGACAGGAACTGGGTATGGACTGAGCCAAGACAGGGAAGCATAAGGTAAAGAAGGATTGTTATTCACTGATAAGATAGCAAGAGGAAGGAGATATCAGCTAAAAAGAGGAAGAGATCTATTTAAACAGATTATTATAAAACCAGTAATGAACTTCCAGAATTTGTTGCCACTCCTGATGTGGATAGTATTATCATATTCACAAAATGATAGGACAAGTTTAAGACAAAATTGTAAATGGATACTAAAGAGAATAGACATGGATTTGCCCTCTAATATCCTGAAACCTGTGGATGTAGATACAGGGAAAATAGACAAAGAATGTACCCCAGGCTGAGATGCATCCCAGAGTCATGAGGGAAGGAGCAGAAAAAGATGCTAAGCTCTTTCCAATGTATTTAAAAAGTAGCAGCATTCAAATGAAATTCCCAGTCACTGGAAAAAGGGAAACAGCACATCCATATTCAAAAAATGTAAAGAGGAGGACTCTGGGAAGTACTGACCAGACAACCTTACGAATGTTTTTAGCATGATGATGAAGCAGATGATCTTGAGAGACATGTGAAAACATATGGAAGATAGTGATGTGATTATACGATGCCAACACATGGTAAATCACACCTAACTGATACAGTGACCATCTACAATGAAGTAACTGCATCAAGGAACAAGGCAAGAGCAACTGATGTGATCTACATAGATGTCTGTAAAGCTTTTGACAAGATCGCACACAAATTTCTGCCTGCAACATTGAAGAGATATGAGTTTTATCAAGAGACTGTTAGATGGATAAGAGAATAGTTGGAAGGGTGCTTCCAAATAGTTGCAGTCAATGCCTTGAAGTCCAAGTGGAAACAAGAGACAGTTGGTCTCTCAACGGTACATATGCTTTCTATTTAATGTCTTCAAAAACAACATACACAGTAGGACTGAGTACTGCCCAAGCAACTTCAAAGATGACACCAGCTAGTCATGCAGTTGATTTTCTAGAGGGCAGGAGTACTCTAAGAGGGACCTCAATAGACTTGGTAAGTGGATCTGTGAGAAGTTCATGAAGTTCAAAGGACGAAGGGCAAAATGCTGCATGCTCTGGGTAGGTTCAGAGGAAGGCCACAAAGTATCAGGGGTCTGGAAAAAGGCTGTTAGAGTTCGGGTTATTCATAATGAAGGGATGAAAAAATGTGGAAAATTACACAGAATCACAGAATATTCTGAGATGGAAGGGACCCAGAAGGATCATCAAGTCCAACTTTGAAACAGCACCACTCCCTGCCTGGCGGGAATCAGATCCCGGTCTCCTGCACGAGAGGCGGGGACACTCACCACTGTGCAAAAGCGGATTTTCTACAAGAAATAGTAAAGAGATCAGTTCTGTTTCTAAAATAGGCATATTTCTCCTTTTGTCAAATAAGAAAATCTGAAATACTTATATTTCAGTACAATATAAATTATTAAACTTGCTATAGGCATCATTAGAATCTTATTTAACAGTTTTATTTTCTCAATAGTCTTCAACTATGAAACAAAAATAAATTATATTTTGGTCACTGTTAATTTCTCAATTTCTTTGGGCCAAAGCTAAACAGTATAAAAGCCCTGTTCATTTCACAATTTTTAATAATTTCCCATTGAAAACTTTTGGATACTTCTGATATTTAGAAGAAGTAAGGATGCAGAAACAAAATTAGGCTTTTTTCTGACTGATTTATCACTGTTTTGCAAAACTCACCTAGAGATAAATGGTGTCTTAAAAAATAGAAGTCAAACTGTTCAGGGTAAAAATAGAATTATTCTACCAATTTGTATTATGAAAACTATGAAATAAGAGTAAAATAACATACATAATACATTTTTAGAAACACTTTAGCTTTGCTCATCTTTTAGTATAATTACTTTTATATAGCGTTATACTTTTATATAGTGTTATACATCACAGAATCACAGAATCACAGAATCAGTAATGTTGGAAAGGACCTTANACTGAAATAGCCAAAGAAATGTGCAAGATTCCAGAATCTTTAATAAAATGAGGATGAATTAGCAATACAAACACAAAACACAGCTTGTCATTAGGCATATACTTGCAAGGGTTAGGACTGTTAAAAATCCTTTCTATAATAACTTTATTTAGAATCTCATTTTCCAAATGAAAACAAATTTTACGTATTCCTCAACTCACCTAAAATACTAGGAAATATATCATGCATGTGAAAATAGCCAATGTAAGAATAAAAAATGAAAGATTAGTTCCCTGCTACCACATATATATACATATATATATGAGGGAAGGAGCAGACAAAGATGTTATATATATAGGATCGAAATATAACTTTGTTGAAAGTAAAAAAATAAGTAGCATTTCTGCATGAGCCATTGAAATATAAAATTTTGAAGTAATCAACTAATTATCATCTACTGTTTAATTATATTTTAAATACTAAGAGTTTATTTCAATAGGTTGAAAAGTAATATTGATACAGAACTAGTTTACAGTTTGGAGTTCTTGACTTTAGTGAAAAGCAATGTAAAACTGGACAAAATCCGCTGATTCAGTTTTCACAGAATCACAGAATCACAGAATATTATGAGTTGGAAGGGACCCACAAGGATCATCTAGTCCAACTCACCATCTAACACCCGTACAGAGACCAAATGCACATCCCAGAGTAGTAAACATAAACCTACATCCCTTACAGGCTCACAGTCCACTCCAAGCCAGGAGAGACCCACAGGACCATCCAGCCCTACACCCCCCAGCTAGACCATGTCACTAAAGTCCTCATCCAGTCTTCTCTTAAACACCTCCAGGGATGGC
>WEKX01017425.1:0-10394 GCA_013390025.1 Pitta sordida | reverse complement strand
AAAAACCCCTTTCTTTAGTTCTTGAGAGAGTGTAAAATCCTAAAAGGCCACTGAAAACATGAACTGCCCTTGTCTTCTCCTTGTATATTGAGATGTTTTTGGAATATACGTATACCAGTCTTTAGAAGTAATGAGCAAGATATGCCTTTTCAAATGCATTCCTTCATCCATTTTGTTGTAAGAAGAATGCTGAGCTGTTCAACGTGTTGTCTTTGTGTTTGTAATGAGTTCACAATTTCATGTGTGTATATGCAAGAGTAAACTTGTTTCTGACATGTGCATGTTTCAAGTGTTGGAGGAAAGAGTGCAAGCTCAGAACCTCATTCTGGCCTCCAGAGATAAAGGCCCCTCCTGGCAGAGCAGTTTCAGAAATAAGGCTTTCCATTCATAAAGATTACACTTTACATATTTTTTTACTATGAAGACTATGTTTAGAAAATCAGCCTTTCATGTGAAGGACTTTTTTAGCACAAAAAAAATCTTTGTATTTGGACACTACTTTTCTATGCTTGTATACTTTTTGTATACTACTTGTACTTGCTCAAATCTATTGTATTGACCCGTATTTGGACATGCTACTGAGTACTGGTACCTGGATGCTGCATAGTCTGTAGAAGCTTAAGAAAGCCAGGAATTGTTTTTTCCAAAAAAATTTGAATGGAAACAAGCTTACAGACTTCAGAGCTAGACTATGCATAAGAGTTGCCCTGAAATGGAATTTATAGTAAATACTTTGATCCTTTGTTTTTGACGGTGTTAATTCATGTGAAGGAGCATTACTTACACAGAGTTTTTCTGAGGATTTAGCTGCACCTTGTGAAATATTTGGTGGCTGTTGTCACTTACAAATTCCTTCCCTACCACTCTCTCATTCATTTGCGGCTTCTCATCCTGTTGGGCTGTGCTGACACGGTTATCTGGGAGGGTACACCACACTTGAAAAAGATTATAGAAATAACTCCATTTTAAAGGATATATATTACTAGTTCCATACTTGTCCTTCTCAGACAGATATTAAAACTGCAAAAGTCAAGGAATCAGATTTACCAAGATTTGGAAATATTGACGTGATACAGGGAAGCCATGCAAGAGGGTTCATAAGGGAACTGGGCTTCTGGCACTTCAAATCAGGAGTATCATGAGAGGGCTTGTAAATGAAGAAATGGTGAAAAAGCCAGTAGGCTCAGAAGAGCATACAGTTTGAAATGAAACTTGTGATACTGGTAATGCTATGGGATTTCAGATGCAGCAGTCAGAGTGGGAAAACATCAAATAGTCTGCCAGTCAAAGAAGAAAATGTGGCAAAACTAAGTGCTTAAATTCTAAGACGCATGATGAGGGAAGCAAGTCCAGCTCTAAGTAGAAGAAGTGGCATAGTACACTTGTCAGAAGCTTCACTGAAGGAAGTTGATCTACAGATGAAAAAGGCAAAACAAAAAATTTGGTGATGAAGGTTGTGATGTGGTGTTACATAATTCTTAAAAACCAGAATCTAGTGAAGAAACTCCCCACTTCATCAAGGAAACTTATGAATCCACTTGAACTGTAATTCAGAACCTAAATCAAAAAAATGTATCATTTGGCTTGTAACTGCCCAGAAAAGATGGTAATACTGATTTCAGTGACACAAGACCATGAAAAAAGCAGCCAAGGCTGCTTCATTTGTGACAGGCATAATGAAAGTAAAGAGGCATTCTTCAAGAAACTGATATCCATCTTAAAAATATAGAAAGAATTGTATATTCTGGCAGGTAACATATGAAAGGACAAGAAGACAAGAAAAATTTTGAAGAGCATTTAGCAGAAGGATTCACAGGTAGCAATAAATCTTCCTTCAAATATAACAAAAGCAGGAAGTAAGCCAAAATTTGAAGAGCCAGGATGGCAGCTGTGGTATGAAGAGAGTAGTCAGGAGCAGGTTAGGCCAGTGCAGAGGAACTGCTTTAATTATTTCCTTCAGCATGTGCTGCACAAGAAATGGGGCGGGTTCTGATCTAAAGTTGTCTTTGTGAAAGACTCCTCAGAGGACCCATATAGAAAGGAAGCAGCTACAGAAGACCACACATGGAACAAATAAAGCACACATCGAGCACTCAAAGTGCAGCACATTGCCAGGTCAAGGTGGTGTTCATGAGAGAGTTCAAGAGAAATTCAAGACTAAAAGAGATGAATGAGTCCCCAAACATGGCAGTAGTAACATAGTCAAAGCTTCCTTGGCACTCAAAGGACAAATGAAATTCTGAAAGCAACTTTTAAAAATGTTTTGGGAAGAGACGTGGGGAATTACAAAAATGTTAAGATTTATTTTTTTTTGAATGATGTATGTACCATACAGATTTGCTTTCAAGAACAGAATTACTGAAAAATCTTGATAAACTGGTCTTTTGATTGCCTTTTTTGCAGTCTTATCAACAGTTATGTGGATAACTGTGACCTGGTTGATGTAGCTTACTTGGTTTTTCCAAAAGGCTTTTGAGAAGAGTCTTATTAGAGACTTTTAGGTAAACTTTGGACCATGTCATGAGAGGGAAGACCCTTGTATGATTAACTGGTTAGGAAACAGAAATAAATGGTCAGTTTTCACAGGAGAAGGTAGTGACAGATGAAGTTCTGTATGATCTATGCTAAGGCCTTTGCTGTTCAGCATGGTTATAAATTACTTTAAAAAGCATGTTAGCAGTGAGGTAATCAAGTTTGATGATATCAATTTATTCAGGGTAGTAAAACTTGGTGACTGAGCAATAAATTGACAGCTGAAATTCAGTGTAGATGAATGTTCAGTGATGTACATAAAGAGAAGAAATCCCAATTTAACGTACATGAGCTGACTGGAATGAGAGTTGGTAGTTATGATAGATAGTCACACAGAAACATCAGTGTTCAGTAGTGTTCAGTAGAGTAAATCAAATATTAGGAGCCATTAGGAGGAGAATGAAGAACAGAAGAGAGACTGTTTCTCTGCCTTAATGTAAATCTCTAGTTTTGCCTTATTTGTAATATGTTGTGCAGTTCTGTTCTTGTTCTTCCCCCACTGCCTCAAAAAGTACAAGGAACTGAAGAACATTTCATCAAGGTCAACAAGGATGATCAGAGATATAGAATTACATCGATATTAGAAATTACTTAGGTCACAACTGTTCAGGCTGAAAGGAGGTGTTTTCAATGACAAGGGACAAACTGCAGAAAAAGGAACCCAGAAGAAACAAAATTATTAGGGGCACAAATAATTATAATCACCATAAAAAAATAGAGTTGAAGAAAAAGTCAAAACTCATAAAAATAGGGAAAAAGAAATACTAAAATACTAAGCAGAATATGTATCTCTTTATAGCACCCTGAAGGACATCCAAGGACTTGGTGAATGCTGTTCAGCAGTTTTGTGCAGAGACATGTAGCAACAACTCAGCTATGATACTGGACTGAAGATTTTCTCATTTTTAATAAAATAGAGTTATTTTGATATTCATTTATATTTGCAATTTTTCATCTGTTGTATGTTTTAACTCATTTAACTGTTTTGGGGAAATGTAAATTATGAACACATATCTCTTACTATATGTACTTCAGAGTCCAAGTACACATGAAGTTTTCAGATGACCTTCTGGGACTCTAAGCTAAACATACCCATAACAAGTCCCAGCTGACATCAGGAAGACAGCTGTTCAAATTAATTTTTCTCTATAACCTTTATCAGTATTTGAAGAATACATTGGCTTAGAAATGAACCAGTCAGCACCATAGCAATTGCTTATTTTAATATTCTTCCTATTTTAATAATTAAAATAAACCAATTATTTATCGATTTTCTATCTTAAAACCTCATAGGACTGAGGCACCCAGATAGTTTTCAACCAGTTTATGACTATTGGTCTCATGCAGACCAGTAGCAGCTCAATTACGGTGACTGTGGTTAAAATCACTGCAGGTGTTCCACTTAATGGCGTTGGTCAGGTGGCAGATGACCATAAAATGTTAGGGTTGTGTGAGTCGTCAATACAGGAGAAGGAAAGCTGTGTTGCATTAGAGAAAGACATCGAGGATTGCCCTTTATCAGTGTTAATTGTGGTCTTTTCTACATTCAGCTTCTGCTGTCCTGGGCCAAAATGTAGCTGCCAATGTATATGTGTAAAGCTCTGTAAGTTGCTCATAGATCACATATCCTCAAATTTATTTCATAGATGTTGTAACAGCAAAGGCAGATGAGTTTCCTGAATCTTCAAAAGTCATACAGAAAACTAGAGGCAAATTCAGAGACAAAACCCCAAACTTCCTGATTCCAAATTTTGTTCAGAGGGGATGACAAGAAGAACAAGTGTTAAGTCATCCTAATTAAAAAGCAAACAATTATTTCATATTTAGATCAACAATAACACTTTTAGGCATGGCAGTAAGTTAAAACATCACTTATTTTATGAAGAATATTTCCTGCCTAACATGAATTGAGTAATATCAGTTTTATGAGAAGAACAAATGATTTTGTAATAGCATGTCTGGACTCAGTTTCCAGATACATAGTCAGGTGCACAGAAACCTGATGCTGCTTGCCCTGGGGGTGGTTAGAACAACTGCAGGCTCATCTTTCATGTGAGTTATCTGCCTGGGCTCTCTGCGTTGTTGGCACTGAACTTCATCATTATTTTATTACCGAGGAAGTAATTAAAATGTGCAGAATTTTTGTGGACACGTAAGTAGAAGGAGAAGGAAAATTATGACAGTTTTTAAAGATCAGAGAAGTGTCAAGACATTAGAGTTGCAATTTTATACTTCATCATTGAAATGCCTGTTGCCTCCTATTCTCCTTCCCAGTATTTTCTTCCTTTTTTTTTCTTACTAGTATTTGTTCTTTTCTTAGTGCTCACTGGCATTGCACATCTTACCAAACCTGTCTATTCTTCTTCTCCTTGATGAACTCCCTTGCAACACCTCTGTCCTCATCATCCTGTGTACTTTGTCATAGTTTGCTTTCCCCAGCTCTCTTTTTCACTCCTGCTGATTCGTCAGAGATAAAAGAAAGTAGGGTCTTCAAAGGAGTTGGATACAAAATTGAAATATCCTTCCACTTCAGTCAGTGTGTATTGTCTGATTTTCCTGGGGTTTGTAGCATGACAAGGTATAGCCTTTCTAAGGAACTTCAGCAGGGGAAAATACTGATTTTCAAGTTCTTGTTTCAAGGATGTAGATAACTGATTTTTAAGCATAAGTAAGAGTCCATATGAAGTAAGTAAGCTGTTATCCCCCAAGTAATTCTTGAAAAACACAAGT
Organism: Pitta sordida; assembly: GCA_013390025.1. NCBI lineage: Eukaryota > Metazoa > Chordata > Aves > Passeriformes > Pittidae > Pitta > Pitta sordida. Next base: position 5,132 of record WEKX01017425.1, on the reverse strand, counting down.
TCATCTGAAATACTGACTCTTTCTTTTTAGCTTTGATATAATCCTGAAAATGACACTTATCCCAGAAAAGATCAGCCCACACAATAAAGTTGAAAATGGTCTTATAACTGGAAAAGTTATGTAGTCTGAACAGCAGGTGTCAGTGTGAACTCTGCCGTTGTAATAAAGGGTGAACGTTTCAGCACCATCACGATACCCTCAGTTGAGGATTTTTAAAGCTCTTTCATTATTCAGAAGGGGGTTCCAAATATTTTTCTTCCGTGTGTCAAATAGTTACAGTTTCATAAGCAGGCTATTTTCCTGTCTTATCAGCAATTTTCGCTAGCAGCAGCACCATAACGAAAACCTTGAAACCACAGCTCTGAAAGCAGGAACGATATACATGTATATAAATATTTGATGTTATACAATATCTATTATATTTGTTTTATAGAAGAATGTGATAAGTGATAAGATTGATTGAAAAGACATACTAGGAAAAGACAGGAATAAAATACAATTTTGAAGAGATTTGAAGAACTATACAGTCAGTGAAAAAAAACCCACCTTGTGTAGAAAGTCACTAAGGCATATACTAATAAAAATCAATTGTCTGCAGAGCCAGCTGAACAAGCTGTAAGAAGTTAAGAAAGGAATTAAGTTAGAAACACTTGGTACCTAGTAAAGTGAAGGGAGGGTTAAGGTAGAAGAAATGAACACCTACTTTAATAATTAAATCCATTTTTGTATTCCCTCTTCCCTTCTGCCTTTAGTCAATACCCTTGCCCACTTATTTCTGTTCTAAGTGTAAAAAAATATTTTCTGTAATCAAAGATCTTCGGAGTGCCTACCTATATATGGGATATTTAGTCTTAATTATTTTTTTTCTGAGAAAAGAGGCTTAGAAATTTCTGTCAACATGATTGTTTAATAGTGTGGTTTATATAAAAGCTAAGGCATCACAGACCAGGCAACTGCAGGTCTACGCTATACTAGACTAGAAACGAGATAAAGATCTTAGTCAAACTGGAAGACATATGTAAGATAATAATTCCTTTAAAAGTTCTGATAGACATTTGCATATATATATACACACATACATGTTTATATATATATATATATATGCAGACGAGCAATGAGCAAGGCTGAAAGGCATACAAGTTCTTCCGGCTGAGAATTCCCCTGGCACTGGGGGACTCAGCTGGCATGCAGCCTGCTTTTCTGGCTCCTGCGTCATGCTGCTGCTGTGCCACAGAGCTGTGGGTACCTTGTCCTTCAGCTCAGCTTTATGTACTCAGCCAGTGTACATAAAGAAGCTTTCACTAGGACTTAGGACAGTGTGAGTCTGTCCCAAGAATTGGTGGTCCCTAACTGCCTGATCATTCAGCTTCCTCTGCACCCCCAAAGACTTTTCATCTTTTTGGGCTGCATGTTTTGTAAGGCTCCTGTGGTGTATTGCTGAATGACTTCAGAATGGTAACATATTATCTTCCTGATCCCTGTAAGGCAGAAAAGCTCTGTTACTTTCCGTATTACAAATGGAGAATTAAAGCTGTACTTTGTTTCTACTGGCTTGAAATCTGTGTTTGAATTCAAAGAACCAAATGACTATGTCTGTATGCCCTGGAGGAGCTCAGGTATGAGCCTGTCCTGCTCTCTGCCTCAGATTTCTTTTTTGGAGAGGCATCTTGATTTTCCAGAAGAGAATCCAAGTGATAGTCAACATGCAGGCAGTCCCCAGGGTACTTTGACTCTGGTTCCAAGTGACAAGGCAGTGTAAATACAGCAGAAATTTAAAAGCCAGAGCTATTACAGCAAGTTGATGTCCATAATTTCAGCATAGCACAACTAAATTTTTATGAGATTTGGACTTAAAAGTCGAATCCAAAGCCCAGAATTTTTTGACTAGACAAAGTTAAGATAATGCAAACCCATCATGTTCTGAGGAGCCCTTTAAAATTATCCCCAAAGCTACCGGTAATGTGTAGGCTTGTCTGAAAAGTCATTCTGTTTGGGGCTTGCATATCTATATCAAGACTGCAAGGTAAGTATCTAGATTTCTTCTGAAAGTAAGTACATACATGTAGGAAGGGAGCAGGTAAACTTTGGTTGTACTGTACCTTCTATCCTAATGGCTAGAGTATTTAGCCTGTAAATGGGAACCACTGGCCTTTCCACTTTGTCTCTCTTCAGCTGGAAGTATTTAAAATCATCATCCCTTCAGGGCTGCTTTTACAATTGGGATTCTCCATGGCCTTCTTTGGGGTATCATCATTTTCACAGAATCTTCTGAGTTGGAAGGGACCCACAAGGATCATCAAGTCCAACTCTTAACACTGTCTCCCACATGACAGATGGGGACGCTTACCACTGTACTAAAGTGGATGTTTTTATTTTCTTGCTTAAATGGATTGCATTGGAGGCAGAGAGGAAGAGTAATCCTGTAGCCTAACAGTTTAGACGTTATAGATTGGACTGTAAAAATTTTCTCTTGTCCAAAACAAGAGAGCAACTCTGTGGAGAAGCAAGAATGAATGTTCTGGTCTCTTGACTTCCAGAGCATTACTTGAGGTGGTGGGCACTCATTTCTGGCTACTTATAGGATTGAGTATTGGTATATTCTATACCTAAATGTAACTCCAGCCTGAGTTGAAAAAACCTCATCCTTATGGATTTGGTAATCAAAAGTGATTTTAACTGAATTAAACTTTCTTGACTTGGTCCTTCGTTTCCCTAAGCATCCCACTTGCCCTCAGCACTGGTGAGAAAGGGAAAGGAGTGTGCCTATACTAGCAAACAAAACTGTTCCCAAGAATATTTCCAGGCACAGAAGCCAACTGGCGTGGACTGACTTATAAGAACACCAGTAAACAAACACAGTCAGCCTCTAGAATAGGGTGGTTGGATGCACATCCTTTGGTGTAATGGTCTGTGGGATATTGTAACTCCTAGACCATACCTGAGAATTGTTTGGGAGAATCTTAGTTGGTACAGGCTGAAAACATGCCAGGGACTGTTCTAATAATTTTAGACCAGTCATATTCCAGTGTCTGGGAACACTCACAAGTACTGTTTAATTCACTGGCATAGACATAGCCTTAGGTTCACTGGTGTTTTCCACTAACTCTTTTCGACAGTTCAAAGATAATAAAGACTGGTGATTATTGGTGAGAAAATATTTTAAATCAATTCCTGACTCAAATACCCACTTTGTTGTGAACCTTTTCACTTTGGGGAAATACAAATTTATAGTTTGGTTCTGAATTTCTCTTCTTGTAATATTTATCTTGTTAGTGTAGCCAATGTTTTAATATCTCATAGTACATGGCATAAAATAGCTTGAAGGTGTCTACGGGTTTTAGAATTAATTCTGTGACATTTAGGATAAATTTAGGAGTAGACAGCTAAATTTGAAGTGCTTTATGTCGTTCTGAATATACAGAAGCAGTCTTCTGTGGAATTTTCTCTCTCTGGTACGTATCTATTCTTTTCTTTGATAAGAGTTACTTACTTAGAAGATGCAACTTCAAAACTATAATTATAAGGTTTTGATTTCAGGTACTAGATAGCATATTGTCTACAGTTGTCATTAATACCTGTAACTGAAAAGCATATATGGTAGTCATCTGGCAGATGGTTATGTAATGGTCGTCTGGCAGAGAATTTCAGAAAACAGATACTTTTGAAAGACTTTCAGGTTTTGCCAAACATTTCTTCATTTTCTTGTGCAATTAACTGTGCTTATTGTGTAGGAATTGAGTACAATTACAATTGTGTTCTGTACTAACTTGTCACGTAAAAACTAAGGCAATGATTAGGTGTGAACAGAGGTTGCTTTTCTGAATTATCTTAATTTCTTCATTATCACATTTTAAAATCTTGTAATTCCTACTTCTTACTGCTCACTAAATCTATTTGTTTTGTGTTAGCTAAAAAGGAACGGTTAATCCCTCTAAATTAAAAACTGTATTTGTTAGCAGGTACACATGAAAAATAACTGTTTACATTGAATTTAATTAATTTTCACAATCCTTTCAGTCCTTTTATTGGAAATCTGGTATGAGAGACATAAAGATGAAGTTTTTATCCTGTCATATATTCTTTCTCTTGGAAAAGAACATCAACTCACCATAAAGAATTCAGCTTTAACCTGAACAAAATAGTTCCCTTTTCCTCCAAGTTATTTATCAATTCAAGTATCTTTGTCTGGATTGCTCTTTATTTACAGAACTAATTTTAATCCCCTGATCCCAGAAAAGGTCAGACAAAAGTTTTATCACAGCCCTAATGTCTTTCGGGAGTCACTTTGTATCTTTATGGAAGTTTTTTCATATCATGATGGTAAAGGTCCAAGGTCCTAAGAGGATCACTTTGAGAATCCCTTAGTTAGTATATTATCTTACATTTTGTGATGAAGTTATGTTTGGGTATTTCAAAGACAGAGGTTTTTGGAAAATTTGCATATAAAACTGTGTTAATGCAGCATAAAAGAAGTCAGAACAGAATGAAAGTGTTAGCTTATACTACAGCATATTCTTAAAAGGATTTCTGGTATCCAACTCATAGAACAGATCTGTAGCATTAGATAGTGTCATTGTTTATATGGGATGGCATTTTCTAACAAAGAAAAAAAGATCTAGTAAGCACGAATTAATACAAGTATTTTCATTATAAAAGAAAAAAATTAAGGCTAAATAAGTAAACTATAAAACATTATTCATCAGTGTTTCTCTATTTTACCATCAGCTGAAAAAATATGATTTGAAAACTCTTCCTTCTGCTTTGTTTCATTATCACTAATTCATTTAAATCCTTCTTGCTTCTGTAAATAGCAGTCTCTATGCTATGACTTTATATTCCAGTTCTATGTAAAAATACTGTGAGGCTCTTAGTACAGTGAACTCCCGTTACTTGTGGGCTGTTGGGTCTGGTCCACATCCCGCGAGTTGTGAAATCCGCAAAGATAGTGAACCCACTACGTAGTCCAGTAGGCCACGCCCGTAACCAAGCCCCCTCCCATAATAAGGTTGGGAAGAGGGTGGGTCCTTGGAGTGGGGCTTGTTTCAGATGTCTGGCTGTGCTCCACCAAGGCAGGTGAGTGCCGATGACGGGACCAGCGCGAGGGGTGGGGAGGTGAGTGCCGGTGCTGCAAG
>WEKX01017420.1:0-10553 GCA_013390025.1 Pitta sordida | reverse complement strand
CCCCAGCACATCTCTGAAGAGCAGCAGCAGGAGCAGGCCACAGAGAACCAGCTCTTTTGACCAGCTCTTTCACCCTACGGGAGGCTTTGCGTCTGAGTGGCTAGGGAGCCGTTCGCAAGCTGCTATGGGGTTTCTGTACTTGGAAATGCAGCTCTGGTCCAGGAGCTGGGATTCTGTGGCCATGAAGTGGCAAAACGTGTTTCCTCTGCTTTAATGAGGTGCTACAGGGCAAGCCGCACTCCCAGGACCACCCTCTAGAGCTCATTCATGGAGGGGGTGTAGTTACAGGTGGGGCCTAATTGAATATTCATGAGCTCGGTATATTCACAGATTTCATGACTCATGTGGCCATTCCCCTGTGAGTTCTGGGGGCTCACTGTATTTTGAGAATATAATTGGTTTGGAAAAACACCATTGCTTAATGAAAACAAGAACAAATATTTATGTAACAGCTTTCTCACAAAATGTGCAATAAAAGGGGAAATCTTGCTAGAGAGAGATATACAGGAGAGAGACATTAGAGAGATATAGATGAGGCACATAGATTGATGAAAGAATAAAGTGAGTGACCCTCCAAAACTTATCTCAATGTAATGAGCCTTCTTCCTTCACCAATACCCACTGTCTGCAGTACGCCATGGCCTGCAGGGGCACAGCTGCCTCACCATGGTTTACACCATGGACTGCAGGCGAATCTCTATTCCAGTGTATGGAGCATCTCCTCCCCCTCCTTCTGCACTAACCTTGGTGTCTGCAGAGTTGTTTCTCTCACATATCCTTAATCCTCTCTTCTCTGTCCACAATTACTTGTGTGCAAAATTTTTTTTTCTTCTTAGATACATTGTCACAGAGCCACTGATGGGCTCAGCCTTGGCCAGCAGCAGGTCTCTTTTGGAGCTGGCTGACATTAGATCTGTTGGACCTGGGGGAAACTTCAGGCAACTCCTCAGAGAAGCCACTCCTGCAGCCCTCCTTCTGCCAAAACCTTGCCACACAAACCCAATACACTAAATACACTGCATTGAGTGCAGCTGGCACCAAGCCAAATGCAGAATCCAATGCCCAGTCCAGGCACTGCAACCCAGAACAGCTATGGTGCAGTGCAATGCTTTTGTCCATGCCATATTGCAGAGAGGATGCTTTAAAAACACACATTCTCTGACATTCCCAACCTCTGGGTGACCCCGTGATGGACTTCCAGGGAACAAGGGGTTAGGAAGGTTGTAGAAAACAGATACAAATATTTTTTGGTGGTAGCAGAGACGGGAGTGGAAGACAACATGGACTAGGTCAATGTCTCCTGGTGAAGGTTTGGAGCAGCCAAGTTCTCTGCTCTGAGGAAGGCTCATCCCTGTCACAGCTCTCTGCTCACTTCTGTGCAGGTGTTTAGCCTGGGAAAGATTTGCTGTTGTGGTGTGGTACTTCTGATCAAAATTTGGTACATAATCTGTGTTGTAATTTGATTTCCAGTTCTGACTGCTCTTTTCTCAAATCAGTTTAATGGCACGTACAGCAGTTGAACGTTCTGTTTCTAGAGTGATTTAGTATGAGCAAAGTTTAAAAAAACCCCAAAGGTGCCGATGTTAGGCAGTTGCATATTCTCCACATGAAACTATCCTTCTGGGCAGTCTTCCAGAATTTAGACAATTTCTTAAGAAGAATTTTGACACTTTACAATGTGCTGTGTGAACCTAACGTAGCAGAATACATAATGCTCATTCCAGTCACATGACAGTATGGTAATAAGGAATATTAGGAATTTAAAAAAAAAAAAGAAATCCTTGAAAAGAAATCTTGTTGCAAGATCAAGAGTTTAAGTGCTGGAAAGAGATCAGATCTTGTTCTTGGTTGAACCAGTTAAGTAACCTAATGTTCTAACAATTTTTCTGATAGGTTGGAAACTGTTTTGCAAATTGGAAGGGTTATGGAAGTGGAAATAGTGGGGTTTCCAATCTAATTCTGTAACAAGGACAAATAATGTAGGAGAAGCAGAAATTAATGCTGTTGAGTTTGTGCCTGAGAGTTAGTGAGGCTTGGCCTGTTCCTCAAATTTGCTGCAACTACGTGAAATAGTTGAAGATGAAAAATGAGGTTTTCAGCAGGACCCAAGCACCCTGTCACATTATGACAGTAAAAATGGGTAAATAAACGTTTTATTAAATATGAAAGTGCACTTTAACAGAAAACAGGAATATTGTGAAAGCTGGACTGAAACTCCTTACGAAAGAATTCCAGTTCCTCACCACCCTCTGGGTAAGGAATTTCTTTCTAATATCTAATCTAAACCTGCACTCTTTCAATTTAAAACCATTACCCTTTGTCCTATCATTGCACTCTGTGACAAAGAATGCCCTCTATCTTTCTTGTAGACTCCCTTTAAGAACTGGAAGACTTCTACGGTGTCTCCTGAGAGCTAAACAACCCCGACTCTCTCAGCCAGTTTTCATATTAGAGGTGCTCCAGCCCTCTGATTATCTTTGTGGCCTACTCTGGACCTGTTCAAGCAGGTCCGTGTCTTTTTTAATGTTCTGGCTGCCAGAGATAGACACAGTCTTCCAGGAGTTGTCTCATGACATCAGAGCGAAGGGGAAGAATCACCTTTCTTGACTTGCCTGCTATCCTTCTCTTCATCTAGCCCAGGATGCAATTGCCTTTTTGTATTGCTGGCACGTGTTGCTGGCTCATGGCCACTTTTTCATCCGTCAGTCCCCTCCAGTCCTTCTCTGCAGGGCTGCTCTTAATTCACTCATTGCCCACCCTGTATCAATGTTTGGGATTATCCCAGCTCAAGTGCAGGACCTTACATTTTGCTTTGTTGAACTTCATGAAGTTTGTGTGGGCTCATCATTCTAGCCCATCAGGGTTCCTCTGGATGACATCCCTTCCCTCCAGTGTGTCAACAGCACCACACAACTTGGTGTCATGTACAAACTTGCTGAGGGTGTACTTGATCCCACCGCCCATGTTCTTGAAAAAGATGTTAAATAATGCTGATCCCAATACAGACCCCCGTAAATATCACTCCGCTGGCTGTTGAGCCATTGACTGAAACTTTTTGAGGGTGAATATCCAGCCAATTCATTATCCATTAACTGGTCCACTTGTCAACTCTGTGTCTCCCCATTTTAGAGACAAAGATGCTGTGCAGCACAGTGTCAAAATGCTTTGCCTAAGTCCAGACGGATGACAAGTTGCTCTTCCCTTAACCACCAGTGCTATAAGTCCATGGACAGAGTGGACTGGGCTGTAGCAGAAGTGTGTCTAGAGCTGCAAAAACCACCAGAGTCATAGGGAGCAGTACCTTTCCAGGGTCTCTTCCTCAAGGAGACTTTGCAATAACTTTCTCCATCTTCATTTTCAACTTTTTTTTCCTGGTTGCAGTGCTGAGAAGAAAGAGCTCACTGGGGATGGGGATTTCCAAGACTTCTGAGAAGAGCAGAGCTTTCTGAGGGCATTTTGTCCCTCCTAGGTGTTGCTGTGCTGCAACAAAGTGTACAGAGTCCATTGGATATGTCTGGAGCTCCTCAGTAAGCAGAGATGTAACAGCTGCTGATACAGCTCCTGATGTTCTGGAGGCCAGAAGACAGGCAGCATTATCAGCTGCCTTGTTGGTTACGATGACCCTGGCTGGGAAAGAGGACCACAGAGAGACAGTGGGAGGTCAGAAGAGTTAGCATTACATATGTCTACCTTGAGCTTCCATGACTTCTCAGTAACCTTGCTCAGCAGAGGCTTCGTCTGGAGAAAGATCCAGGGCCTATCCCATCTCTCTCACCCTGGCATAGACTAGGAATTGTACTCTCCAGTTTAGTACTCTCCCTGAGACTCTCCAAACCATGAGCCACTTGATCACTTCCCCTTCCCCGTGTTGTGGGATGGAGAGAATTGGAGGTGCAAAAAGTAAAATCCAAGAATGTCAAAAGAACAATTTACTGGAAAACAGCAATGAGATAAGAAAACAGTCACAACCACAATATTAATGATAGAAAGTACAAGAAAGATTCATACAGAAGTGATTCACATGGAAACCCTCCCAACAACAGACAACACGTGTGATTAGGAGAACATTGCTCCAGTTACAGAAAAGGCACAAAGGCCTCTGGCCTTCCAGTTGTCCCTGCAAGGAAAAGAGAGGCACTCTGGCAATTTGGGGAAACATTTTTAGACTGAGGTTTCTGTGAAAATCTCCAAACTCCCTGAAATACTTTCTCCTTTGGGAGAACAGTGAAGAAAATATCTTCTTTATGAAAAACTGCAATTTACCCTTTCAGCTAGCTGGAAATGCTTCTAGCTAGGATGATAAGGGAAAAGTGCGTAGTAACAATTTGAGGACAATCAACATAGTCTGTTCCATCTCTATATTCCTTCTGTCTGTTCCTTTGTAGAAGGAATTAAATCCAGGGTGCAAGATCACTACATTAGCCATGGGTATGTGTCTATTGTGGAGTGTATGTCCTCTCAGTAGGCAACCCAAGCTAGACTGATTTGAGAGGGTATTTGACAAGCACTTTACTGCTGCACCTTTGGTTTTTTTTTCCTTTTTAAAATATACCTCTGAAAGCTAAGTATGATGCAGCAGTTCTTGTTTTTGTGTCATGCCTGCACAGCTGTCATTTTGAGTCTGCTTGGCAGGATGACAAAACTGATAGCACAGAGAGGTGTAAGTGCGTACCTCACCACTCTCCCGACTTGAATAAATGTACTGATTGTGCTGTAACTGACATACTGGGAGAAGGACTGCTGAATCAGGTACCCAGGGCTATCAGTGCCAGGATGTTGCTAGAAGCAAGCCTTGTATTTTCCAGCACTGGTCCAGAGGAGCTATGATGGGCTTAATGGGCTAATATTAATTATGTGTAACACAGTTTCCCAGCTTTAGCAGGCCTATGGTTTCCTAAAGAAACTTGCACGATCATTATGTCTATCTGGTCTTTCTTCCACTCCCAATAATTCCTAACCCCAGCTTACAAACATGGTGGACTTAATAAATGAGCAGAGTTCCCAGAATTAATGGATTTCATGCAAGTGCTGGGAAAATTGTTAGCCAAAAAAAGAGTCCTGATTGACTCCGAAGTTTAGTGCGTTAGCTGGCAGTTGACCCAAATAAGCATCAAGGTGAGCTGCAGGCTGTGCCACATCCAGCTGGAACAGGAGATCAGCAGCGAATGTCTTGTGAGACATAGACAGTATTTGTGAGCATTGCAGTGGGGAAAAGTAGAAAAGAAAAAGTTAAAGGATGCAAATATGCCTGAATAAATTCCACTAATTGGCAAAGTAGTTTGTTAAGGAACCAGAAAAAGAAGGAGAATTCCTATAAAAGTTTACAGCTTTCCTATTTCTGCATTGTCCAAATAGCTCCTAGAACTATGCCCTCACTAGGACAAAGGTCCAGATGTTGTTTCAGATGTGTGAGGATCTGAAAAAGGGATATCTGTGAATACAGTATCTACTAGGCCTTATTTTTCAGCGGTGAGACAGATCTTGAATTCACATAGTTTAAATGGCCTCAGGGTCAATATAAGTTCCAGAGAAGACAGACAAACTTTAGGTCCCCCTGGGGCAAACATAACAGCTGCTTGGTTCATGGCACAGTCATCTTTGCTGTCCCCAATTAATATATACATGTATGTGGCTGAGAAAGTTGTTGGGAAGCTGCTCAGAGCAAAACGGTCTGGTGACCCAACACAGGCAAGAGGGCAGTGGGAATATCCTCACCTGTGATTGCTCAAGTTGTTTGTACCTCCACCTGGGCAGAACTGAAGGGGACCGTGAAGGCATCATTAGACTTGGGAGAGTAAAGCCTCTTCTGGGGTTTCTTTCCCAGCAGGAGAGATCCTATTGTGAATAGACTTATTCGATAACAAGGAGATGTGCCTAGGTGACCACATGGAATGAAAAGCCACACAGCAAGTGGGCTGGAAATGCAAAATTATGCGTGAGGCTTGGTGGTAAATCTGCTTCATTGCTGCTCAAACCCTAGTCACTTCTGTTGCCTCGTTGTTGTGGGATACAACAGGATTTTGCCAGCCTTTGGGCACAGTAGAGTAGAAGAATGACTCATACCAAAAGCGTGATCAGGTTTTGAATTAAAATTTTATGTCACAGATGGACTGTTTGGATGCTTTACTAAAACAAATCTATTTCAAAACTATCTTTGAAGGGAGACTAGTTGAGGGATATTCCGAAGTACTCTGTGACTATTAATATTGATTGTGACTGCCTCACTCTCACCTACCACATTTTTTGGTGTGAGTGAACTGGCCTCATGGGTAGGCTGGCTCAGGGCATGATGCCACTGCATCTTTCGTTGGTGCAAGTGCCAGTCAGCATAGAAGCTGATTGTCATTCCTGCACTAACCCAGCTTCTTACCACGCTATGATGTCTCATTCAGAGATGTTCTTTTGTGAGAATCGGTCAATCCTCCAAGTAAGGAGATGAGGGAGAGAAAAGATGTATCTCCCCTGCTTCGACAAGACCTGTGTCTAAACATCCCAGACACCTTTTAGGAACTTCAATCTCAGCCCCTGATCCCAGAGTATATAGAGCACATCAACAAAGATCTGGGTTCAGATTTGGTGATATCTTATTTCATGAAGAAATATCAAGAATTGAGTAAGTAATTCTGACCAAACACTGTTAAAACTTGGTTATTTTATGGATGCATATTATGGGGAGAAAATGCAGAGAAATTATGATACTTCAAATCAGTAGGCAATACTAACATCAAAACTATGGAAATTCAGGTTGGATGCTGAACACAAATCTTCCATACTGAGTAACTGTTGCAATAAAGCATTCTCCAAACCCCTTCAGCTCTTCATGCCTTTAAATTATTACAACTACATATAACTTCCTTCTGGCAAGCTATTTGTTTTAGCACAGGCGCACTTGAGTGATTGCTTGTAGTTTGTTATAGAAAAGAACAAGCTTGGTGATCTCCTGGTCTGTTCTGAAAGGAAATCTTATGGATAAATAAGATTTTTTTTCAAGTTTTGTTTGCAAGTAAGAAAAAATTAGCATTACATAATTAGCATTAGTCTCTTCCCTTTTAGTATCCTTCCAGTATTTTCATGAAAGATTAATTTCTGCTTTTATGAACAACATTACAATGTTTGTTAGCATCTACTGTGAAATGCCACCTTTTAAAATTGAACATAAAAAATGCTAAAATCTTCCTTCCACTTCATTGAGAAACAAAAGGAACAAATAAAGAGTTGTAGCCATACTGACCACTGGAAGTATTCAACTGCAAATTTCACTATTCCGCTGTTGTTCTGCTTTCTGTCAAGGGGGTTTTACTGTATGAATGTGCACATTGCAGTGCTGTTGTACATCTTGGAGGCACAAAACTTTGTAGTAGGTAACAAGTAAAGCAAACCAATGGAGCACATCTTTCTGCAATGAAAATCACAGATAGTGAGGCCCATTTCAGTTATGGTGAGTATTGCTGAGGAATATATATGATACGGGACATACAGGAAATTACTGGAATATTGCTAAAAAGATTCACTGATGTTGAAGTATGAATGGACACATGCTGAAGTCCATTTGAAAATTGTGGTTGCATGCTATGCACTGCCAAATCTCACACAGGTAATCTCGTTTCATTATGGCAAATGAGGATATCAAAAGACCTCTAGGATTAGGTAATGGACCTCCCCTGAAAGTAATAGCCGCCATATCCAGTCTACTCAGCTCACCAATGGTGTCTTAGTCCCTCCTCTCAATCAGCTTACTCAAATAATTATTACAGCCAGGCAACTCTTCATACACTTGAAAAAAATTCCCACAGGGACTAAGATACTCATCCACAGCTGGAGATGTGTTACAAGAGTTGCTTTGCTGCTTGTCCTCTCTCTCAGGAACCTTCTTTAACCTCCCATGAATGCATAAGGTGCTATCACTCAGGTTATCATTTCTAGGTCTAGAATCAACCTACCTTGGAGGGGAAACTGCCCATCCTTGGAGTCTTCGGAATGTACCCTTCTACAGGAATAGTATTTTCACAGTGGAGCTGGAGATGAATTATCTCTGGTGATTTGAACAGGTTTGAGCTGTCTGTCTGAGTTCTGGGGGTGTTACAGAGATGAGTGTAATTTCTTGTTTGGGGTCTGTTGCACAGGTACTCAATTTGAATCTCAAACTCCAAAGCCTGCTGATTACTCACACTCCCAGCATCGATGCTTTTGCTTTGGTGAATTAAGTGAAATGTCGTTTCTAGAAATTGAAGGGAGGAGAGTGTTAAATGTCTCCCTAAGACATCAATTGCTTAAGGCCTGTTGTCACCAGAGTATGTGGGTGTACTATAAGTATATAAGTATTGACTGGGGCCCCTAAGATGCTTTTATGCTCAGCTAATCATCACTCTCTGCTTGTTCTTAAGGCTGTTTTAGTGTAAAGCCCTCAGTGCTTAGACTGACTGTTAAACAAAACAGCTTTGAATGATTGTGTTATTTGTGCCAGAGCTTTGGAGCCTAATTTGGAGGTTGAAATTGTTGCTTTCTTTTTTTTCATTCTTTGGGGTGGACTTGGAAAGGAGGGCATTTCAGGTGAGGCAGGACACATTTTTTTTTGAGTGAGCTTCTCAGTCTGGATGATTTCCGAGTGACTCTTCCTCAACTCAAAGTTATTTCTTAGGATAACTAAATTTACACTGTTGCCTCCAGTGGTGCCTCAAAGCAATGAACTTGAGCTGACTCCTTCAATCAGTCTGCACCTTTGATATGAAGAATAACATTCCAGCTGCCTTTTGCAGTGCTTTGGAGTGCTTGGCATTGTTCTCAAAATAGGGATATGGAATTAAATATAAAATCAAAGAGTTGGGCAAGGCTATTTCTCAAAACATTGTGCTGTCAGTGGTGCATGAGTGTCATGGGGAGAGGCCTTTTGTTCTATTGTAAAACTTTTCTCTTTTTTACTGGAACAGACAATAGGTATCACTTCTTACCTGCCTTTCCCTCCCCTGAAAGGAATGTGGCATGGAGGACCCTGTGTCTTATCTTATCTTCCCTTCCTGGCAAGGCATATGGTAGGGGAGGGGTTTTATCTCCTTTCTACCAAGACAAACAATGGAGGATTCCTTTCTTATCTTTGCCTCCCGGCAAGGCATATGACTAGGGGAATGGGCCTGAGGGCAGGCTGAGTGACTGCCAATGGCATGTGAAGGCATGCCCACAAGGCATGTGACGTGGGAGGAGCCCGAGGCCCTATAACTACAGTTCCCGAACCTCAGCAGGAGATGTTCATTTTGGACCTTTGGAAACTGAGGATGCCTTGTTTTTTCACCTCTGCCATTTCGCCCAGGACCCCGTGGACCTTTGACTTCTCATCTCAGCGTAGCTTCTCTCCTTCTGGTCATTGGATCTCCCTGCAGTCCCTTGGACATTTCAGGAAAGGACCATTGGCTGTTTACTCCACTGGTTTGCCCACCCTGAACCCTTTTCCCCCTGCCTCGGGAGTCCTGGAGGTGCCCTGGTTTTTCCCTTGGACTAGGCACCCTGTTGTGCTTGTTTATTTTGCCACTTGTTTACAGTTGACATTGTTCCAGTGTGGGTTTGGTTTTTTTTCTTTTAATATTCTGTTATTGTTCAAACATATATATATATTTGTTGTATTAATTTTTTTTCATTTCTCCCAGTAAAGTTCTTATTTCTCTCTCTCTGTATATAATTCAAGTATTTCTAAATTTAATTCCTGCTTCATCGTAATTGACCCAGGACAATGAGGCTTTCTTTTTTCACACAGTGGCAATGCAGCAATAAGGTTTTATCTTATTATGCTCTGTGGGTTACCCGTACTGTTACCTATTGCTTACTAATTCTGTTGGATTATCTTGCTCCCTATTTATTGAAGCATCAATTGGAGATGGAATGCTTGTAAAAGAAGCTAACATCTCCCTAAACATTCATATAGGCACTGCTAGACTGGGTGCCACCTCTTGCTATGCAGAAAATTAATTATGTTTTGGAGAGCACCTGTCATAAAGAAGGAAGGAATCACAAGGCCTCTGGCAATCTCTGCTGTTGCAGGGAAATACCTTGCCATTGTTTGAGAACATTGCATGTTCTGCCCTCCATTCAGGTGTTGTCCAAACTCTTTGCTCTTTGTGAGAGATGTCCTTAGAACTCTTCTTGGTTTCCTTCCTTGCTGCCCTGATCTCATTCTGCTCTCTCATTGCGCCTCTGGTATCTAATATGAGGAATATTTCTGTTTCTTCTTTCCCATGTCCCTTAACTACTTTTCCTTTACTCTCCCTGTTACACCACCTGTCTGCAAATCTGTTCAAGAAGACCCATCTAAACCTGTTCACCTGTCCTGTACATCTCATTCTTTCTCTCTCTCTCTCTGTCTCTAGCTGCGCATCTTTGCTTTCAGTCTGTTCCCACTAGCTGTATCTTATATGCTTTTAATATGTTGACCCTTTTGCCAAACACATTCTTACTCTTCCCCATTTAAAATACATATTAACTCCAACTGACTCTTGCATGAGGCTCCTCCACAAGCATCTCAAAGTTACTTCAGTGAATTCCATCACAGGTTCACAGGTTATTCC
>WEKX01017419.1:0-43439 GCA_013390025.1 Pitta sordida | reverse complement strand
GAAGGCAATCTATCCTAATGTTAAAGACAGAAGCAAAGGACACATTAAGTACTTCTGCCTTATCCTCATCTCTAGTTACCCAATTTCCGTCCATGGCCAGTAGAGAGTGGAGATTGCTGTTACCCTTCATTTTGCCATTGATATACTTGTTAAAGCTACTCTTACTGTCCTTCAGTGTTCCTGATATGGTCCAGGATGCCATTGGCCCTCTTAGCCACCTGGGCACACTGCTGGCTCATATTAAGCTTTCTGTCAACCGTTACTCCTATATCCCTCTCCATTTCACCACTCTCCAGCCACTCATCCCCCAGCCAATAGCGATGCATGGGGTTGTTATGTCCAAAGTGAAGAACCTGGCATGTTAAAGGCAATAAGAAAACAGATATAAGGAAAGGATTTAAGTTGTAAATTGCCTGGGTTTTATTTCATGGTAGGAAAAAGTTTGGTGCCCGTTCCCCTTTTCTGCTATCTATCTGATGGGTAGATAAACAAAAAAATTCATACAGTACCAGCAAAGCAATCATGTGATTGCTCAGAGACAGTATTTCTACCTGCCTATGTAGGACAGTGAGCAGTAGAGACAACTTATGTCAGAAAATTTAAGGCTCTTCTATTAAAAAAACCCCAAAACCATACTTGCAAAAGTCCAATACTTGGCTCTGTTATAAGGCAAAGATTGGTGCACAAAGCACACCTCAAAGCAGTGTAGTTTAGGTGGAGAAGGCATCTTCTTACTCCTCAAAGAGCTGACTGGCTTTAACAGCAGCATTGGAAAATACAAAACTTTATAACTAAACAAGAGGGTAAAGTATGTAACAGATGTGAGAAGTATTTCTTAGAATCCTTTAGAATTCCTTTTGGAAGCTTACTAGTTCGTGATCCTCATGTCATCTCCTCCAAGCTTGGGAACGACAGAGTCTAAATAACAGTGAGAAGTAAAGCCCTGAGAGGTCTCTTTTTTTGGCCATGCTTGGTCTTTCGTATTTTCACTGGGGCTGCTGCTCCCACTCACAATTGTGAGGACAAAGGGTGTTATGATGTGGCAGCTATAAGAGGGGGGAGACATTTCTGCAAAACTTACTGTGGTACTTACTTTTTTTATCGTCTCCTTCCCAGCAAGAATGGTAAATATTTCTCCTGGTATTGTCTCTGCCCTCAATTCTGAAAAAGCTGCCTTTCCAAAAGCCCCAACTGTATTTCAAGCCACAGTTCTGAAACACAACATTTTCGAATTTTAACCTTTTTTTTCCTGCCAAGTTCTGCAAAACGGTGCTCTGGCTCTTCTCTTTGTGCATCAAACCCAATGTAGATTTAGTTGGGATTTTCCTCTACTGTTGCACAGAAGCTGCTTTCTCTTTTACATCAGAACAACTTTCCACAATAAATATCTTTCCATCTTCCTCTTATTTTTATAGATGACTTTATGCCTCCTGTTTGCATTTCTCTCAGCTGAACCAAGCCCAGCAGCTGACAGAATGTCTAGTCCACACGCTTCAGATTAACTTCAAAAACTTTTTTTAACATCTATTTATTGTAATCAAAATCCATTTATCTATCACATTAATCCTTTTTGTGGACTTCAGAATTCCCTACTATATTAAGTCCAGTTAGTGTAAAATTTCATTGACAGTCTCACATCTCAACTTCAAACACTTTGCAGATTTTCTTTAGTCTTATAATACAGCTATTCTCTTTTTTATTTTTGTTTTCCTCTTGGTATATTTTATACTTATTTGCTTCAAAGATCCAGCATACATTGTTTTTTACTTATTTTTGTGTTTGTATTTATTTATTCATATATAAAAGTCTATGTTTCAGGCCTGACCTAGACAGCTCCTATGCTTTGGGAAAAAAACTATGTAGTTACTCATAAACCTGACAGAACTATTAGCTCTGTTCTGTGAAAAAAAATTTCTTTAAGTCTCATATCTGAATATGTATATTTTTGCTTTTAATACAGTCGGTTTCAGGTGTTTACCTGTTTGTCCCTCCATCCTTCAAAAACAACTATGAAACCCCTAGCCAATTTCAAAAAAATTGACAGAACAGAGTCATCATCATTAGGAAGCTACAGAGCATTTCAGCAAAGCTGCAAGATGGGTGGAAAACAAAATTCTACTCACAGTCTAAACAGAAAAATTTTGATATGTAGTTTATACATGCTCAATATATTTGCTTGATAGAAAGATGTTATGATCATTACAGATGCAGAAAAAGTCTTGATCAGAGCTTGCAACTTGTAAGACATCTGAAAATCAAACCACAACACAAATTCTTGGAAGCCAGTATTTATAACTTCTGTTGCTTGTGGAATCACATGGCTTTTTTTTCTTTTCTGTTTCTCTTTCATCATTTGCATATTTTCTGCAATCTCATATATATGTAATTTGATCCTGAGAAGCCTTATGGGTTTCAGTTTGTGAGAAGACATGGTACAAATTCAAATTCTGCTGTATTTGTATGAACAGATTTCTGCTCAAATGTCCCTGAGGCAAAGCACGGATTTTCATTAGAAGAAACACCAGGACTGCCTGCTAACATTGCCTTGCAAAGTTTCTTCCAGACAATCAGTTGTGCAAAGCTTGGCTCAGCAAAATATTCCTAATTTACACCCCTCACTCTTTCAAACACTAAATAAAGGCAATTACCTCCGAAATCAGAGTAAAAGAAGATACATAAAAAGTCTACAGAATAGAAACAATTCCCAAGATGCATAGGGAGGGGAAAAAAAAACCCAACCAAAAACCAACTAAAACTATGCATGTTTAAAATGTGGCTCTAAAAGAAACACAGCTTATTGTTAGTCCAAGTGTGGGAAAGGAAGATAAGAACTAAATTAAAAAATGTAGGTCATCTCCAGTTTCTCCAAAGCAAGATTAAATTCATTGACCTCTAGTATCTCC
Organism: Pitta sordida; assembly: GCA_013390025.1. Taxonomy (NCBI): domain Eukaryota; kingdom Metazoa; phylum Chordata; class Aves; order Passeriformes; family Pittidae; genus Pitta; species Pitta sordida. Next base: position 40,536 of record WEKX01017419.1, on the reverse strand, counting down.
TCTAGAATCAGCTTTTCCCTGGACAGACACCACTGCTTCTATATATTGAGCCACAGTTTTGCAGTCCTATTAGTTACAGTTGCTTATTATTACAGTAATAAAGTTCAACATAATAATTACTACAACTGAGAAGAAAAAGAATTTAATCTGTAGTTCAGCAGCACTCTGCCCACATTTCTCAGAGTAATTGAGTGTCTGCAAACTGCTCTGAAATCAGTGCGTTGGAAGTAACTTGGTGCACCTCAGAATAAAGCCTTACTTTAATCTCATTCTGTTTCAGTCTGTAGGAGTGGGATGACTTGAGTATGCAAGTTACGGAATTAAGCATCCAAAACAATTAATGAGAAGAATTTCTAAGCCATCCTAGAGAACATACTTCTGACATATAGTTTAAACATAGAGGAAGATTAGAAATCCATCATTACTAGACATCACTGGGCCACCCTGTAGACACAGTTCATAATTATTGAAATATCTGTGCCTACAGCTATTTTGTCTTTTCCCCTTTAAAACTGTTGTATGGTGGTCTCTTTGGTACTGCCCCTGAATATAGTGTACATTTAGATTAACTTTCTTTCAAATATCTACACAGTATTAATAAAGTATTCATCTGGATGTACAGGGTATATTCCTGTACAGAAGCACAATTAAATCATACTACCAGAAAAGTCCCAAGTTATTAGGGTCAAGTTTTGAACAGAAAATTAACATAGTACTCTTGGGACAAATTAATACTACAGTTCAGTACTACTAATGGAAAACATATTGATTTTTTTAATAGAAACTATATCTCTTTTACTAATTTAAAAAAGAGCAGGTGTTTACATAAATAATGAGGCAGTTCACATTTCCTGAGTTGGAATAAAATGCTTTATGCACCAGTACATCAAACAAGTGTAAATTAGGAAGATGTAACTCTCCAATGCAAGATTCTTTCATTCCCTGGAAATGTTTCTGTAAAGTATTAGCTTCAAGACACATTTCAGACTCAGAGAGAATTGTATCAAAAGCAGATGCTTCCTGAGTGTTAACTAACATTGCCTTCTTACACTGCAGAAGACTTTGGCTATCATTTTTCATAATATCTGGCATCTGGCACTTTAAAAGTGTGAGCCGTTTAGAAATAGAACAGAAAGACAGTACCACGTATATGAGCATTTCCATACCGTGTATGACTATGATAACCAAAGACATGAGCACTCCCAACATTGAAATGTTTTAATATAAAAGTGCTTGTTGAGAAATCAAATGACTACATTCATAACAACCAAAATTTATTTAAATACTCAATATTCTAGAAGAGAGACTAGAGTCGTAATAAATTTGAAAATTAGGTAAATTCACATGATGTCAAATACAAGAATTTGGCCTGGACAACTTGTTTAAGCTTATGTTTGAAATACCATGGAATACAGACATGAGGTGGATCTACACAGAAAATCATTGGCTACAACTTCAATACAAGAAAGGAGCCAAAGAAAGACAAAACTCACTTTAAGACTCTCAAATTTTTAAAAATACAGTTGGTCTTAAATATTAATGCTATCTCAGACCTGGGATTCCTATCAATTTATATTTCCAGCAAAGGAACTCCATGTACTTTATCAATTTGGGTTTATTTTCTTTTACTTTATATAATCTGCTTAGTAAGTATGAAAGTGCCATCGAGCTTTACTTACCAGTCTAGCTTTTACTTACTTGACTTGTCAGCTGAGGATATTACCTCTAGCTAAAACTAGGCATTTAAGTAATCTCAAGTTTCAAGTAGCAACTTGGGATAAAATGTTGCACCTACTAAAGTAAATGGTAAAGTTGCCACTGACTTCAGTAGGACTGGGATTTTAGTTGGAATGTACAATGGAGCCCAGTGGAATGGTAACTGTGGCAATGTGATTAAACCCACCACAGCTAAACAGGAGAGAAGCAAAAGATTCTGAGGGGCTTGGATTAATAAGGATGAAATTATCATCTCATATGCTCAGGGGGGGAAAGAAGCCTTGACACACTTTTTCTCCCATAGACCTGTCAGCCTGACCTTGGCGCCAGGCAAAATTATGGAGCAAATCATCTTAAGGAAAATGATGTTGCACCTCCAGGAGGGTAAGGAGATCAGACCTAGTCACCATGGCTTCAGGAAAGGAAGGTGTTGCCAGACCAATCTCACTTCCTTCTATGATCAGGTGACCCACCTGGTTGATGAGGGAAGAGCTGTTGATGTGGTTATCTAAGGAGTTACCTAATTAAATTTAATTTCAAAATCAGCCATTTTTTTTCACTTTGCAAATCTTGCTTGATCTGTTTCTGCTTTGAAAGTTAAAACGCAGCTTTGAAAATGGGTTGAACTGATTCTCCATCTCTTTTACAACCTTTTTTTTCTACATCTAACATGACCTAAAGGAGCTTCACCATAAGCAGTCTGATCCAAAGTCTGACAAGGATCATGGAAACCTTCACACAGCTTCAGTAATTTTAGTGTGAGGCCCTGAACAGTGACAGATCCAAAAGCATGAAGTACTAATATGGACAGAGATATCAATTAATAAAGAAACCAGCAATTTTTATAAATAGTTCTATGAATAAATATATGCAGAAATCATACTTTGAGCCGGTTAATTTAACAACAATTTCCTGCATTGAAACTAATGAGATCCCATAGGAATAAATACAGTTATACCTCCTCCATTGTGAGGAAAGGGACAGGCCAAAGGCCTCGCGAAATATTATTCTCGCAAAGAACGGCAGGTCGTTAATATGCATGCAGGCCACGCCCATTGCTCCACCCCCCGGAACTCCAAAGTGCTGTGGACAATTCTTTGCTCCTTCCCGTAGTCTGTCTTGGCACAGGGGAGCAAAGGGAACCGTTTCTGAGGGGCTGCTGTGACCGCAGCCCAAACCCTGCGCCGCTCCTCCCCCAGGCCCCCAGCCCGGCCCAACACCAGTGCTCACGCCGACCCCGGAGGACCCGCGCCAGCCCACGCGTGCTCGCCCCGCCTCTGTGGCGGGTAAGGGGCTCTCTTCAGCATTCTTGGAGCCTGGAAAAACCTTAACTTTACAACACTGCAACACCCTGTGCACTTATGGCGGGGGGGAGGCAGGGGCAGGGACCGAGTCAGGGCTCTAAACGCCACTGCGAGCTGCGGTAAATCGCGTGTGCCAGGAGAGCCCGCCACAGGCGCGCGCCGGGGCAACCGCGCGCCAGGGGAGCCTGCTGCCGGCGCGGGACTGCCGCCCTCCCAGCACACAGCTTGTCTCACTTTCGTGAGGCAGGCTCCCCATTCAGGGACTGGGGGTACGGTGCTGCCACCGCAAGCCCTCTTCCCTGCAGGGCATGGTGAGTCTCGCCCCACAGGCACTGTGTCACCGCCTCTCGGCAGAGCAGAGTCAAACTGCGCATGCATTAGGCAGCTGGGCTCGCAGACGGCTAAATTATATTTGCGAAAAAATTGCTTTGCAAATGGGCAAGGTCGTGAAGGAGAAGTCGTGATACAGAGAGGATTCACTGTATTATCATACCTGATCCAAGGCAGAAGCATAATCAAGCAAGTTGAGGTGTTGAGGGCCAGGATATAAATATTATAGCTGTTAGGTTTTAGTTGGATAATAGGTTGGACTTGATGATCTTCAAGGTCTTTTCCAATACTGGTTTTGGGGTTTTTCTGAGGAATGACTGAGAGAGCTGGGGTTGTTCAGTCTGGAGAAGAGGAGGCTGAGGGGAGACCTTACTGCTCTCTAAAACTACCTGAAGGGGAGTTGTTGCCAGGTGGAGGTCGNGACTCCACCACCTCCCTGGGCAGTCCATTCCAATGTGCAATCACTCTCTCTGTGAAAAACCGCTTCCTAACCTTAAGTTTAAACCTCCCCTGGCGTAGCTTGAGGCCGTGCCCTCTCGTTCTGGTCTCATCAGCCTGTAAGAAGAGGTCCACACCCACCTGGCGGCAACCTCCCCGCAGGTAGTTGTAAACAGCAATGAGGTCACCTCTGAGCCTCCTCTTCTCTAGGCTGAACAACCCCAGTTCCCGTAGCCGCTCCCCATAGGGTTTGCCCTCCAGTCCCTTCACCATCCTTGCTGCCCTTCTCTGGACCCTCTCAAGCAGCTCAACATCCTTCTTAAACTGGGGAGACCAGAACTGGACACAGCACTCAAGACGTGGTCTGGCCAGCGCCGAGTACAGGGGAAGGACAACCTCCCTGGTCCGACTGACCACACTGTTCCTGATGCAGGCCAGGATGCCATTGGCCTTCTTAGCCACCTGGGCACACTGCTGGCTCAGTTTAATAAAAAGTCAGAGGTAAAGGGGTTCTCTCCTCACACTCCTCCACCAATGGAGACAGGCAGCCAGAACAGGAGAACAGGAAGGTTGTCTCCTTGCAGGGAGCAATCCTCATTATAGAATACTGCATTCTGAAAATCCAGAGTATTGTTCTATTCCTGTCCTTCCTCCAAGATGTAACTCTTGCTTACACCAATTATTGCACAGATAACAGCGGAATGGTCTGTCAATGTACTTATTTCATGTGCCCTCTTCACTGTTCAGGCAGATTTTGGAAATGTGTTGGCTGGAATATCCTAGCATTATGTATCCCTGATATGCCTGCTGCAATTATGCAGATCAGTTTTACTGAAAGAATCCTGGCCTACACTGAAATCAATGTGGACATATTCGAGTGCGAGCACTTACCTCACCGAAATAGAGTAATCCCATGTCAGAGGAATCACAGGATCAATATTTATTACTGCAGGGGACGCAGCATGCTGTATTCCTTAAGAATTTGATATATACAAGACAAAAATATCTCTGTGGGGGGTTACCCTGCTGAGTCAAAGTGAAAACCCTTACAATTCTCCTGATATACAGACCTGCCTCCTTTCAGAAAATTTCATCTTCTATAGCTGCTTACATATTTAGCTGTTTTAGGGATATACTTTCTAGGCTCTGGGAAAACAGTGTGCGCTAACTAAACACTTCCTGAGAACTGTCATGTACAGTCACTCCCACTTTGCAGATTTTTTGCCATGGGTGTGGGATTTCATAAACATTGTTTTTTTCATATGCAAATGAAATACTAAAGAAAAATAATATGGAAAATGTATTACATGAAAAATAATTAGGTGTTACAAGAAAAGGAGCTCTGTATAAATAAGCCAACCTGACACGCACTTTACAAAGATCCACTCGGTAATACAGTGAACCCCCGTTACTCACGGGCTGTTTGGTCTGGTCCGCCTCCTGCGAGTTGTGAAATCCGCAAAGATAGCGACCCCACTATGTAGTCGAGTACACCACACCCGTAGCCACGCCCCCTCCCCTAATTAGGTCGGGAGGAGGGTGGGTCCTGGGACCGGGGCTTGTTTCAGATGTCTGGCTGTGTTCCGCCAAGGCGGGTGAGCGCCGAGGACGGGACTGGTGCAGGGCGGGGGGGGCGAGTGTCGGTGCCGCAAGCCACGGCAAGCAAGCGAGCGGGACGAGGATGGGGCGGGGGTGTGCCGCGAGCCGCGGTCAAGAGAGCGAGCGGGACGGGGACGAGATTGGGGCAGGGGTGTGCCACGAGCCCTGCAAGTGGGGAGGGGGGGAGCGGGGATGGGGCTGGCTGTGTGAGCAGGGAGGCGGAGTCAACGCCACGAGCGGCGGAGGGGGGGGCCGATCAGAGTGAGGTCACGGTAGGTTCTGCACATGCACCGAGGTCGCACAGCTCGTGGAAAAATCACCCGCAAATACTGAAGCTCGCAAATAGCAGATCGCAGGGGCTCACTGTAGTAGATTACTTTTTACTTGATCTGCTCATAAATTTAAATAATCATTCCCTTTTACTGAAAATAAGGATGTCACACAATGCTTGATTGTTGGATAATTGGTTTACTTTTTGCACCTAGAGACTCAAAATTGAACACAGGTAACTAATTTAATACACTGCTTATGTATTAGTTCAAACAAGGTTATCCCAGCAGTACTTTGGAACCCATAGAACTGGTTAACAGTTCCAGATGTGTTAGCAACAATCTGCTACAGTGGAAAGGAGTGACCAACCCATATAAACAAGCATGCAATTCAAGAACAATTTGGAGCTCACCACGGAGCTGAAAATCTATTCCAAATGCTTTAACTACATGTTGTATAAATACTCAATTTATTTTCCAAAACTATGCTCTGCAAGCCCATGGCAACATAGGCTGCATAACAATTTTATGAAACACTAAACCCACAATTTTATAATGTTCAGTACTACAAGTTCGATGGTGATTAGTGATGTGCATTTTGAGTGTTAACTATTTTTCAGTATCCAAATTCTACAGAACCCTAAGAACTCTGCAAAGTAAAAGACACCTTCTCTAAATAGTCTCATACACAAGTTACAGAAATTAAAAGTTGAAATTTGCAATTTATGAGAGTAGTCTAATACATAAAATACAGAAATTAGAATTTGAAAATTGAGTCTAAATTGAAAATTTGAAAATTTTCAAATTCCAATTTCTCTGACTCTGAGCTTAGAGTCTGCCCTTGCTGTCTTCTTTATTATCTAGTCCTTTTATCTGGAACCCTTTCTTATCCTTGAATTTTCATTCCCAATAAGCAGGACAAATTAGTTTATATTGAACTTTTGCTTGCTTCTACTATTCCAAATTTCAATGTTATCCGGGCCTAAAGCTGGCCTTAGGTATTATTGCCCTAAACCAACAATGTGAGCATAGTTTTAATTGTTGGAATAGTAAAGTGATTAAAATGTAACAGTTTCATGGCATGCGAGGAAACACTGAAATTTGTGGAGGGAAATGCAAATAAATACTAGTATTGAAACAAGGTTTTCATCTTTAGAAAAAGACTTTCTATCAATTTTCCACAACCTGTCTCCTAAATCTTCTTCAGAATCACAATCAATAAAAAGATGTATCATATCAAGAAAGCAAAAGATTTTATGCAAGTCCTTAGACTTAATCCTTAGACTAAACCAAGACTAATAACATTTAAACTTTTAGATATACGTAGTATAAAAGATTTTGATGTCTACTTTGCAATGGACTAGCTTGAGGACTGTCAAACACAGATATAAGCACATACAGCCAAAGTAATTTTTATCTAGATTCAGTCTTTGTAATCTCACTACACAAATAAAAAGCTCAACCTAGACAGCCCAAGTTTTACTCAGTAGCACAGCAAACAAACTGCATGCAATGGTCACAGGTACCCAAATGAATTAATTTGGAACTAGATAAAGCATAGCTTTGGCAGTCACGATTTTTGTTAGGAACTTTAAGAAATAAACAAAGATCCGGAACAGGACTTCAATTACAAAATTTATCCTTAAAGAGGAACCTAACACAAACCAGCTTTTCCCCCCCAAATTGCACATTTACAAGAAAAAGAAAGAAACACAAACCTAAGTATTTATTTCTATCTGTAGAGATCAAAGAGTGTTGCATTAGAAGTTTCACCGATATAAAGACCAGCTAGAAAAAGCCATTTCAAGTCGAACTTGAAGTGCATTAACAGAGCAATGTGTGGAATTTAACAGCTTGGAAGTTTACAGTGCTTGCTGTATTGTTCATAGAGCCAGCACAGCTAGAGAATTTATGTTTTAGGACAATCAGCTTTTCAAAGGTATTACTTTAAAAAAAACTCAGAAGGATTTAGAAGATGAATGATTTATTATAAACAACTCAGTAAATCAAATTAATTTTATAATAAATTCATAGAATGGATTAAACCTTAAAAAGATAAATATAGACAGAAGATAAATGGTATCAATTTGTGAAAAAAGAAAGTATAGATCTAAAGAAGATATTCAGAAGCTACTCTTTAATGGAAAGATGGAATCATGGAAATAGACCTCCAGGTGACTGTGATCACCAAGTAAGTCATGTATTTGCACTTGAAATACAGCACCAGGAAAGAGAAATGCATTTTGTGATTCATACACAGAAATGTCACAAGAGAGGGATTTAATACGTGACTGTAGTGTGATTATATGTGAAATAATTGCATTCAGACTAAACAATTGTGATTTAAAACATTCAGTTTTAGTTGCATATAATTTAGGGAGGGAACTCTGTGAACCTGTGAACAAGGCCATTGCTTGAGAGGTCCTTCAACAGTAAAAGGATATTTTTCTTTAAATGGTCCAAGAAAAAGAACTCTCCATATAAAATTAACATATTCCTATCCAGCACAAGAGTCAGCTCTGTTTTTCATATGTATGAATGGTCTCTCTTTGTGTTGACGATCAAAATTATCTAAAAACCATAAAGGAGATATACTGGTAAGACCTTCCTGTCACCCATGATGATCAACAGCAGACACCCAGGGAAGGGTGTAAGGACAGTATAAGGATACAATAACACCACTGGTAGACTGCTCAAGGCTTCACCAAACTGAGGTGAAAATCCATGCATTTTGGGTAAATGATTGGTATTGCTCCATGAATTCATCCTGCTGAGCCTGTGTAATGTAATCGTTTGGTAATCGTAGAATTTTGAAAAAGGAATGCAGTGATTTAACTTGCATTGTGTGAAGTTATGCTCTGAACTTGACATTTGATAATTTCCTTCCTAGCTCCTGTATTAAGAAACAGTAAACAATTGCTCTTTGTTGCCTCAGTAGTCATGAGTTTATAGGTCCAGATGTCTTTTCCAGGCTGACCAAACTGCTTACTCATATGCTTTTATGAAAGCAGTTCTCTACCACTGGTCATCTTTTGCCCTTTTCTCTACTTTTCTGAGATCTCCTGTGTTTTTTTCAAGATAGAAGGGGTTTGGTTTGTTTTGGGTTTTTTCCATCGTAACTCCTTTTAAAACTGCTGTACCTAGAGTTTTAAGTCACAGATAATGCTCAGAGTAATACACATTTCACACTGTAAGACTGGATGGCACACTCAGCAAAAAGGTCTAGTGGGTGACATCCCTGCCCATGGCAGAGGGCTTAGAACTGCATGATCTTTAAGGTCTCTTCCCTTCCAAACATTCTATGACTCTATGTATGTGCTGAATACACATGACACTGCTATACCCGCCTCTGTAAGTTCCCCAGTTGCACATGGATTCACAGAAACTTGTTTTGGACTTTGCATGTGTCTCCCAAATACCAAAGATATTTCTCCTTGCTTAATTCAATTTACAAAGTGTACTTAAATGTGTTAAGGGTGTTTGGTTCCTGAATACTGCAAAACCACAGATAGGTACACTTTTGAAGCTGCTTATATATATTTTCTTAAACTATATCTGTAACTGTAGCTGAATAAATTTTCCCTTAAGCAATCCAAGAAGGAAACAGCTCAAGGATGACACAGCATGGAAAGTTTTGTCTAGCAAATGTACTATTGCAGAATCATAGAAGTAAGCAAAAAGAGGGTTTTGCAAGGGAAGTATAAAATTTTGAGGATTGTTATTTCTCTTTACTCTATCAAAGCTCACCCTGAAATGGAATTTGCTGTTCTTCAGGCTACACTGTATTCTTGGAAGTCAATGGAAGCTTTGCCTGAGCAAGCAGATTAAGGGCCATATACTTAAGAGGTGAGTCAGTATCTACTTTCAGACATTTCTCTCAAAACTGAATTCACCATTTGACTCAAAATTTTGTTCTGAATGACATGAAAGCAACTCTGAACCAAATCCACAGGAGTGCACCTGGGAATGCTGGCTCAGAAAACAGGACCAAGCTTGTGATAACGATCCCCTGATGTAGAAACGCTCCATGTGTATTGATGTATAAACACTCTACAAATCAACTGAAACAATCCCGCCACACAACTGGAATAGCAGCTTAGCACTGACTGGGAGTCAGAGATAAGTAGTTGAAGTCTTTTTGCGGTAGTTCTCTCTTTGCCACATCCTATGGCCTTCCTTCAAAATACATCAGAAGAAATCTTGTGTTACTTTAGCATTGAACTACAGTCGGGTCTCCTATAACGCACACCCGTGGTCTTATTTGGGACCCGTGTAGCCCGACTTCTGCATTGAATGGCAGCTGCGCCACTGCCGCCACAGTCGCTGCAGCTGCCACAGCCACCGCCACGGCCACTCCCACTGCCCCCCCTGCCACCCCTGCCACCTGTGCAGCTCCCGCTGCTGCCCGCGCCCCCACCGCTGTCCGTTCCACCACCAGGGTGGCTGCCACTGCCACCATGGCGGCAGCAGGTCGCGCATGCACAGTTGCAAAGTGGGTCTTCTATATTGCTAAAAAATCATGCTGCTAAGATCTGAAGCCGCAATATGGGAGCGCGTGAAGTGCAAGAGGGCCTACTGTACTTGAAACACACACAGAACAAACAATATGCCTACTTGGAACATGAAATGAGCTTAGGCCAAACAAGTATCAAACGAGTCAGAGGCAAGTGAAAGAGAAAAAACCAATTATACAGGAAACTTCATTTTCAATGGCAGTAATATTCTTGTTTCTAATGGAAAATTAGATGATGTTAAAATTTGACAAGGTCTAGCAGTGGATAACAGTCCAAAGAAATACTACACACTTGCTTGGATTTATTTCCTCTAGTCATGGTAACTAAGAGCTGGATGATGCCCATGACTCCTCCAGTACATTTCTTCTTCTGGGTAATGTGTGTCTAAATACTTTGTAGGTAGAAAATGTTTTCCTGTGGTTGTAAGTAAATGTAAATATGGCTTAATATCTAACAAAAGCAAAGTATACTTTTATTAGAAATAAGCACATCTGATTTATAAAAGAATATTAGGACTCCTAGTGCTGGTAAGACAAAGGCAAAGTGCTAAACCAGTGTAAGACACAGAACTGAATTTCTTGTTTGTAAGAAATCCAAGGAAAAGTATTGCTGGGTTCATTCAGAGGCTAGTTTCTATATGGTACACATTCTGGAATCCTGTAGTGAAATCTCTCTTTGGGAATTGCACTACTCTTCTGTCCAGCTCTCAAAGTTTATTAAAGTTTTGTGGGAAAAAAGCCGTTTGGCAGCATCCCAGTCCATAAGGGTCTGAGAATGATGTGCCTAAAAAGCCACTTTAAAATATGGAGAAGCGTTTTTTGGTTTTTTTTTTTTTCCAGGGGCCCTGTTCAAGGGGTTTCAGTCTGTTTCATGGATTTTTCTAGGCTGCAGCATGAAAAAAAGAACCTGTAATATTATCGTGTTTAAAAAAAAATGTTGCTTTAGAAGGAAAAGTTTCGGTTTTATGGTTTTCCATGGTAATTGAAAATCTGGTTGTTTTCCCACTAATAGTTAATAGTTATCTATCTATAGAAATGTATTTAGTGTGAAGAGTATCCTCCAGCCACATTACTGTTTAAATGTTGGCTATTGTCATCTCCAACTCTTCATGTTTCTTTACACCAATATTTCTAAAAAAGTGAAAACTTTGCCATTACAATTTTGTGCCACGAGGGCCTAGTCATTGACACAAGCTGTTAGAAATGTAGCTAAACATATCTTTGCAAGGATAAAAGCAAAATCATGCATATATTTTGCAAAGAAAGGCTTATTTATTTTTCTTTTTTTTAGGTGTCTTTTCAGTCACTTAACAGATCACATCTCAGAGCATTTTAGGTTAAATTAATATAAAACTCCTTTTGAATTATTTTGTTTTAAAGTACTGAGATAGGTGTTGATTTGGTAGGAATAGCAGCTTTGACAAATCCCAGGAGAAACAGATTAGTTTTAGGTATAGTGGGTACTTCTACAGGAAACATCTCCAAAAAATCTTTTTCCATAAATACTTGGAGCTCACTTCTAATTTAATTAACATCACAAGGACTTTCCTCCTTTGATTCTGAAGAACCAAGTTCAGGCTCAGACTTTGTTTCTTATCTGTGCATTTTAAGGACTGACCATAAGCATGGAAAGAAACTGAAATGAAGGAAGAGAGAAAGGGAGGGAGATTCTGTTGTATCTGACAGATCTTTATTGCTGGACCTGGGACAGATCCAGAAAAAGACAAAGCACTACACTCCCAAATACCACAGCATCTGATTTCCATCTGCCTGGCCTGCGTGACTGAATCCAGAGTCTAGGGTCTTTACACAGTGCACAAAGAAAAGTTTCTGCATTTGGTGCACCCACAAAAGTCATTATGTTGTACAGGGAGCAAATGCAAGCAAACAGGCACTCATTGAAGAGCACTTCATCCTAGGTTCTATTCCCTGATCCTACAGCTATTTTTGTACTTTTCCAGAACTAAATACTTCTCTATTTTCTGTAAAATTTCACAGCAGTTCCTCTTTCTCACCCATGTGCCACAACTGCAAGACTTAAATGCTGACAGTGAATAGTGACTATTTTCTTTGGAAAGGGGAATTGAAGAAGTCTCTGCCTGCTGACTAAAGCATGGTCGAAAGGAGGGGTTCAATCCTTTCAGACAGACAAGGGAATGGAACCTGGATCTCATCCATATTTCTGTCTGTACTAAGCACTGCGTTACAGTCTGAAGGGAAACAGATTTTTCTACTCTGGGGCCAGCCTGTTGCATTCTCAGAGCTCACCTACTGGATTGGACTCCCCAGGGAGACATATGGAGGAATGTTCATTTCTGGACACCACTGGGCACTAGCCTGAGCTAATTACAAGGCTGCTCAGTCCCATTAAGGCTTAAGCACCTTTGAGAACACAAATGAACACTGCTGGAGTACTTTATGCACCTCATAATAAAAAATGTCTGAGCATTCACTCAACCTTATGTACCTCCAGGGTTTCATGGCAGATGTGTAAACATTTTTAGGATTGCAATTTTGACCCAGGGCATCTAAATTCCACTGGATTTGAGCATCAGTTGTTTATGTCCTTTTCTGGGCCTCATCCCAGATTAGACTCCACAGCTTAGAAATAATCATAATATCTGCATAATGCTGATTTTCAGAACCATTTATAAATATTAAGTAATTAATCTTCATATTGCCCCTGGACAACTATTTCCATTTTACATGCACCAAAAAATTGTGATAAATTGCCATAGGCTACAATGAAGTCAGTATCAGAATGAGAATGGAGAAATTCTTGGCTCTCAGACTAGAACTTAGTTTATGCCTGTCAGAAGAAAAGAGAAAAAAATCTTTCTCTTCAGAAGAAAGAGATCTTATATTGACATGACTAAGGATTTTTCTTCTTTTAAAGTGGTTTATGTTACGATTGGTTTTTTTTTTCCAAAGTACTCACAAAACTCTGCAGTGCCACCTTACTTTTCTGGTGGACTATTAGCAACACTGATGGGTAAATAACTGAGAAAGCATGATTAAAAGTTATCTTCAGTGAACCTCAGCTTTTGTCTGATTTTAGAAAGGAATGATTGTAAAGACTATATTTAATCAGTTGGCCCTCTTCCACTTCGTGCCCCCCATATAGTGGCTTCACATCTTAGCAGCATGATTTTCTTAGCGGCATGATAGTCCTGTTTTGCAACTGCGCATGTGCGACCTGACATGCATGAATATTCAAATTAGCCAGTCATGAATATGCAAATCAACCCCCACACTGCGCCGCACCCGCCCCGAGGCAGCCGTGGCAGTTTGGCTCTGGTGGAGCTGTGGTGGTTCGAATCCGGCAGAGCCGAGCCAGGCGCATGTCACTCCCCTGGCCCCTCAGCTCTGCTCAGCTCAAGTGTGCGCTGCCCCCATCCCCACGCTCTGCTCAAGGTTAGATGTGGTGTCTGGTCTCGGACTTACCCCAAGTATGGAGAGACCAGGTCTACCCACCCAGAGAGACACCGGGACAGCGGCACGGGCAGCTCCCTTGCACCTGTGTCCCCAGCTGAGCAGAAAAGGGGGTTTTCCAGGCATGGGATGGCTGTGGGCACTGGGAAACACTGACACAAACACCAATATACAGCAGAGCAGTGCCAAAACAGCGCCGGAGGGCTGTGTGAGGGTGCGGGGCAAATTTGCATATTAATAAGCTGCCAATCAACGTGGAAGGAGGGTTTCGCGGAGGAGGGGTAAGACCCATGGCACCGTGGTATAGAAGACCCAACTGTATTATGTAAGCCTGATGCCTCAGTCAATCACTCAAATTCAAGAAAAGGCTTATTAGATCGCTTAATCACTACCGGTGGCAGCATTGTCTGTACCACATAAACACTGAAGTATTTTAGAAATCTTTAACACTTTACACTCCTGCTATGGTTTTTAAGACAGAAAATCCAGAAGAAAAAAAAAATTAAGATTCTTTCTCCCTTGGTTCCTGAAGATAACTCTGTATTTCTGGATGCCTGCAAGAGCTGTTGCTGCCATGAAAGGACTGCCAGCTACCAATCCCTTCACATCACATTGAATAGTTCAAACTGATCCCTCTGTAATTTCTCTTGCACGTCTTATCAATATACTTTCTACATACGCAAATTATAGCGAGCCACTACAAAGTCATAACTGCTGGGAAATGACAAACTGCAGACTTTAATGACCCTGCTTCAAATATTTCCATCATATCACTTTTCATAACTCTACATCTTGATAAATGTACTTTGTTTTACAACTAGTAATTCAGTATACAATTTAAATCCACAAATCTTAGTTGAAACACTGTTTGATACATGTTCACATTCACAATAAGCAACAGAAAAAATTATTTTTCATGTCAAGGTGTTGCATGTATTGCATGCATGACACACACACAAGGTCTTTTAGCATAGAGACCTCACCTTGCAACAATAATTTCCAGCAACGCAGGTTCTAATGTTAGATATTCAATTAATTAAATGTGGTCATGGCTGTGACACTCCTCACTTCAAATATGCCAGCTAAGGACAGTTTCATGACACGAAAATTGGCCTATCATTCAACCACCTCACGCCTTGCCTTACAAAACTGTTTGGTTTGTACTTCTCTTAAATCTCCAAATGAGAACACTACAGATTTTATGTTTACATTACACTTGAGAATTTTGAAACTTCAGCCTCTAAAATACTAGGGCTTCAATTTTAGGCCGACAGCACATCCTAGTGGGTACTCACACCATTTCAGGTTTGGTTCACACTCCACTGAGGCATAGCTGCATAAATACTCTTCTCTTAACCTTCAGTGTTTGTGCAGTTTTCTTCGTTTCCTTTCCAGAACAGCTAAGAATGAAGTTGAGAATTTGGAAGTATGTGCCAGTTAATAAAACTGAGATAATTCGGGAGCATGGAAAATTTTAAAATTGGTTCTAGTTTACATCTTTTAAGCAAAAAACATTTGCTTCTGACTATGTACAATTTTAGCTCTTTTTAGGCAGAACATAAAATGAATGGTAGTGGAGTGTGTTCTTCTGTTTGCATTTGCCAAGAGGGAAAAACAACCTCTTGTGTTTTACTTCAGTTTCATCTGGGCGGCCTTACCTGGGAAATAAGAGCAGAGGGGTGTACACCTTAGAAAATACTTTCCTAGTCAATAAACCTAAACATTCAGTCATCAAAAATGCATCTATTACAGGATTTTAATATGGGGGTTTGCCAGTCAAGTATGCAGCACAATCAGAGAGCTGCTTGTTGAAGCAGACAGAAATCAAGAGAAAACAGAAACAAAATCCTGCTTAACTCTATGCACTTTGTAAAAGTCCCATTCAGAGATTTTTAAAGGACTTCCTATATGAAGCATTGTAAAATATGGGATAACCACATGCTTTAGGATATTTTCTGCCGGGTAGGTTCACAACTTTGCGTAGCTGCAAAACCTTTGGGCGTATTTCCCACTCTCTGACATTGCCATACTTCCATCTTTTCCAAAGGACATACTAGGTACTGTGTGCCTCTCAAAGGAGCAGACCTGTGAATACAGTGTTGTATCCTTGACAGGCTCTACAGGCTGAACTACTGATGAATGCAGGGTTGGGAGGGATATCTTATAAGGAACATCTAGGAACTCTGGGATTGTCTTGTTTGGAGAAACAGAGACTAAGGGGCAACCATCTTACTCTCTAAAGCTTCCTGAGGACGGAAATCAGACAGGGAGGGGTTGGTTGATTTATTCTTCTTGGTATCCAGTGACAGGACATCTGGGAATGGTTCAATGCTGCATCAGGGAAGGTTTAGGCTGGATGTCAGGAAGCATTTCTTTACTGAGTGATGCAACACTGCAACAGGATTCCTAGTGAGTTGGCCAATGGCCCAGGCCTGTCAGTAGTTTAGAGGTGTCTGGACAATGCCTTTAATATATTTCAACTTTTGGTCAGCCTTGAAATCCTCGGGGAGACGATTGCTGTAGGTCTCCATCAGGTGAAATAATCTATTTTATTCCATTCTCTTCTATCATTTGCCTGCTGAACATTTGTAATAAGCAGAAGGAAGCAGACTTGTACAGTAGAACCCGACAGCATGAGGAAGCCTAAATCCATCCTTTCCTCATCCTTGGGTCTCCTTATTTCTTTCCCTTTCCTAAATCAGTTTCAGTTATTCTAGGTAATTTTAGTGCCCGACAT
Source organism: Pitta sordida (assembly GCA_013390025.1). NCBI lineage: Eukaryota > Metazoa > Chordata > Aves > Passeriformes > Pittidae > Pitta > Pitta sordida. The sequence goes on along the minus strand of WEKX01017419.1, from coordinate 24,198 downwards.
ATTTTTGGTATTTTTTTCATTTAAAGTGTTTAAAATCATTATGTGAGACAAACACATTTTCTGCTGCTAGGATATGGGTTTTCCAAAGGCCCAAAAATCACAATTAAGTCCAAAAGGATCCCCATTTCTCAGTTTAGCTTCATGATCTTCTGCTGCCTGACTCATGTTTGATATGTTGTTACTGACAGTATTAACATCTCAATTTGGCTGAAAGTTTGCCCAGAAATAGTCCCTGTGCCCCACCTACAGGCGAATCCACTATTCCCTGCATTGCTAAGGAACCTATGCAGGTCTCACATATTACAGAATATTCTGAGTTATATTTATTCTCTATTAATAAGAGGGGTTAAAAGAAGAGAGAAGCTCCAGCAGTCTCACCTTATTGTGTTTTAAACACACATATATTGTGTTTAAAAGCTGTAGCTGCAAGGTAAGAGATAACAAAGGGACTTTTTATCATTTCACAAACATTCTCTAAATGTGCCTTGACAGTGAGTGTAAGAGCAGGTACAACTTAAACAATTGTACTGCCTACTTCTCTATCAGGCCAGGGAACTTTCTGGAATAAGCAGGAATACATATTTACATATTCAGAAATCCTTGCTGTAAATGAAACAGTAAGGAGTTCTCAGTAAAAATCTGTTAATTTCGCAACTGGAAGACACATAGCAGGCAGAGGAGAAAAGATTCTCTTCAGGTAATGCCATTTTCTATATATAAATATATTTTTATGCTTAATGAGAAAGCGTGTAGTTGGAAGAGACCTCTGGTCATTGTCCATATGACAGGTTTTCTTCTTCACAGTGAGGTATGGGATTGGGGTGTTTTATTCCAGTCCCATATTTTTCCATATTTTTTAGAGTTGAAAAATTTTGTTGTAGAGAAGGTGTTGAGCATCTTTTCCACCATATTATTCTGGAATTTATTTTATTCCCATGAATGCCATAAACAGAGGTTAGAAGGGACCTATGGAATCATCTTGTCAAACCCTCCTGCTCAAACAGGGCTACCTGGAGTCACTTTCCTGGGACCCCATGTTCAATCAGGTCTTGAGGATCTCCAAGGACGGAAAACCCACAGTCCCTCTAGGCAACCTGTTGGAATGCTCAGCCACTTCCACATGAAATAAGTGCTTCTTTAAAAAATCATGCCAAACAGTCCTCTTGGTTACAGAAAACATCCCAAAACTGAATTTTAGTTCGTCCTTCATCTGGAGCATGGACTTCTAGCAAAGAGGTTTATTGTCTCAGTTAAAACAGAATCTGTTTGGTCTTTACTGCAAATTATATCAGATGAAATTTTGGAAAGGTTTTTGTATTACAGAGTATCACAGGGAGATCCTTCCTCTGAGAACCAAGAGGCAGGAAGACTTCACAACAACTCTTGCTGAGTTTCCAAACATTTGGCACACATTCTTTCCATTCTTCCACAGGAATGATAGATGTCCTCATCTGAGGAGCTGTGCATGAGGGTTATTTACACTTGATTATTCCACATTTTCTACTTTCTTTTATAAAAATACTGTTACATTGTGTAATATATTTTGAGGCATCATATACAAAATAAATTAATAAAACTCTTTGGCAAGCAAAGATAAATGTCAATTGATTCCCTTCACTGCAATAGAAGCTCATGTTTTGAAGTACCAGGTAATAACAAGGCCCCAGCAAGCAAAAATCTGACTAACCATGAAAACAAAGAAGCTGCATGTAAAGTAACCACCCAAACTGTTGGTTCCAGATGCTTTTGGATCCAAGAAACCCAGCTATTACCTTCAATAATCATCCACAAAAGAAATAAGGAAATAATCGGAAAGTGGTGGCAGCATTTCCATAGCAAAAATCAATTTCTTAGAACTGACGACAGTGCTCTGACAGAAAATTGATGATGGAAAGGAAAAGAGAAATTAAAGTGAGATTTTAACTCTCATTAAGGTTTAATAAAACGAAATAAAAACGCACTAGAAAAGTTGCTGGTGTGAGTAGGCCTCAGAGTGGAGTGTGCATTGATCACGTGCCGGATGTGCTCATCAAAGATTTGACAGTAATGCTACCATAATGTGAGGGGAAATCTGTGATTGTCACTGCATGAGAATTTAATTTAATCCTCACTGTCCACCTCACAGTGAAATTCTGATTAGGCAAGATGGACAGCCCAGTTATCACTAAGTTATCGCTTGTACAATACAAAGAACAAAAGATGAGGAAACCTACAATACAAATGGCAGAGAAGTAAAAATATAATTCATGAATAATAAATATCACATAGTTTTCCAAGCACAATTATAAAATAGTCTATTTTCTTGGTCATTTTAATTCAGTAAATTATTCATAGGATTCCATATACTAAGGAATAATCCCAGTTTATTATGTTTTGACGTAACTCTCTTTTAAATAAATTTGAAATTCATGAGAGCAGAATGTATATCATGATTGACATCAACAATAATTCACATCAGTCTTTCCAGTAGCAGAGAATGCTCCTAGTACAGCTGTTATCTCCAAGTTCTGGGGAGTTGCTTTGTTACTCTTTCCTCTAGTACTAGAAGCCTTAATAGTTAATGAAGATAAACTCTGTCAGTTTGGATTTTTACCAAGACTTCACATGTAGTGTCTTGCTGAAAACAAGGAAGCCTGTGTGTGTTCTGGAGATGGAATAGTCCCCCATCCACTCTGATAGTTCACCCATACAACAGCTGGGAAACCGATCTCTTATGTGTCAATGGTGACTTCTCCACAGCACAAATCTTGGAAAAATTCTAAATTTGTGAAAATGAATCCATGTGTAAGGATGAGATTTTATACAGTTTCCCATGTTATTAAAAGACAAGCAAGCAACAAGAATAACTATCAGCTCACAACAATGTTACATTTGAGGGACATAGTGTTATTCGCTCATATTCATTTCTGTAATAAAATAATTTTAAGTTTCAGAAGTTATTTTAGAAGCAGAATTGGTTCTTGCTTAAGGAAGCTTGGAGAGTGTTGAAATGGAGAGGTATTTAGGAGAAATGATTGACAGACAACTTAATCTGAGCCAGCAGTGTGCCCAGGTGGCTGAGAAGGCCAATGGCATCCTGGCCTGCATCAGGAACAGTGTGGTCAGTCGGACTAGGGAAGTTATCCTTCCCCTGTACTCGGCGCTGGTCAGACCACACCTTGAGTACTGTGTCCAGTTCTAGTCTCCCCAGTTTAAGAAGGATGTTGAGGCGCTTGAGAGGGTCCAGAGAAGGGTGACAAGGATGGTGAAAGGACTGGAGAACAAGCCCCATGGGGAGCAACTGCAGGAACTAGGGTTGTTCAGCCTGGAGAAGAGGAGACTTGATTGCTGTTTACAACTACCTGAAGGGAGGTCGCAGTCGGGTGGGTGTGAATCTCTTCTCTCAGGCTGACGACACCAGAACAAGAGGACATGGCCTTAAGCTGCGCCAGGGAAGGTTTAGACTGGATGTTAGGAAGAGGTTTTTCACAGAGAGAGTGATCTCTCATTGGAATGGTCTGCCCCAGGAGGTGGTGGAGTTGCCATGCCTGGAGGTGTTTATAAGAAGACTCGGTGAGGAGCTCAGTGACATGGTCTAGATGACGGGAGGCTTGGATGGATGGAGCGTGGTGCCCGTGGTTCCACGCTTGTGGGCCTGATCCCTGGGTGGGCGTTCGCTTGGGAGTTGAACTAGATGATCCTGTGGGTCCCTTCCAACTCAGAATAACCTGTGAACCTGCGAACATGGACAGATTGTGCCCTCAATTACCTTGAAAGACAAGAGCAATGAAAAAGGAGATTTCCAAACAAAAGACCAGAACCTCAGAGATCAGACAGTTCCTCTTCTGATCAGAAACCAGAATCATTTTTGCCACATGAAATGGAAGATTTCCTATAGGAGCAGACACAGGGTTTTTTTTGTTTTTTAACATAGTACCCAATTTTCCAGTTAAGCCCTTACCAATGCTAAGAATGGAATGACTCTTTTTTTCACCTCTCCTGTGAAAGACTTTTATTTACATGTTCTAGTATAGTGCTCTCCAAAGTTGTCTGCCTATTACTTGCTCATGTATTTTCACTTGAGATGCTGGAAAACCTAGACGGTTAAAATACCCTGAAGCCTTGGATTCATGGTAAAAAAAGCAATCTACTTTTGTAGAAAAACTTTCTGAAAGGATTCAAAACAACCTACCTGCAGAGAGGCATTTCTTTTTTTAAAGATCAAAACAATAATTTTAAATCTGTGGAAGTTTCCTCCCCAAGGATTTTTTAGGGCAATCAGTGGTAAAGAATCCTAAAAATTATGAAAGAATGTTTATCAAAAACATCACCAAGAATCCTGGTCTCAGGTTCATATTCTTAGGGAAACAGGAAAAAAACAAACTAACCCCAAACCAAACTAGTAGTTGGTCTTCTATGAAGCAAAATATGGAGAAATTAAAAAAACCAAAGAAACCAAAACTTTAAAAATATTGTGTTTACTCATTTGTGATGTAAAATGTTTTCTGTCACTTACAATACATTAATTATGGATATGCTACCATCATATGGGTGTCTGTCTGTTACCTGTTTGAGAAAAGTATTTATATTTATATACTTTTTATTATTCGATATGACTGAGCTTGTTAGCTTCTAACTGACCTACTTGTACCATCTTGCCAAGAATGGGTCACATACAAAGGACAAAGGTAAACAGAACAGGCACCTTCATACAGAAATATAGTATCCATGCCCAAAACACTACGGTTCTTCAGTGTCAGCATCAGTGAATGAGATCCTGTTCACAAACTTGCCATAACCTAGAGCAAATCACCTACTTCTGCTGAATTTTTGTTTCATGTGTAACACAGAAGTAATCCTTACAGTTCACTTAAAATTTTTCTTATCCTTCAACTTTAATATTGAATTTATAGCTATTCACTGACTGGTAGAAAATGGTAGAAATGGCAACTGGTGTATCACACTTTTTACTGAAGGTGGTCAGGGCTTCTGAGATTCAGACCCCTCTGTTAAGCTCCAGATAATGGTGGGAAAGGGCAGTCCTAGACTAACTGAAATAAAATATATCCATGTGGATAATTTGCCATTACTTACAGAGGGATATCAGTAACACCTTAGGTTGCTTTGCCTCCTAAGACATGATATGGAGAAGGAAAATTACTACCACACTATCACAATCTCAGTATTTGGCTAAGCCAGTGTAGTTCAGCTGTTGGCTTGTGGGCTGAGTTCAGCCTCACTGACTTTTCCTAGGAAAAGGTTGGGGAAAAGGGAAGGGTTATCCCAGGAGTTCATGGCAGTCAAACGGCTGAACGCTTCCAAGATGAGCCTTGTCTCATCCACACGTTGCTCTGCAAAGTACTGGATCTGTGAATGAAAAAGAGACCCAACAAGCAGGAATTTGGCCTCACACTGCTGATTATCTGGGGCGAGCAGTCAAAAAGGTTTGGGGGTTTTGCAGTTCCCTGCGAGGGAAATGTCCTTCCACATACGCCCAGTGAAAAGAGCACTTCCAGTCGGTTCCAAAAAAAAAAAAAATTAAAAAAAAAGGAAAAAAAACCACAAACCCCTAGGAATTTCGCTAGAGAGAGAAATCAGAGACCCTGTTCCTCAGTACCCCTTTCTCCACGGGGTTTCTTCCATGACACACGTCTCAGTCACGCCTCACACTGAACTCTGTGGTTTGCCTCCTTCCAGCCATTTAGAGCCGCCATTCCGTGGGTACCTGCGATCCGGATTTAGCTCTGCTCCCGGCCCCCGTGTTTGGCCAGTGACCACTGCGGAGCCAAGGGGCAATTCAGCAGCTGTTACACGGCACTTCCAAAGCTGAAAAAAAAAAACAAACAAAACCCAAACAACTGAACGTCCAACAAATCCTGAAAGTTTAACACGCACGTCTCACCACCCGCGTGCCCGCTGGAGCTTCCGGGCCACAATCCCCCCCTGGCACTGCGAGGTGCCTCTTTCCCGGGGCTGGGCTCCGCTGGGCCTTCGCCTTTCGCGCCTTTCGCGCCTTTCGCGCCACGCCCCCGGCTCCCCCCGCTGCCGGGACAGACCAGCGCAGGCGGGGCGCGGGTGGNCTCAGCTCAGCTGAGGCGGGGGCCAGGGTGATGCGCGCTCCTCCGGGGCTGCCGGCCCGCTGAGGTGGGTGCGAGGGGCGCCGCGGCCATGCCGTGCACCTGCGGGAACTGGCGGCGCTGGATCCGGCCGCTCGTGGTGCTGCTGTACATCGTGGGGCTGCTGGTGGTGGTGCCGCTGTGCGTGTGGGAGCTGCAGAAGCTGGAGGTGAGTGGATCCCGCGGGAAGTGTGTCACCTCATCAGTGCCTGTGTCTGAAGGGAGGGTGCCGAGGGGATGGACGGATCCAGGCTCTCCTCCGTGCTGCCGAGCAATAGGACAAGAGGCAGCCGGCAGGAACTGATGCACGCACAGGAAGTCTCACCTGAGTGCGAGGAAGAACTTCTTTATTGTGCAGGTGACCGAGTACTGGAACAGCTTGCCCAGAGAGGTTGTGGTCTCTTCCTCACGGGAGGTACTACAGAACCCTCTGGACTCACTCCTGTGCAATGTGCCCTGGGAGAAGATGAGCCGCTGTGGTCCCTTCCAGCCTGGCTGATTCAGTGATTCTGTGAAGTGTGGTGCTGCTGGGCACATTTGTCCTGCTGCTCAAACCCCGGCGAGGCGCAGTGGGACAGGGTGGGATTTCTTTCCCTCCTGGTTCCATAACACTTGGTGTTTGAGCAGTTGGTGGGATGCTGAAGAAACCAGCTGAGAGTCACAGAATCACAGAAATGGGCCGGGTTGGAAGGTACCACAGTGGGTCGTCTGGTCCAACCTCCCTGCTCAGGCAGGGTCATCCCAGAGCACATGGCACAGGATGGTGTCCAGATGGTTCTTGAGTGTCTGTGATGAGGGAGACCCCACAACCTCTCTGGGCAATCTGTTCCAGTGCACAGTCACCTGCACAGTAAAGAAATTCTTCATGTTCAGGTGGAACTTCCTGTGAATCAGTTTGTGCCTGTTGCCTCTTGTCCTATTGGTTGGCACTGCTGAGAAGAGCCTGGCTGTGTCCATGAGAACTTATCCCAGAACTTATGTTTTGAAAATTTGTAGTAATAGTGGCATTCATAAGATGATTCTGTCTGGTCAGGGAGAATTGAGTAGAGCATCTGTACTGATAGAGAAACTCCTCTTTGATGTTGGTGGTACCAAACTGGTGTGTGAATTACACACACGTGTGATAATGTTGCTTCTCTATCAAGAAGTCAAATTTTAACCTTAAAATACATGTACTGCTCAATGTGATACAGGCCTGTGCCACTGGAGATAAGCTTTATTGTGGTATAATTTTCATGACTTAGTGAGATCTGTCTTGAGTGTGTTTAAAATTTTCAATTTTGCAGTGCTGTTCTGATGCATCATGGATGTTTATATCAGAGTTCATACCTTTAAGAGAAAGTACTTAGAAGCAAAACTGGAAATCAACAGAAGACATGAGATGTTGATGTACAGTAGAGAAGAGATTCAAAAACCTGAGGAGAGTCTGTAGTTTCTCAGGTTTTGGTACCTAGGATTATTCATGTAGTTATTTTTCAGAGAGCTTTGGTTTAACATTTCAGCCCTGTCTTTTAGAGGACATTGTGGTTTTATGTTTCAGTTTGTTAAGTGAAACTAATGGACTGTTGGAACCTGATTTGTAAGCTAAAGATTCCTTGAATCCACAAGCTTTCCAAAACTTTCTAATGCAGCGCTGAACTGAGACAAGTTCCAGAACTAAAGGAAAGAATGTTTTGTGGGTTTCAGTAAGTTCAGTAGTGTGCACTACTCTTGTTTTTGTAGAATGTACTTCAAATCCTTTGAAGTATTAAGACCAGAACTTTGATCTTGCGTTTTGCTGTTTCTTTTGCAAGGTTGGCATTCATACCAAGGCATGGTTTATTGCTGGGATATTCCTGCTGATGACTATACCAATATCTCTCTGGGGGATACTGCAACACTTAGTCCATTATACTCAGCCTGAATTACAGAAACCAATAATAAGGTAACATTTCATGTTTTACCTGTGATACAAATGTTGAATTTAATTCAGACTGAAAATACTTTTATTAATATTAATTTTTTTTGTTATTTTAACAGGATTCTGTGGATGGTGCCAATTTACAGTTTAGACAGTGTAAGTGTTCTCTTACTGTTAACAGCTCAATAAAATTCTGTTTGCTGTGGGAGTGCAGGAGAACAGTGTGACAGCAGAAACTGTGCTGCAGGGAGAGTGGTAGTCCTAGAAAATTCTGGGCATTTCTGTTTATACAATGTGTCAGAAGCAGAGTTCTAGAGATATCACAGTCTTCTTTTGGAACTTTGGGGATTGCTTTTGCAGTTTGATCCCTGTCCTTGAGGATCCTCTATGGCACATGTGGAAGGGGCTATGACAACAGCCTACTTCTGGTCCTTCCATCTGAACAGCAGAACTGGAAACCAGATTGATCCAAGTACTGACTCAAATTCAGGGCCTTACCTTTCTTGCCCAAGTTAGGTTTACTCCTGAAATTCTGTCCTAAGTTATGCTTAGTGCTAAAATTATTCCTCTTTGCTTCAGGGGGCAAAGGGTAAGATCCTTTGCAGAGTGTGACACTCAAAAATTCAGCTCTGAGAGCTGATCCATAACCACAGTTTTGCTAAAAATACCCCTTTTCTGTGAGAAATTCTGGTTTAGAGAGTTGGCTGCCACTTTAAGGCTAATCTACTTCTTTCTATATTTTGCAAACATGTCAGAGCAAACATTTACAACATTAGATACCAAAAGAAATCAACTAAAACTAAGTTTTGTGGACTAAAACTTAGTTCTCAAACTCAGGGTGACAAAGAACATGTGAATTTTAGGAAACAGTTTGGTCTTGTCTCCTCCTAACAGGAAGAGATTATGTGTAGTTACTTGCATAGTTATTTACATAGTTAAATGAAAGACTGAACTGTGTCATCAAAGATACAGAGGTGCTTTGAGCTGCTTCCATTTGAAGTGGCAGAGGTGCATTCTGGAGTTCTACCTGTATTTTTACAGAACGTTACTTTCTAGCTGTAGCACTGCTCTCTCATTAGCCAAGTGCTTCGAGGCCTGTTTAATTAGTGCCTGCTCCTAGTGAAGTATTGCTTGCTGACCTGGGCAGGCAGCATTGGGAATCACTGTTGCCTTTCTTGCACGTAACCTTTTGTGTACCTCTCTTCTTACAGTGGATAGCTTTGAAATACCCCAACATTGCAATATATGTGGATACATGTCGAGAATGCTATGAAGCTTATGTCATCTATAATTTTATGGTTTTTCTTTCAAATTATCTAACCAACCGCTACCCAAACCTCGTACTAATTATAGAAGCGAAAGATCAGCAGAGACATCTGCCACCTCTGTGCTGCTGTCCATCCTGGGCTATGGGAGAGTAAGTATATAATGATATCCTCAAATTTTAGGCTGTGCAGTCATGCACAAACACTTTGTTTTCATATTTAGTGGTTGTTGCTTGACAGAGTCAGTTTGTATGTTTTGTTCGTCAGCCATGAACCTCTACTGAAAGCACCGGTGAAGGTGTTGGCATCCGGCTGTAAAACATCCTGTAAATTGCACTTACTGACATGCATTGACCCTGGTGGTGCTGAAGGAAACGTCCTCATTTTCAAAAAATATTGGGAAAAGGTCTCTTTGAATTTACTTCTTTTGCCATGATAAAAAACTCATGTGGACCTGGGGGCAGACCAGATAGCCTGTTGCTTTTACTTCCACAGGTGCAGGAAGAAAGGCTTTATGCACCTGACCTGTTCATTTCTGCATACTTAGACTGATAAAATCTCTCTCTCGAGATTTTGATAAAGCTGTTTAAAATGTTGAAGACAGACTGTGAATCTAAGAGGTTCTTAAGCATCTTCAAACACAGTGAAAATTGCACTCTCTTTGTTTAGCCCGGACAGAAGCTTTTCATGGCTAAAACAAGTGAATCATTGAGTGTGAATCATCTTCTTTTGTGTCTGTAAAAGTCCAGGTCTTTAGTGCATTTCATGTATACTGTGGCATCTGAAGTCTTGGAAGCAGAAGTTGAAATTATCACGAAATAAAAATTTACTTTAGTGAACCTACTCAGAACAGGAAACTTCCATAAGTGAATTGTATTTAAATCCTTGTACAATGAATTTTGTGTTTCTCTTGCAGAGTTTTGTTATTTAGATGTAAACTGGGTGTTTTGCAGTACACTGTTGTCAGACCATTTACTACCATTATTGCTTTGTAAGTATTCTCATAAATAATTTAATATTGATCTTCAGGATGTAATTTTGAGTTACACTGGAAAGAATTTGCCTGCCCTTTGTATTGCATCAAGGCACTTTGAAAGCAGACTCATGTTACATGCTAAGTGGGTCCCAGCAGTTTGAATCAACCTGCGATTTCTTTATGACTTCTCTAGAGCAAATGACTATTTGCAGAATTGAGATAATAAATACTTAAAGCCTGCTGCTGAAATCTGTGGGAGACAATGTGAAGAACTATTAGGGTGGGAAAGACTGATCCTTCCGTTTCTAGATCATTTCCTCCTCCCTTTTCTCATTGGCTTCAACAATTAGGTATTTTTAAAGATGAGTTTCACATACATTTTAAAATGCTATAATTTTATTCAAGTTTGCATGTAACAAGTTTGACTCTGTGCCTTCCTACATGTCATACAGCCTATGGATGTGAAGGAATAGTAGGCAGCTCTAGATGCTGATGCTGAAAGCTTAATTTTGTGAACTTTGTATTGCTGCTCATTACTGTTAAGTCTGTGGAACTGTGGGAAAAGTTGCTGCTCACCATGAATATCCATATAAATATTTCTATTATATATATATACATATATATATATATGTATGTGGTGTTGGAAACTGGTTCTTCTGCAGGCCCCCAATGCCCGTATTTGAGTATCAAAAGAGGTTTTAGATTCTAAGAGTTGATGGATGTAAGGAAGATGTAGCACTCCAAGAACATCATCTGTGATTAACTCTACAAATTCTTTCAGAATTTGTGAACTAGTGGGAGTGTATGATGAAGGAAACTTCAGCTTCAACAATGCTTGGACTTACTTGGTTATACTTAACAACATGTCACAGCTAGTGAGTATCAAGGACAACTTTCTGCTCTTTTAAGTCATCATGTTAGTATTGTGTGAACTGTTGGCAGTAATTGTGTTAATGTCTGGCAATTCTTATGGGTAGAATATACAGATTCACAGAATATTCTGAGTTGGAAGGGACCCACCAGGATCATCGAGTCCAACTCTTAAACGGCACCACTGCCTCCCTGGCAGGAATTGAACCCTAGTCTCCCACGTCAGAGGCGGGGACACCCACCACTGTACTAAAGTGGATTTTGGATATTTTCCACTGCAAGTCAAAGTTCTTATCTGCTAAATATTCTGTGTGAAAATCACTAGAAAAACAGACAATCTAAAACTTTTATAATTTTTATTATGAAGCTCCATAAAGTATCTCTACCCCAAATTATTTGGTGGGTGAGGTGTTTATGGCCCAGGCGTTAGAGCTGAAGCTTTTCCCCCTGTAGCCTCCTCCCAACATACATTCAGAGAATCAACAGCGGCTGTGTTCAAAGTTCTGTGTTGCACAGCTGGTGAGAACAACATTGACAGGGAAAAATGGAAACGGTGAGTGCAGTGCTGAGATTGTGGCCCATGTTTGATGGGCAGGAATGGAAGGGGCTACAGTTGCTCTGCTGTTACAACAGTCCCAGCAGCAGCACCTGCCTCTGTGTGTCCTGGTTGACACGATTCCATACAGAAACTTGCCACTAAGAGCAGAAGAGTGTGTGTGAAAGGGGGAGATCAATTCCTTAGGTTTGGCTGTACATTAGTTCAGATCTGCAGTGAAGATTGCATTCATTGCTCATCTCCCAGGAAAGAGGCGACATTTGGGGTGTTCTTAGCAGAAGTCTGAGGGAACACCTGCTTTTTATGCCATTTTCCCTAGAGAGGACGTTGATGTTTAAAAGATTTTTTGTGACCTTCCTGTGCTTTGTGTAAGTGTGTAGATAGAAGACCTCAGTCTCTGCCAATACCATGCACTTCAGAAATACAATTTCAGACCAAAAAAAATGTTTTAAAATAGTAAGGTGAAGATTCCATAAATCTAAAGCCTCTTTAAAAAAAAAAAAAGATAGATTTTTAAGTCTGAATCATACTGTGGTATGTTTTTAAACTGAAGAGATGCTGTAAAACAACGCCCTCACAAAATGAAGAAGGATTTCAAAGCTTTTCTTTCTTTTGTCAGTTTGCTATGTATTGCCTGGTGCTGTTTTACAAAGTACTCCGTGAGGAACTGAACCCTATCCAGCCTGTTGGCAAGTTCCTTTGTGTGAAGATGGTAGTTTTTGTTTCTTTCTGGTAAGTGAATTACATGTTTACTTGCTACTTCTTACTTTCAAGGTGGATCATAAAAGAGCTAAAAATGCTGGATTTGTTACTGAGGTCAGATGCCTTAAAAAAAAATCTATCTTAATGAAGTGCAGTGAGGGGAAAAGGGGACTACTAAATTGGATCAGCAGTCTTGCTCACGTAAGATTATTTTTTAGACTTGCTGTTTTGTAAGGTCATTCTCAAGCATGTAACTCATTTTAGAATCTTCACTTGTGGTTATTTCAAAATTAAATTGATTTTTTTTTACTTTTTACTTTAAAAAAAACTTAACTGTAAGTCAACTACAAATTGCTCTTTAAGCATTGCTCACAGTTAGCTGCTGCTGAGTGAGTGTATTTGACTACCTGACCATTACTCTGTGAGCTGCAGCAATACTCTGAAAGAAAAGCAACTTATTGTCATGACTGACTGGAACTACACCGTCTCCTTTGGTTGTTTTGTCTGTTGGTCTTTAGGGTTATGGGTGAATACCATCTCTTTTGAGGTCTGTTTTCTCCTCTTAAAAACGAAATATATAAATTGTAAGATCATTCTTATATACACATAAAAACAGGCCTAGTTTACCTGATTTGCTTGCAGATTTTTTTGCCATTACTGTTACAATAATAATCATAAATAATCTTTATAGGCAGGCTGTGCTCATTGCATTGTTGGTGAAAGTTGGTGTTATTTCTGAGAAACACACCTGGGATTGGCAAAGCGTGGAAGCTGTGGCTACAGGCCTACAGGTAGGAGCAGGTGGTTATTTCTGGGGAGGAATGGTCATCTGAGAGATGTCATAGCTGATCTCACGCAAATATTATCATACTGTAGTTAACACAGGCTCGATTAGTACTGATTTTATTCTAAATTCAGCTGAGTTTCAGCCAGTCACCCCAAGTAAGTTTTATGCTCAACACTTCTATATCCATGTGTTGGGCAGAAGGAATATGCCCCAGTTAAATCCTTCTGTTGTACAGCTTTGCATTTCTTCTTGTAAGTATTCACTGCTGCTTGTTGAATATTCGTTTCAAGCAAGTCAGTCCCTGTTATGCCCCAAGATGACTTGGTGAGTTTTTGAAGTGGTTTAGGTACTTTGACTTCCTCTGGGAGCACAGGGAGAGGAAGCAACAAACTTCTCAGGAGGCTAAATAAGAAACTTTTACTTGCAACTTTAGAACATTAATGTTGAATGAGGTACTTGGCAAATTTTCTAACAACATCCAGTCAAACTAAGGCACTTGACAAAGCATTGACTTAGCAAACTCTAACCCATCTGACTTTAGGTTACCCAGATTTTGAGAAGAGGAAGTTAGGAGAGAAAGAGAGGAAAAGGAGAGAGAAAGATAAATAGTCACCACTTTGGATCCAGTGGGGTCCCAAGGTAGTGGGACATGTCACATCACCTGACTCCTGTATGTACATAGTACATGTGGCTCTCCAAAGCCTGCTACAAATATCCTGGTGGAAAAGTATCCCAGGGCAATGGCAGTGTTTTGATTGTAGAAGAAACCCAGGACTATTTTTTGCAGTTATGAATTAAGTCAAGTGTCTCTCTCACTGCAGGATTTTATCATTTGTGTGGAGATGTTTCTGGCTGCTATTGCCCATCACTACAGCTTTTCCTACAAACCTTATGTTCAAGAAGCTGAAGAAGGGTCATGCTTTGACTCCTTTCTTGCAATGTGGGATATTTCTGATCTAAGGGCAGATATATCAGAACAGGTTCGAAATGTTGGTAAGTAACAGACAAGATTTGTACCATCTGGTAATAGTATTTGTATTTCCAGCTTCAGGGTACAATATTGCCCATCGCTGAAGTGCCCCGAGAACATTGTATTACTAAACTAACAGCAGCTGCATCTCTAGATTTCATGGCTTATCTGGCACTTGGCTCTTTCCAGTACACCTGACTAATCTAGAGTCTAGGTTTTAATTTTGCTTTTAAAAGTTCCAGGTATGTGAGGCAAAGACAGGGATGTACTTCTACTTTTCTTTTAAATGGAAAGACAGACTTTGATTTATTAAAACTAATGATGTCCCTGTAAAACAGATACAAAACAAAGACTTATCTTCTGACTTAACATGCCTGTTTTAGAGTTGATGCATTCAAAGCCTTGTATAGTGCTGGAAGGATTAAAATATATTTTCATTTGGCTTTATTGTAGGAAGGACAGTTTTGGGCCAGCCAAGGAAAATGTTTTTTCCTGAGGAACATGAACAAAATGAACATACAAGTTTACTGTCTTCATCTACTCAAGACCCAATTTCTGATGCTTCTTCCATGCCCTCTTCACCCATGGGTCATTACCAGGGGTTTGGACACACTGTGACACCTCTCACAACACCCACGACAGCCCCTGCAGTCGATGGCATTTACAACCCTTCTGCTGTTCAGGATGCTGAGGAATCACCCGAACTAGAGCACAATTTAGCAGAGAAAGCTTTGGATAAAAGTTAAACTCAGCTCTGCTTTGAAAACTTGCCATACGTGTCCTATTCATGAGGGAAGTTGAAAAGCTTGGAAAAGCTACTGCATGGAGTGGAAGAAGCTGTAACATCTGAATTGGGAACCTCTCATGGATGTGAGTATCCCAGGAATGTAAAACACGCACACTGTAAACGTTTCTGCAAAAATTTAAGAACTCCTTAAGCTGTTAACACTCAATGTTGTATAAAAATTAAACTGACTTCCATTAATACAAAAGAAACATTTGAAAAAATATTGTTCTAAAGATGAAATGCAAGTACTACTAGCAGTGGGAAAATGTATTTGCAAGAATGTAATTTAAGGAGTGCAGTAGCAAAACCTCTCTTAACTTTATCCTCTTAATGATAGTTAACTTCCACACCCCAGTGCTGAATGGAGTCTGGGTGAAATGGTAACTTCTGTACAATTTCCATCTTCTTCCCTTCCTTGCAAAGCCCCTTCGTGAAGACAGTCACTACGGAGCATCAGTAAAGAATCTGGACAAAGAAAGCATTCCTTACAGGCCTCACTAGCAAATTCCATGTCCAGATGTTTGGCACAGCTGTTGTCCTTGTAGCTCATAATTTGTAAGTCTTTTGCATTCAGAAGACACAGCCAGGATGTAAAGTTCTGGATTAATACCTGAACTTGACTCCTGTTGTTCCTACCCTTCTAAAATAAGAGTAGTGGTTACGACTTTAAAATACATGGAGGGGGAATAAAGGATGTCCAAAAAATGAAGTAGAAAACAAAACTGATTTCTTTATTTTGGGCTGCAATAAATTCTTTAACAATTTTTTTAAAGCTGTTAAAGCAGGATACCTTGATAATGTGTCTGTAGTAATTTGTATTCTTAAATTTGTGTCTGTGTGTGATTGTGTTATGCTTCTAGTATAGGCTGGATTCAAATGTAATAGCTGCTTTTTCCCAGCACCACTCCAGAGGAGACCTTTGCTAAGGTAAAATTATGTGGCTAGTCTAATACTGGAGTTACACTAACATTAGATTTCAGACCAAGCAGTACACTTGTATCAATATAATTTTCTGCAAAAACTGACAGTGTCAGAAGGGTGTTGTTTTTATCCCATTCTCAGATTTTTACTACTACTAGGTATTGCATGTTTGCAATCTGACCGGAAAAAAATCAGACCAGTAGAGCACTTACCTTTTAAATGACAAGATCTTAAGTTTCTTTTTCAGCGTTGTTAGCATTTACAGGATAAATCTTTAACTTCTGGCTGTCAGTAAATTCATCTTAAGTGCTTTTTTTGCAGTACTAGTGTGATGTAAATACTGCGCCTTACTCACTAGGCTGCATATTTTATAGCTGAGTATGTACTTGCTGTATCTGAAGTTAGTGAGAAACTGAAAATCATCACTTTTAATTTGCCAAGTCATTGCCTTTGTTGTAAATAAGCAATTAAAGATTTTATTTAAACTGTTCACCTTCTATCAATTTGATTTACTGCTACAGTAACTTAAGAGTGTGAGTGGCATGTGACTACAACTATCCTCCTCCTGGAAGAAGAGGATCTTAAGTCTGACACCTACAAGAGTTCATGCTTTTGGCACTTTATGGCTTGTATGGAAAAGGGAGTTCTTGTCTGGGCTTATGAAGAGTAAGAACCTACTTCTTTATGCTTGATTCCAGGTATCATTCATGTAACAGCTATGTTCCAAGCCAAAACAACTTGTTAAATTTCACACTGCCATGGGACTCCAGTGCCAACTTTAGCTCCCAGTCGAAATAATCTGAGTTCCTGCATGTATACAGGGAAAACAGGGCAGTGGCAGAATTAATATGTGAAGGACTAGAGCTGCTGGAAGCTCAGTAGCTACTGTGCTCTGGCTTTTTAAAACCTCACATTGAAGGAATTCATTTTTTAATACCTGAAGTTATGTCTGTTTGGTGTAAGACTTAAGTAAGTAACAGAGGAGACTTTGTAGGAAAACATCTATTTAAGTGCCTTGGTTGCTTCTTCTGGAGTCTTTCTGGAAAGCTACTAAGTTATTTTATTATTACTCAGTCCATTTGCACAATATTCCTCCTGGCTTTTTTGTCTGGGAGAAATTTATTTTTTCATTGCAGTAGCATACTTTTCCATAAATACACTGCAACTGAATTTCCAAAACATAGAAATCTGGCAATGACACCTGCCCTGGGTTTTGAAAACTACCACCACAGTATTCCAGAGCACAGCCTCTCAGGATTACACAAAAACTTAATTTGCAAGTAGTTCATCCTCCTCTTAACTTATTTATTCTTCTGTTGTTCTATGCCAAATATTCTCCTGACATTTTTTAATCTGAAGTCTTAAGGGTTGCTCCTGCCTTAACACATTCCTTGAAAAGTCAGTAATGGTCATTTTCAGCCATTTACTTATCCTTACTCAAGGAGATCAGAATACATCTTTTTCTCTAAGTCATTTTGCTGTCATCTTAATTGGCTGAAAATCTTAATATACCCAGTCTTTAACAGTTTTCCTTTTATCCAAAGTGTTCCTGCACAAGAAACCTGAACCCTTCTCTATGAAACTGGACTCTGCTGAAATTACCATGCACCTACAAGTTTGAGTTGTGTCAGACAGTAACTTTCACTTCTATGGATCACAACTTGGGGTTTTTTGTTTAAGTAACACTGTTTTCTGTGTAGTATGCAAAGCCTTCTCGAAATTAATTAGATTTTGTTATGTGTTGTACCCTTCAGATAAAGGATGGTATCCAGTTACTTTATCTTCACAAAATCTGACTCTGTCATGACCTCTGCATGGAGACCTTTCCTCCACCCTTCTAAAAGGAGCTTTATCGCAGCAATCTGTCAGCTGCAGGTTAGGTGCAACCTAAGTATCAATTACTGAAGCAACAAAACAGCCTTTTTGATCAGTAGATAAAGTTTAGACTTTAATACAAAATAACAGCAGTGATGTTATGAAGAGTCAACTGGTGCACCAATAATGAAGCACAGGGCAGTTCCCACGTGACATTCCTCACCGTTTAACTGTAATGCTGATATTGCTTTTATGGTGTTGAACATCAAGTACAACTTCATCTCCAACCTGAACTGGGATGGGCTCATCAAGAACAACTGCAGCTTGTTTCCAGTGTGAGGACTCATCAGATGTGTTCAAACTATGGTCTTCATCTAGATGGATGTGATACCAGAAGGGAATTGCAGTGACTCGGCCAGATTTACAAATTTGTACCTAAAGATATTTAAAATATTAGTTCAATCAGTTACACATTTTCTTACTCCTTTGAAAAGGACATAGTTCAAACCATTTCAATCCTTTTCAGAGATAACTGCAGATAAGTAAATTCTGTATTGAAATCTTCAGCCTGGGTGAGCAATTAATGCGTAGCTGTGCACAACATGCTTGGGGCTTCAGGTACAACAACTCACCTTCACTTCTCTGCTGGAGCTGTTCAACAGAGGGTTCATGAGATCCAGCCTTAACAGCTCTGCTGCCTCACTCAGGGGAACACATGGTAATGCAGAGAGATCCAAATACACACGAACAGGTACCTGAAAGTATAAACCACAACTTTTCAATTAAAATTTGAAGAGTTAGAAAACTTAATCATAACACAAAAGTTGCCAGAAATTACTGCCATGCATGTCAGAGACAGATAAAGATGGAAAGTACACCCTTCTACTCCCTTCTGAAATGTGACCCTTGGGATACAAGGTGACAAAGGGAACAGTAACAGTACAGTTACTGCTGTACAGTAACATTGCATCTGTCAACCCTCAGACAAAACCCAAACCAGTTCTAAAACAAAAGGTCACCCATGGTCACATAAAACCTCTCTTGATAACTTCAGCAATATGAAAAAGTTGCAGCTCTTCAGTTTCTTGCAGTTTACACCAAATCTGAACAGCTAGACAGCTGGAGGCTTTGCAACTGTGCCTGGGAGACACCCACCAACCTCATACCTTGAACTGGTTGATGAAAGGGGCTATATTAAACCCCAGAGTTGGTTCTGTTCCTTGAACAGCACTCTCCAGTAACAGAGACTCTGATTCTACGAGCATCCCGTAGACCAACACATACTGTGGGAAAATCTTCCCTCCACTGTGAAGCAAACAGGGATGTACTGAGAGACATTTCACCTGTAGAGCAGATCCATCACCACTAATCAAAGAACATGAACTACATTGGAGAAAGGCACACTAGGTCTCCCTCTGAAGTCAAGCGCTCCTAAGCATTTGTGTTCGATTCCATTTTATCAGACAGCTGGATCACACACAAAAAAGGGAAACTTGTCACACAGTACTAAAACTACAGAATCACATAATCTCTTCTCAGTGACAATGTGGGATATGGTGATATTTCACAGTGAAAAAATAGTGGGATTTATTCATAGCAACATCTAAAACTTCAATCAGCATAATATTAGACACCTCCAACTCAATACAGATTGTTTCACAGAATCACAGAATTAGTAAGGTTGGAAAAGACCATAGAGATCATCAAGTCCAACCTATCACCTATTACCTAATCTAGCCAAACCTGTTACCTGACCTGTTGTCATCCTGCTACCAACACACCATCCTACCTATAACACACTACCCTAATATCTAGGTCATGCCACCAAGTACATCATACAACCTTTTCTTAAAGACCTCTAGGGACGGTGACTCCACCACCTCCTTGGGCAGCCCATTCCAGTGAGAGATCATCCTCTCTGTGAAAAAGTTCCTTTTAATGTCAAGTCTAAATCTCCCCTGACGCAGTTTAAGACTGTGGCCTCTCGTTTGGTCACTTGTAGCCAGAGAGAAGAGACCGACACCCACCTGGCTACACCTCCCTTTCAGGTAGTTGCAGAGAGCAATAAGGTCTCCCCTCAGCCTCCTCTTCTCCAGACTGAACAACCCCAGCTCTCTCAGTCGCTCCTCATAGGGCTTGTGTTCCAGCCCCTTCACCATCCTTGTCGCCCTTCTCTGGACACGCTCAAGGATCTCAACATCCTTCTTAAACTGAGGAGCCCAGAACTGAATGCAGTACTCAAGATGTGGTCTGACCAGTACCGAGTACAGGGGGAGTTTCAGGTTTTCTTTTCCTACAGCAGCCTCACCACAGGAATTGGGTAGTTAGCAGTGCACTATTCAATGTATTCTCATGCCAACAAATCTGAGTCTCTTGTCACATGACAAGATTCAGAGTAATTTTTCCATTTGTTCGTGCAGCGAAAAAGTAATCAAGAAGTTTATTGGAAACTTAGAAAAGGTAATGAGCATAAATGGTCTGGAATATTCTGCCATCACTAAGCATAAAGATTAACACAGGAGTTTCACTAACACCACAAAAGGGAATGAATCCATCTCACACTTACCTATTGTTACCCACTCCCATTATTTTACTCTTCCAACCTCTCCTGCTTTGTTGCAGCCCGTTCTAACACCATGTGTTTGTCTTTCAGCAGTACCAGTTTGTTCCAACAATTGTTTGACATGTATATGAATCTGGGCTTTTCTAACTTTGCACTAAAAACTACCTTGGTTATCCTGGGAACTTCTGACAGACCAAGCAACATGATCATCCATTCATATTCTTGCATTAAAAAAAAACCCAAAAGAAATCTGTGACTGTGACATCTTGATGCTTTTTCAAAGGAAGATAAATGTATTCACTGCTTACGCCAGAGACTCTCTGGGAGGTTCAATCCATCCAGAGAAAAAAAAAGCTTTTCTGCTCTACAGAACTAACATGACAGTAATTCTGTAGTTATTTTTTTCAGATAAATAGAGATTCCTGGAAATACTTTTGTCCATTTATACTGTACCTGGATATTGCAGCCTTTTCCATCACTTCCTGCTGGATTAAACCTGATGTTTCTATAACATCCAAGATAATAATACTCCACAATTTGTCTGATTTGGGTCTCTGAAGCACCACACTTTCTTCTTCTAAGTGGCTGAGCCAAAACTCCAGTGTTTCCTTAGGGAAATGGTTAGCCTCTGCAATGACATTAAGTGCTGCCTGATGCTGTTCTTTCTCAACAGAGCTGTATGCTCTGACTGGCCCAAGTTTTCCAGCTATAATTGGCAGGATGGAGAAGCCTTCCGATACATCTAAAATGTACAAAGGATCAGGAACCTCATCTGGAGAGCTCTTGCTTTGATTCTCACGGAGGTTTATCCCACTGCCATGTCCATCAACATCCATGGACTGCAAGTCCTTACTTGGATTTAATGACAAGAGCACTTTGCTCATGGCAGCTTTGAAGCACTCGTGGTAGGGTGTGTCATTCAGCAGGGCTATTTCTGTGGACTCCAACACACACACTTGACTGTTGCCATCCTGTTTGCTGGTTGTCTGAAGTCCAGCCAGAGCATTACATAATTCAGCCTCATTGCCCAAGCCCAGCGTGTTGTCTCTGTCACTGAAATCCATCCCACACTCTGAAGTCGAAGGAGAAATCTTCTGGATCTTCAAATAGCAATCTTGGCAGCAAACCTCCATCATCACAGTATCTCCAGTCTTCACAGAATAATCTTAGCAAAAGGGCATAAAAGCAGTTGTGTTAGTTACTTTACATAAACATCACTGAAGCAGCCATGCAGTGCTTAAAGCAACCAACCAACCCACCCCATTCTCTCTTTTGTTCGTTAGTTGTTACTAGAGTTGTTCTTGTCTGTACCCACAAGTTATAATCTGTCATTGTGTGTTAACATTTGCCTTAAACTGTCTCGCTCCAGGCAAAATCAATTTATTATCAAAATAAAGTAATATCTATTTGTCAGACAGGCTTATGTGTTCTGCTGATAGCAGAACTAAAACATACTCATAAAGAAATGGCTTTTGCTTTAAAATGCTAAATATTAAATATTTTAAATTTTAGTAACTCCTGTAGACAAAGGTAAATTTGCAAATAGATGGAAAACAATACCTACAGTTTAGAAAGAGTAATTGATTCAAAATTAATTGTAGTGTTTCTGATGTGCAGCTCAGGATGGGTTTTGCATCCTCGGTGTGTGTGTTCCAAGTAAATTCATGAAAGAGATCAGACATTCTGAACAAAAATGCCATAATTTAACAAACATTTCTTTCAATGGCAACATGAACTCAAAGAGTCTCTTCCTTTCCCTGTGCTTTCCTGTGACCTCGAGTCCTGAGTGCAGGTCGGGGTGCCACAATATAAGAAGGATATCGAACTATGAGAGTGTCCAG
Source organism: Pitta sordida (assembly GCA_013390025.1). NCBI lineage: Eukaryota > Metazoa > Chordata > Aves > Passeriformes > Pittidae > Pitta > Pitta sordida. The sequence continues at coordinate 2,150 of WEKX01017419.1, read as the reverse complement.
AGGAGGGTGACCAAGGTAGTGAAAGGCCTCAAAGGCAAGATTTATGGAGAACAGCTGAGCTCACCTGATTTGTTCAGTCTGGAGAAGGCCAAGACATCACAGTCTAAAATTTGCTGAAGGGAGGCAGAGGAAGGGAAGGTGCTAATCACTGTCTGGTGACCAGCAAGAAAGTGGAATGAAGCTGCATCAGGGAAGTTCAGACTGGACATTAGGAGAAAGTTTTCACCCAGAAGATCACTAGAACAGGTTGCTATGGGGTGCAGTCACGGCACCAGCCCTGCCAGAGTTCAAGAAGTATTTGGACAATGCTCTTAGTCATGTGATTTAATTTTTCCTGCAAGCAGCAGGAAGCTGCATGTGATAATCCTTATGGGTCCATTCCATGACAAGATATTGTAAGGAACAGGAGAATAAAAAATGGGTGAATGGAGAGTAGAGGCTGCTGAAAATGACACTGCCAGTGCACAAATTGAGTCCAAAATGGGTATAAGGGGTAGGTGGGAACATTTTGGGTTTGTGGCAGTAGCAGCTAATAATTCCTACGTGACCTTTGCCACTTCCCTAAGTCACATCTTCACTAAGTAGAGCCAGTCAGTAGCTCCACTTTTTGGAGTTACTCCACAATGCATTTAATTCAGTATAGGGGAAAAAACAAACTGAATGAAAAGCATTCTCCCAGATCTTAGGCAGGTCCCTTACCTGCTCCACAGCAGAGTGCCATGAACAAGCCCTGAGGCATGGACTGTGCACGACACACCAGAAATGACCAGGAACCATCTCACAGCTACTTGCTGTTGCATGTCTCCTAATCCTATTTGCTGCCACTTCCCAGTCTCTGAGATAACCTAACCAGCTCAAAACCAAAATGAAACCAAGTTAGAGCACCACAACAAGAAAATCCATGGGACATACCAAGGAGACCCTGCACAGGATACACTGCCTGTTCCCAGCAAGTTTCCTCACTGGGACTCGTAGATAGAGCATGTTCATCATCGAGCTGCAGTACAAACCACACCACAATAGCATCCAGTATTCCTGCTTCAGTGACTGGCAGGCTGAGATTCCAGGGCTCTCTAGCTGCAAGGCTTTTCAGCTCCTGACCAAAATGGAAAGAGGGGGAAAAAGTATGAGAATTTATTTCCATAAATAAAAAATTGGTTTTTTTAAACCAAAAATTTCTGCACCAATCCAGGAGGACACCCTCAGAAACTTGAAGTTACAAGCTTCTACAACACCAAACATCATCATTAGTACTCACTAGAACAGGAACTGTCTTCCCACAAGAACAACCTGCATCCACCAGCCACAAAAGCAAACACCTACAGCTAAGAACACATATTGAAAACCACTGAAAACTGCCAAAAAGAATTCAGACTGGCAAGGCTTGCTTTACAAGAAGTAATACAATCAGAACCAGACTTTTGAGCTGGATTCAAGCCAGTGCTTGGGCACATTCTTCACTTTAAACTTGTGTTCAATCAGTTCTAGAAATACTGTGTGCAAGCACTAATTTCACTCAGAGATTCAGAAAAATCATAAAACCAGTAAGTTAAACACCTTTGAGATGTCTGCTCTGCTACTTGGGCTACAGACCTTGTGTAAAAGCTCAAGCAGATAAAATTTCACTATTAGGAAGAACTAAGGTCTCCCAAAAGAGATCAATTATAAATTTTCCAATACTCCTTAAAAGTTCTGAGTATGTAACAGGAATTAAGTCTTTTTACACGTACAATTTATTTTTCTCAGGAATTATCTTCTGCTACCAACATTGACAAACTTAAAAATGCTCTAATGTCTTAAAACATTAATGTCTTAAAACATGTCTTAAAAGCTCTAAGGTCTAAGTTCTGGCATAAACCAATTAACAGGAGGTCAAGCACAAGTGACCAAAAGTTCTTAGTCACAACCATGCTGTTTAGTAACAGCCCTTCCTAAACATTTATCAACTTCCTCATCATCTTATGTCAACACTTGTCCTCTTTACGTTCCAATCTTAAAATACACAGGGCAAAAGACAAGCTAAAAGACACTCTAAGAATATGAGTAACTCCCACATGCTGCTTTTTTCTTATCCACTCTTCATTCTTGTTCTGTATCCTCCAAGAGTGGGGTCTCCCTTTTGTCACAACCGAGAGGTGGCTGAATAATTC
>WEKX01017417.1:9026-19403 GCA_013390025.1 Pitta sordida | reverse complement strand
CAGGACCAGGGGATGTTAAAGGGAAAGAAACTTCCATACCAACTTGACCCCTCCACCCCCCCATCCCCACGGTGGCTCGGGCACGGCACGGGGCAGCTCGGGCACGCCGTTTAGAGACCTTCGACACCCTGACCCACTTCTGTGTGCTCCGCTGAGACCCCGCGCAAGCACTGGGGCCAGGCTGGGCCGGGCTGGGGCGGGGAGCAGCGGCATGAAATTTGGGCTGTGAGCCCACATGGTCACAGCAGCAGTGATCATGACTGAGTATAAAACACTGGAATGAAAAGGAGCTTAGGGCTTCTTGCTATTTCCCCTTCCCTTCCCAATCTATCTCCTAGTACAAAGTATGTGCTTCCATTTAATACTGGGTAAGAGTAAATTGATGTCTGGATTCTCTCTCAAATATTTATTCTTCTGCAGTATTATTAACAGTACTTTTTCAGTTAGGTGTAGCTTACTTTTACCTCAGATTATCTTCTTTTCTTATGATGACATTGCATTCTCAGGGTTTTTGAGAAATGCTCTACCATCTCCTAAATTGAAGCAATACTCTTCCTAATTCTCTCTCCTTGTTTATGGATAAAATCTTCTGAGTACTTCCAGAATGAAAAAGAAAAATCTCCCACTGACATTAGCAATGAGTCTCACAACAAAAACTGGAAACATGACGGTTTCCATTATTTTCATCTCAGAATGCCTACATGAACACACCCACTGCATTCTCTCTATCTTTACTTTAAGGGAGAGGTTACATTTTGTGTTTTTCTCTTTGTTTTTGACTGATTTTCACTCAGCTGTGGAAACTCAGTTCACATAAAGATCTACTTCTAAATTAGGCTTTAGACAGATTTTTTTTTTTCTCCAAAGCTCACCAAAACGACGTTGGTGTTTAAATTTCAGAGTACTTGAATTTTATCAGCACTTACAGTATTTTAAATCACAGAAACCTTCAATGGTGAACAGATTGATTTTCACCATCTTCAATAATTTACAAAATATACTTGCTCCCTATATGGTATGCTTATAAACAGTTCCACCTACGGAAGTTATTCTGAGCTCCTTTGATATTCCATACAGCCTAGTTAAGTGTTCTGAATGTGCATTGTCTGTTCAAGTAGAGCACAAAATGAATACATAATAAACACCAGTGTGAGTAGTGCTACTCTTATGAATAATTCCTGACATCCCAGATTTAGACCTGCAGTACACAGGGCTCATAGGTTTTTCCCTGTATAACCAGGAAATGCAAAAACTTCAAAAGAAGTAGTATGCACCATTGAAACAACACCCGAGTCTACCCACAGTCTGGACAGGTTGTCCCTCATACACTGCGTAGATTTGGTAGCATCCTATTTGTTCCCCAAATGCACTGTTTTATTTACTTTCCTGAAGCTCCTTTGGCAAACTGTTTATTGTGGGAAATGTCCTACTTTATTTATCAATTTTACTACAGTTTTGTGTTATTAAAAATATAAATTAAGTATTTTTCTAAAAAGATTATGCCAAAGAGTAGCAAAAGCTTGTAGATTCTCTGCCTTTTTGCTTAGTAGTTCTTAATCCTAGTATGTATGGCACAGCTAAAGGAGTAATAATGTCAATTTAATCAAAATTCTAACATTTCTACAGTAGAGATAGATTGTGTAAAACACTGTGTGTCTATACAGCGCTAATAAAGCCAAACCAGTAAGAAAATAAAATGTCCTAATAATTTAACCGAGTGGCCACACAATATGAACCAATTTTGCTGTCTCTGTTCTCTAGAAGAGTTTCCTGTACCAACAGTACTGAGGAAAACACATACTAGATCAGCTCTTTAGAAGTACAGTAGTGCATATTTTAAAGTAGATTTTGCCATGACAAACAAATCCACATGAATCTTTCACACTTCTCAAGTCCTTAGAGGTCTTCTGGGGATTACTTTTGCCATTGAACTACATATCTGAGGCAGATATGGGTATAATATATTTGAAAGATCCAAAGCACAGTTGCATGAGTCTTCCCACCATACCACCCATTCAAACATTCATGAGAAGGTTGATTTTGCTATGTGCATTGCTACTTTACCTAATATTCTAAAGTCCCACAAGGCATCTGGAACCATTACCTCGGCCTGCAGGGGAGAGTGTCTTCCTTACCATGAAGCTTGGGAATCAGTACAGTTTTCAAGACTTCACAATCAACATGTTTAACCCTGTAATTCAGTCATCAAAACAATAGTTGGAGTCAAAGCTAAAGAGTCCACATGCAGGTTTGGTGTGTGCATGTGCATGTGAATTTTGTCAGGCCTTAGTGACAAGAAACTAGCAAGAAGACCACATTTTTCATGCTTTGCTTAAGGAGGGTGGGGAGTGGGAGGGTAATTTTTTATTATTATTTTTCTAATCTAGCTCCCTTAGTATTCCTAGGAACAGAAAGATGTTGTGAATGAATCCACTACTCTCTTCTGTAATTTTCCATGAATATAACCAAAATCACACATTACACTCTACCTTAGTGTAATGCAACTGAGCATTCCTGGAAAAGATGAGCAATACTAGGAAAAGAATGCTTATTAAAAAACTTTCTTATTAATCTTTTTAACTATTCATGTGCTCCCCTTGCAATGTTCTCCAACAATCATAGCTTTGCTTGGTTGTCTAGAACGTAAGCCGCACAGTGCACCCACCCTCAACTCTGACTCTCTTCAGGGGAAGATGATACTCCTAAGTGAAAATTCTATGCCTCACAGATACTTCATAACCTTTTAGCAAGTGACCCACAATTCTCCTTCTCGTTCTTGAACAGAGTTACTTCAGCCTATTAGGAGAGCTACACATTTAGGAATACAATGAACACCTTCATGTGGAAATTTGGCTGTGTAGACAGAAAACTGCTTTCACCGGGGTAACTTGTTAGAATCTTCAAAAGGTCTCTCCTGCTTATGAAAACTACAGCATTAAAAAAAAATTGAGAACCATTAGACAAAGCTACCATTTTCTTATTCAGAGTTCATAGTCTGTCTTTAAGCCTACAGAAAGTGGCATGTAAGCATGTAAGCAAAAAATCATGACAGGCAATTGAGTGTGTCTGAAGCCCTAGTTCTGCAGACTTATGACTCTGGTTAATTTTACTCATACCAACGTTCTCGTTCATGTTTCTTGACCTGGGTTAAAATAGGGAAATATTTGTGATCTTAAGTTTCAGCACTTGACTATTTACGGGACCAATTATAAGTCTAGTACTGTCACCTTATCGTCTCTCTTATTCACAGAATCACAGAATATTCTGAGTTGGAAGGGACCTGCAAGGATCATCGAGTCCAACTCTCAACACTGTCTCCCTGGTGGGAATGAAACCCAGGTCTCCCACACGACAGGTGGGGACACTTACCACTGTTCAATCCAGGACTCTCTTGTCATCTTCTACGGAATTTGGAGAAGACCTTCTCTGATGTTGGACTAGAACCTTTATTTTTGTATGAGATGGTAGATACCTAGAAAATACCAACAGTGGAAGTGCTATCAAGAAATTGCTCTTGTATTTTCAATTAAATTAAATTAAACTTTTTTACTAAGCAGGGTAAAGAATGTGGATTCAATACTTGCTAGATGTTTTGGGTCAAATCCAATGGATTCCCTCTATGAATTTATGAAAAGGAAATTTATGAAAAAGAAAGTTGCATTTATTCATCTTGCTGTCTCCCTCCTTCCCATTTTTTTCTTTTAATCCTTTTGTTTGTTTGTTTTCATACCGTTTGCTTTGCCAATAGGAAGATACAAGAATGGGAGAGGAAGAGGGGTTGTACAGCTCCTTCTGCTTCATATACAAGCAACTAAAGTCAACCAGCCGAGCAGGAAGTAACCAGCCATATTTCACAGCCAGGATTCCCACTCCCCAGCCTGTGTCATTGTATTGTCTCCTTGATATCCATACACAGTTCAAGAATCACAGAATCACAGAATCACAGAATATTATGAGTTGGAAGGGACCCACAAGGATCATCTAGTCCAACTCACCACCTAACACCCGTACAGAGACCGAGAGCACATCGCAGAGCATAACACCAACCTAGATCCCTCACAGAACATCGAAACATCGAAACCATTCCAGCCTCCTCATTTTTTTCCTTCCAGAAGCATAAATAAATTAGGTTTACATTAGATTATGTCTGACTAGTTACACTACCAAATGTTTGGAGACTACAAGTGCCTAGCAAAGCTCAGGCATATTATGATACTCCATAGAGATGTGAGGCGTTTTCAAGGTCTCTACTATCCCTTCTCCATTTACCATGTTAAATACAACATGAGCTGAAGGACCTCTGCACCCCCTACAAGGTGCTCAATATGTGAAATGATGGTGCACATAGACAGTCAGCACCTAAACCACAAATGAGTTTCCAGAGTAAAATCAATGCTTCATGCTTTGGAAAATTAGAATAAGCTGCCTGTGAGTAGCTCCACTGAATAAGAAAGCAGCAGCATTTGTACAACTGGCTCTAAGACTTTGAGTTTTATACTAGACACCATTTTCTGATGTCTGGAAGGAAAATGTGAATTCCAAGCTTGCCACATATAGGACCCCAGTTAGAGCTAAGATCTAACGGCAATACTTGATTTGAGTTCAACTTATTTGAGATTTCAGTTAATTATTATTTTGAAAAAGATACCAAAAAACTTTAGGGAGCAGCACTACAAGATGAATAAAAATTTATATGAAGATTGGGGTTAGAAGGAAAGTAGTTTTCCTATGAGTGTCTCTTGAGGGGAAAAAGTTACTCTGTATATTTACAAAAGGAAAAGTCAGACAGGAGAATGGTATCTTTTAGCTAATTGCAGCACACATCTGGGAAATTGAAAAGAACTAAAAGATATTCAGCATCTGAAAAAAACAAAGCAATATGTTTCCCAGGTAACCAGCCTATGAAACAAAAAGCAGGCACAAAAAGGAACTCAAAAGCTGCACTGCTCTATGATGATCTGCACCAGGTGGAAAGTGCCAAGTGGAAGTTTAGACAGAGAATGTGAAATAGAGGGGAGAAGGGAAAGTGAGAGGAGCAAGTTTCCAGCGACTGAGAAAAGATTTCCCAGTAACTCGCACATCCCCACTTTCCTTACCTAAACTAAGAGCTGCTTTGAGGTGATACAGCCACAGTCTTACTTCCATCTCAGTTGTCACTGATTTGAGGCATTTTGTCCACTGCCAGATGACACATGTCATATGTCAGACAATGGGCTGTTTTAGATTTAATTAAAACAAACTCGAGTCCACCCAAGAGGCATCTTGCCCCAGCTGCACTTCTGCTCTGTTGTACACTCTGTTCCAACCCTACTGGAGACAATAAAACAACTGAGGATGGAAAGACTCACTCTTTTTTAATTAAAATAATTTGCATCATGTGAAATACTCAAGACAGAAGCAAGAGGAGTTTATGATCGGCTGAAATCAGCCTCAAAGAGCAAGGGCCAATATTTGCTTTTCTATTACTCAACATTGTTTGGGTTGGAAATAATAGCAGTTTTCTGATTAACTACCTGCAGGCATGCACCAGTTTGACCTTTTGCATGCTAAACTGCATGCACTAAATTAAATTTTCCTCTCTCTCTTACTCAGATAAACAAGGCCATTTACATGACTCACACTGCCCTTTTCCTTCTGCCATTCCATATGCAAAGTCAATCCTAGCCAGTTAATCCTCCAATTTAAGAGCAGACTTCTGTGTTTTTCTATATGATTAGAAAGATTTTGTTTCTTTTAAGCAGTTGCGAGTCAACAATTTGTATTCAGAAATAGGACCTTCAAGCATCAAAATAACATAGGTTTCCCAATAACAGGTTTACATAAGTACTTTAGAGGTAAATGAATGAGGAGTTTTCATTATTAACTCCTTACAAATCTGATAAAACCAATATCATCAGCCGCAATGGTTACTTAGCATACTTCTCCAAAGAACATGGGAGCAAAAAAAAAGAGACGAGAAAATACCACATTCAGGAGATGATCAGTTGTCCTATTGTATAGGTAAAAGATTCTAACATCAAATTTTACTATTCACAATTTGAAATACTAGTAACTAACCTGAGAACTATTTAAATTGCACCATTACTCAAACATTCTCCTTATATTCTCAACTGAATTCATGCAAAGCATGATTTCCAGAAATCAAATGAAGTAATTCTGAGATCAACTACACATATTTAGTAGAACTTATCCTCCATATCATAAGGAAATGTAATCAATTTCCAGGCTACATTACTGAATATACACAGAAGACAATTATAGGGAAAGTAACAGGCCAGGCTGTGAAAGAAAACAAAAATCTCTCCTTTACCTGAGTGGGAACTAGAAAGGATTAATATAATTCTAAGATGCTCTCTACTTTATTCTGTGATAAAATAAGGAAATTTAGTTGTTACACTAAAGCTGAGAAAGGAACTTGATGCTTTGCATCTTTATCACCACAGAGAGGAAAGACTTTGCTTGTCTGTGCAAAGGCAATTTCAAATCCTGGCTGCTTTTGATAACTAGAATAGGCAGTAGTCATAATTTCCCAATAGAGCACATCATGTCTGAGGTTCTGCAATAAACTGTGCCATAACATGGCTTGCAGAAAAAACTGGGTCCCTATTCAGTCCAGCCATGCACAATTCAGCAGCAAATGGCACATTGTTGTCAGGTCTAGTGGTAACTGTCTAAGCCTCAGTTAACTACAGTGATGTATCACAGTATCAGAGTATTGGCAAGGTTGGAAGATACCTTGGAGATCAAGTCCAACCTGTAATTCAACAATAACCCATCATCTAAACCATGGCACTAAGTGGCTCATCCAGCCTACTCTTAAATACCTCCAGGGATGGACTCCACCACCTCCCTGGGCTGCCCATTCCAGCGGCGGATCACCCTTTCAGTAAAGATTTTCTCCCTAATACAAAATCTAAACATCCCCTGATGGAGCTTAAGACTTTGTCCTCTTGTTCTGTCACCAGTTGCCTGAGAGAAGAGATCAACTTCTGCCTGACTACTACCTCCTTTTAGATAGTCATAGACAGCGATAAGGTCACCCCTGAGCCACCTCCTCTCCAGGCTAAATTATCCCAGCTCCCCCAACCGCTTCTCACAGGGCTTGTGCTCCAGCCCCTTCACCATTCTTGTTGCCCTTCTCTGAACACCTACAAGTATCTGAACATCTTCTGGAAATACGGTTTGCAAACACCATTTTCTATCACTCTGATGAATTCTTGTTGCAAGCACATCCATCCTCTCTTTTATAATAAAAAACCAATATATTTGTAGCTTACCAGAACTGTTTTCACAGAGAAGTGTTAAATAATTTACCAACAGTCTTGGATTACTGGTGATGTATCGGGAGACGGGAAATTGGCTAATGTGACACCAATCCACAAGAAGGGCAGGAAAGATGATCTGAGTATTTATAGACCAGTTAGCCTGACCTCAGTCCCAGGCAAAGTCATGGAACAGATAGTCCTGTGTGCTATTATGCAGCAACTGCAAAATGACAACAATATTAGATCTAGTCAGCATGGATTTAGGAGAGGCAGGTCTTGCCTGACCAACCTGATCTCGTTCTATGATCTGGTCAGTCCCCTGGTTGATGATAAAAAGGCTGTGGATGTTGTGTACTTGGACCTTNTTGAGAGGGTCCAGAGAAGGGCAACAAGGGTGGTGAAAGGACTGGAGAACAAGCACTATGGGGAGCGGCTATGGGAACTGGGGTTGTTCAGCCTGGAGAAGGGGAGGCTCAAAGGTGACCTGATTGCTGTTTACAACTACCTGAAGGGAAGTTGCCGCCAGGTGGGTGTGAATCTCTTCTCTCAGGCTGATGACACCAGAACAAGAGGACATGACCTCAATCTACACCAGGGGAGGTTCAGGCTGGATATTAGGAAGAGGTTTTTCACAGAGAGAGCGACCTCTTGGTGGAATGGTCTGCCCAGGGAGGTGGTGTAGTTGCCATCCCTGGAGGTGTTTAAGAGAAAACTGGATGAGGATCTCAGTGGCAAGGCCTAGTTGGTGGGAGGCTTGGATGGATGGAGCATGGTGCCCATGGTTCCATGCTTTGGGGCCTGATCCCTGGGTGGGTGTTGCTTGGGAGTTGGACTAGATGATCCTGCGGGTCCCTTCCAACTCAGAATAACCTGCGAACCTGTGAACCTGTGAAAGCATTAGTGTGTTTGCTGATGTTTTGGGTGAAGGCTTGTTTTTTTGTTTATTGATTTTGGTGGTTTGGTTGGTTGGTGTTTAGATAATTGTTTTGGATTTTTGTTGTTGGTTTGTTTGTTTTTATTTCTAGTTAAATATTTCACTTGTTCATTTTGTTTAAAAAAAAAAAAAACTTTTCCTACACAGGTTCTCTCAGTGAGAAACAGAAGAGCCAGGATGATCGGACTAAGTATTTCTCCTTCAACCACAAATCACAGTTTGAAAAATTCAGCTCTGCTTACTTGATATAAACAAAAATAAATGACAAATCATACATTTACCAGGTCTGCATTAAGATTTATAGGACATAACTATTTGTTTATGCCAGTCACTGTTACTGGCTCTTTTTATTATATGTATCTGTCGGGTAAAAAGCACTCTAAACTGATCAAAAGAAATCAATGATCATGTGAGAGAATGTTTTTAACTGCAAGAGTAGTTCCCATCTGTCACATGGACCCTCTGCCATTTATTCAAGAACATTATGGCATATATGATTAACTCCTTGTTGAGTCTGGATTTATAGGCATAAATCTTCATGATTCCTGAAGCACCACCTATACAGAGCTACTGCTTTTTTCTGAATAGTCTTGTAAAGTCATCCCAAATGTACTTACTGTAAGAAAATAAACCTTTCTTCTTTCTTTGGAAAATCTGAGAAAAAAGCCAAATAAATGTGCCATAATTTCACCATATACTTTCCAAAACTCAACNCTGTGTACAGGGGAAGGACAACCTACTTTCCAAAACTCAATTGTCTTGAATATGAGTCGCACCTGCTCATCCTAGAAAATGGTTTGGTCCAAGAGTTTATTCTTTACAACTTAGATCTTGCAGAAACTGTGAAGTCAGAGATAAATGATTCTTCTCTCTGTTTAACAAAAGTTATTCTTAAAAGGAAAAAAAAATCATGGCTTGATTTGTGTTTAGTTGTTCTACAAAGTACATGCTTATAAATATTTTTTTTCATTAACTAGTGTACATTGAGAGATGTTACATTTATTGCATATAAACATATATGAATTTTTTGTCAGCCACGGGTGCCCATAGATACCACAACGTACAAAGAGCAACAAAACCAAAACCCAGTCATTGTGCATGATACTGAAAAACAGGTAGAGCAAATTTTTAGGAGATATCAATAATGAAAATATAAATTGAGGTATTTCTCAAGGTTGTATCCCATGAGTTCAAGTTCAAAGATTCCACAAAACTGATCCTGCTGGACCTTGTAAGCATTAGGTAAAGAGAATGAGACTAACCATGTCTCAATGCAAATAATTTTGAAAGGCAAATAATTCAGGCAAACTGATGGCAATCAGCATAGCTGTGAGAAAGAGATAAGACTACCTTGGGAGTTTTTCCTGGATACCCATCATAATTTTTTAGTCCATAGCTCGGTGTTCTTGATATAGTTTTATGTCACTCTCCTTTTCTGTTATACCAAGATATCTGTGTCTTCTAGTAAGAATCTTTATTAGATCCATGTACTAGAATCACACTGAGCAAAACTCTTTGACTAGTCTTTGACTTGGTTTCGCTTTAATCTATAGGTATGTATGTATCTGTGTTCACTAAGTAAAGCCATATAAGTCTTATAATCCATATAATTTAGTTATTTTGTATGTACATATAGCACATTAAACTTGAATTCTATTGTCAAATGTTCTGTAATATCCTAATTTCAGTTTGCAAGCATTACAGGAGTACCTACCTCTATAAAACAACGTAACAGAAAATAAAATTAAAGAGGTAATTAAATAAATAATAATGTAAAAAATATTTTCCTTTATATTCTGGTTTCATTACTCCTGTAATATATTATAGCTATATATGATGCATACCTGTCTTCCTGGAGGGTATATCTAAATCACTTATAGATCTCAAAAAGAATCCTGTCTGGAGCCTGAAGCATATGATTATCCCAGGAACCACCCAGGAGTAGCCTTTGAGTGAGCAAGAGAAACACACAGATCTTAACATTGAGGCAGGATGTATACGTTTTTTCATTCCAGAGCTCTCCTCCTACTGCTCTTCACATATGTCTGCACTTCTGACCTGAGCCTCCAGCAGTGCATGTGGAATTTGTACTGTATGCCACAATGTGACTGTTACTCTATTTCTCAACAAGGCTATCACGTGGTGCATCTCCCCTCCCTTCCCTTCCCTTCCCTTCCC
>WEKX01017416.1:0-56232 GCA_013390025.1 Pitta sordida | reverse complement strand
AAATCCATGCTGACTAGATCCAATGTCATGGTTGTTCTGCAGTTGCTGTGTAATAGCACACAAGACCATTTGTTCCATGACTTTGCATGGGACGGAGGTCAGGCTGACTGGTGTGTAGTTGTTAGGATCATCTTTCCTACCCTTCTTGTGGATGGGTGTCACATTGGCCAATTTCCAGTCTTGTGGCACAACCCCAGTAAGCCAGGACTGTTGGTAAATTATGGAGAGTGGCTTGGCGAGTTCATCTGCTAATTCTTTCATGACCCTCGGGTGGATTCCATCCGGTCCCATAGACTTATGAGGGTCCAAGCCACTCAGCAAGTCTCTGACTACCTCCTCTTGGATTACAAGGGGGTTATACTGCACCCCAGCTACTTCCATGCCACCGTTGGTCCAGTTGTCTTGCGGGCAGTTTGTTTTGCTATTAAAAACAGAGGCAAAGTGTGCATTGAGTATTTCTGCTTTCTCCTCATCTTTGATTGCAAGTAAACAATTTATAACATCTATTTTACTTCTTGATCACTAAGTATCTGTCATACAATGGAAAAGCTTGTGGCAAAATTAACTTATATCCTGACCTTTCAATTTTATTTTTTTCTCTTTTATTTGACCTATTCATGGACTCAGAATCACTGTATGAATGTATCTTAGAATCCCTTGACATTGCAGGCCTGTTCTCTAAATAATATTTTTCTACATGAATAACCGGAACATGTCCAAACCTTTTCTTTGCAGATCAAAAAAATCAATTAAAACATACACTATAATAAAAAGAAAAAGAAAATACTGACATTTAAAATGTTAACTAGTTACAGAATAACTGAAAGAATAAGTAATGGAGAAGAAATAAGGTTTGTCAGATGAGAATTTTGGCAACACTGAGCAGAAAAAGGCAAATTAATAAAAAGCACACTAATATAGCACTCTATTGTGTGAATTTGAGGCAGTAGATGCACAATGACTATGTACATATTTAGAAACTGGTTCTACCTTGGCTCTTTTTATTGTTCTGGCTGATCGTATTCTGCTTTAGTCAAGGCACAGCCATCTACATGTCTTACTCAGAAAAATACCTCCTCTGTATTAGGGGGATATTCTTCAAGATATCAGGAAAAGTTATATGCATGAAGAACAACCTGTGCTCAAATATTTTACAAGTTTCTGGAAATTATTTGTTAGCATATGTTTGTTTACATGGAAAGTGTATCCTTCCCTCTAGCTTAATTCCTTCCGTCTACTCTGTTCTTTGCCTTACTTTCCAACACAAAGGTCATACCAAAAGGATACTCTTAAATTGTTATTTTTTTCTTTTTTCTGCTGGAAGGGGACCTGGCTTTTTTTTTTTTCCCATGCATCAGTATATATCGTACAAGTATTACATGTAGCTTTCTATGTTCCTTCTATAGTTTCTTCAAGGCAGCAGGACGTAAGTCCATTTTCTGGCTTTTCTGACATTCTCTGAGTGATACTGTGTGGCCAATAATGCAGAGAAACAAAGGAAGAGAAAGCAGTCCTATAATTTGAATATGCAGTTACAGAACATGTATTGTCCAGATATTTTGACACCTGAGAAGTCTACTGCCCAAAGTTTTTTGAACTTAAGTAGGCAATTCACAGGTTCACAGGCTATTCTGAATTGGAAGGGACCCTCAAGATCACCTAGTCCAACTCCCAAGTGAATGCCCACCTAGAGATCAGGCCCACAAGCGTGGAGCCATGGGCACCATGCTCCATCCATCCAAGCCTCCCACCATCTAGACCATGTCACTGAGCTCCTCGTCCAGTCTTTTCTTAAACACCTCCAGGGATGGCCACTCCACCACCTCCCTGGNTGCATGGGGTTGTTATGTCCAAAGTGAAGAACAAGGCACTTAGTCTTGTTAAATCTCATACTATTGGAGTCTGTCCATTCCTCCAGTCTGTCAAGATTCCTGTGAAGGGCCCTCCTACCCTCCAGCATATCGACATTTGCCAGTCAAATTCAAGAATGGCATATGCATCTATAACTTAAACAGCTGCCCACTTGAATTGGATCCCCATGCTCTTACGTTGAAACGCTCACTTGCAAAAAGACACTATTAAGTCCAAGATCTGAAGAAGTATGCTTCTCTGTAACATCATTGCCTGAGTAATTTCACATCATTCGTTTAATTGCTAATGTTCACATTTTCTTGGATTTGCTGTGTGCTCTGATCTTACCCAGTAGAAAGTTCAGTATTGATCCTTGATTCTGCCATGACCTTCCAGTGCCAGAGTGGAAAAACTGCCTGTTTTCTCTGTGATCCAGTTCCCTTTATGAGAAAATCTCCTTATGAAAAATGAAGATAATATTATTTCCTTGATTTTCAAGCCACATTTAAGCTAGATGAAAAAATGAAGCTAAATGAAAAAAAGTAATAAAATATGAAAGAAATTGCTTAGTTTAAGGATACTGGGACTAATATCACTTTTAGATTAAGGGAGAACTTACAGCAAAAATACATAATGCAATTTTACCTTTAAGAATTTATGAATTTCTGGCTTCAAACAAGGTTTAATGGATTTCTGTGAGATAAAACCTTACTAATCTCAATTAAGTCTTTGCAATTACTAGTGATTCTAGGGAAGCATTGTAAAATCTTAGTTGTAGAAATTACATTTTTCTCAAAAGCCATTATTTTGTGAGATATATCTAAAAGCTGTGCTTTGTTTCTAGCAGAAAAATACACTGCTAAAATCTCATTTTGAGTGAACTGAATGCTTAACATATTAGAAGAGTGGTAATGTCAACATGTGAAGTGCTTTGTGACAAAGGCTCCAGTACATCTCAATTACAACCAGTCTGCTACATTTGAATTTCTTATTTTGAATTGCCAGGGGGGAGTGCAGATGTGTGTGCATAATAACTACACATCACAGAAGAAGATATGATGAATGTCTAAATGTATAGAGCCCAGAAATGTAATGATCAGGGTTTTTTTAGTTAGATCATTCTAAAAGTTGATTCAGGTGACCATCTATGTTTAGGTAATATCAAGAGGCATATTGTCCAGAATGATCATGTTAGTGCACTAACAAGAACAGAGAAATGGAATACCAGGTCATAATATCTTTTTTTTTTTGTCATATTTTGTTTCTATCACTCACTGGGATTTTATACTAAAATGTAGACAACAATTCATACAATAGTCTCTTCCCAGGAGAGTTTGCCAAATTTTCACTAGTGAGCATTCCCTGTATATCTTGTCCTATCTCAAATATATAACATACATTTGCAAGTCTATATGTGAGTACTATATAAGAATACTTTGTTTTAACTGCCATTATGTGTGAACTTATGGTCAAGTCAACTTGACCACAAGAATGGGAACTCTTTTGGGCTTAGCTGATTCAATGCTTGATAATTGCAGTAAAAGGATGAGTTTGGATTTGACCCCGAAGAAGCTTCATTTTCCTAGCCAACTGCATGGATGTTTTTGGATGAGTGCTACTAAATCAGGATCCATAGGAGTCTTGAGACATTGTGTGAAAGCAAATAACACAGGCTAGGAACATGACAGCAGAAATTGTTTGGAGAAGTTTCTCAGGAAAGATCATTGTCTATTGGTTACAGAAAAATAAGCATTGAGGCAGGCTGGCTTTCTCAGGGACTGTGGTATGTCAACAAAGACAGGACCTTGCTGGGCAGACATGTTTTCAGCATCCAGCAAGAGGTCTTACCATAGATGTGAGACACCCTGAATAAACAAGGACTTTCTAAAACTTATTTGATTTACTGAGCCTATTCCATCACCAATATTGTCTGTCTACAATATAATTATTCTAGTTATATTCAAGGTTAATTTTTTTTTTCTGTCTTACTAAATATATTACAAGCTTATATTATGGAAATAAGTTTCCTATGGAAATATGCTAACTATACAACATAATATGTATTTATTTTTATCTTTCATATCAGCAATATTGTTGCCAGCAGGACCAGTGCAGTGGTTGTCCCCTTGTACTCAGCACTAGTGAGGCTGCACCTCAAATCCTGTGTTCAGTTCTTGGGCCCATTACCACAAGAAAGACATTGAGATGCAAGAGCATGTCCAGAGAAGGACAATCGACGTGGTGAAGGGTCTGGTGCACAAGTCTTATGAGGAGCAGCTGAAGGAATTTTAGATGTTTAGCCTGGAGAAAAGGAGGCTTAGAAGTTCGTTCTCTACAATTACCTGAAAGGAGGTTGTAGAAAGGTGGAGATCAGTCTTTCCTCACAGATAACAAGTAGTAAGACAAGACATCATACCAAATCATTCCAAGGAGTTTTACATCAGACATTAGGAAAAATTTCTTCACTGAAAGGGTGATCAAGCATTGGAGCAGGCTTCTCAGAGGAGTGGTGAAATCACCATTCCGGAAAGACATGTTGATGTGGCACTTGGGGACATGTTTTAATGTTGCACTTGGCACTGCTGGGTTAATGGTCAGACTCATTGATCTTAAAACTCTTTTCAAACATAAAAAATTCTATTATTCAGTAATCTAAAGGAAAAAACATTCCATTTTGTATTAAATTCAGGTAAGCATTATCATTCCCCTTAGTTTCTTTACTAGGCTTAGTTTCTACCATGTTCTATCTCATTATTTTTTCAGCCTATTTACTGTGTAGTTCTTCATAGTCCTTCAACATCCAGATTCCAGTTAATGTGTTATAATCTATTTTTTATAAAGGTAATTTTTATATACTACTTTAGACATGATTGTGTCATAGGAGATATTGTCATCTTAGTCTTCTACAACTTTTAGTATAAATGAGCTATTTGTAATTGAAAAAATAATCCAACTATAATATCAGATCACAGAATTTTGTGGAGATTCAGGCAAATATTCATGTAAAATATGTAGTATTTTCTCTGCAGACCGGCAACAGGTTGGCAAATTGAGAATAACCTAGGGCCTTGAACTGAGACAAATGAGATAAAATATTTTTCCTGCATCTTGGAATAAAAAATAAAGCTAAAATAAAATTCCTACTGTTTCCTGGTAGCTCGTAGATTTCACTCAGCCCAAAACCTAGGGAAGAAAGCTCTGCTGAATCTATATAACTGTGGTTTCTTTTTCCTTATAGTAAGCTGGAGCAACTGAATTCAGCCACGTTCTTTTTTGTCTGGCTTCTTATTCCGTCCCAGGGTTTGAGCACCTGTGTTGGGTATTTTGTTCTAAAAGTACATTCACTGTTTTGTTTCTGGCTATCATGTACTGTGAGAATGGACATCCTGGTGTGTTCATCCAGAGGGGTAGCTTGGACATCCAGGACGGAGGATGTTTTCCCTGCATACATGTGTGCACACCAAAGCATGGCACTGTTTTTAGACACCTAAGTTGGTGTCCACTTCTAATTTGGGAAGTACCATGATTTCTTCAGTTTTTCAACTCTTCAGTTTTTCAGTTTGTAACTCTACCAACAGCAGTGCTGCAGTCTAACTCTATTGCCTGAAGGGTGAATCAGCTGGAGAGAGTCCAAATCTCCCCTGCCTGCACCAACAATACTGAATGCTTTTGAAAGCCACCCCTGAAGACCCGACCTTCATTGCTCAGCAACTCTTAGATGGCATTTCAGTTTATATACAGATCGTTGATATACTAATCTGGATGCTTAAAACATATCATGTTGCTCTCATTAAGTCCCTCTAGTTGCCATTCTGCAAGTGTGGGGATGTCCACTGTAAGTTCACATTTATTTTTTTTGAGACCTAGACAGAAAAGAACAGGAAGTCAGTCCTTTTCTCTACCCCACAGGTTTCAGCATCCCCTTCAGCCTGATGGCTACTATACGTGCTGGGAGAAAATCCTGCTCCCACCGAGGTTGTGTCTGGGCCTCTCACAGTGATGTAGTCAAGACACGGTGTCCCTATTTACTCTGCATAAGAATGTAGGAATGGATCCCATAGTAATTAATCCTTTGTTAAGAGACAAACAACAATATCACTGAAGCAGAGATGAGAACACAGTATGTCTCCTCTTAAAAGGACAATTTATGAATCCTCTTTAGATTCAGTGTTGGTCTCCATATCCTGCTTGCTTGCCCTCTGTGTTCTCTATGTCATGTCATGTCATGTCATGTCATGTCCTTTTCTCATACTGCTCCCTCATCTCTGGGGCTTTTTTTCGCATGTATCTCCCTCTATGTACCTCTTTTAAACATCTCTAGGCTCCAACTACTCTAGACTGGATTTCATGTACAACTGTCTGAGGAGAGCAGAAAAAAAATTACTTCCTTTTGCCTCAGTATTGATTTCCACATTATTATTTTTATATTTTATCAGTGGATAAGGTCCCTAATAAAAGATGACACATATATAATCAGAAAGTATATGTATCTTTATACCATATAGGTCTCTATACTGAGATATTTAGAGATGAACTGTATAAGAAAGGGAGGTCAACATGAAGAGTGCATGTCTGAAAATGTCTAGACACCTACAGAAAGAAAGCTTGTGGGACTATCAAAAGTGACTCACAAGAAATTTGGGAATATCTATTTTCTGAACATGTCCTACATCTCTGCTGAGTGATCTCATCATCCCTCTAATATACCTTTTGCTCGACTTCACTTGAGGTCAAGAAGTTATTTGTTTTCCCTTCAGTCTCCATCTGCAGAAAATGTCTGTACCACTATCACAACCAGCTGTAAATATTAATGGATATACAAATACATCCTCTGGAACAGTGACATTTCCTTTACACCGATGAACTTTATTTTTCTGTGTCAACATGCAACAAGTAGATACCATTTACAGGAACTGATAGCACAGAAAAGCAATAGCATGACTACAGTAGTATTACCACTCCCCCATCCAAAAATCCAAGTTTTTTCAGAAATCCAAATAATAGAGTTGTCATTTGTTTGGAGCTGAACCCAGCTGTAACTTTCCTTAACTTGCTCACCTGTAAACCAAACCAAAATATGGTTTCAACCTTTGCAAAGGGTAGCTTTGAGTCAGCTAGTGTAAACTCGTTTACCTACTGGAACAAATTCCTTAACCTCAGATTATAGATAGTTGAAGAATAATACAGTAATTAAAACAGGTCAATATCATCGGTCAAGACCAGGTCAATATCATC
Organism: Pitta sordida; assembly: GCA_013390025.1. Taxonomy (NCBI): domain Eukaryota; kingdom Metazoa; phylum Chordata; class Aves; order Passeriformes; family Pittidae; genus Pitta; species Pitta sordida. The sequence continues at coordinate 49,146 of WEKX01017416.1, read as the reverse complement.
TGTCAAGACCAGTCACATATTCTAGTTCTCTCTTCCAGTAGGGTAACAAGGCTTAGAGGATAGGCTAGAAATAGTAGATATGTATCTTTACTTTAATAAAGCTTATGGCACAGTCCCTATCATATGCAAATTTTGAAAATACTGTTGAAATGGTCTTATCAAGGATTTGCTTTCAAGAAATGGAAGCCCCTGACAAATTGTAAGGCCGTGCAAAACTCTTTCCCCTTTAATATTCAATATAAACCGTGGACATTGTGGTGATGAAATAGCAGGGATAGTCACATGAAATCTGCAGATGACAGAAAGTTGAGAATTACAACATGCACTTCAATGGTCAGGAGTAGAATTGAGAAAGAACTTGATAAATTAGAGCAGTAGGCTGAAATCAATATAATGAAATTTAATAAGGTCAAGCTAAAAGTTCTCCAGGAAGAGAACAAAAACTATATTCATAAATGCAAAATGAGATAAAAAACAGAGTAACCGTTAAGCTGACAACACTTCAAGCAAGGCTCAGGGGGGTTCACATGAGATGTTGTCACAAAAGAGATGATTTTTATTCTGGAATGTCATTACATACAAGACTTGTTGATAGTTAAATATTAGCACCCACGTAATTACTAATATACTGCATAGTTATTACACTCTTTGGAACAAATGCTAGAAAATCAATGGCAACTTAATGTCATTTCAATACAATGAGTCCCTGCGTATTTGTGATCCGCTATTTGCGAGATTCAGTATTTGCGGGTGATTTTTCCACGAGCTGTGCAACCTCAGCGCATGTGCAGAACCTACCGCGAACTCAGTCTGATCGGCCCCCAGCTCCGCCGCTCGTGGCACCAGCTCCACCCCCCCCACCTCCCTGCTCACACAGCCAGCCCCATCCCCGCTCACCCCTGCCCCAATTCCATCCCCGTCTCCGTCCCACTCACTCACTTGCTGCAGCNGCACAGCCAGACATCTGAAACAAGCCCCACTCCCAGGACCCACCCTCCTCCCGATCTTATTAGGGGAGGGGGCGTGGCTACGGGCGTGGCTTACTCGACTACTTAGTGGGTTTGCTATCTTTGCAGATTTCACAACTCGCGGGCAGTGGACCAGACCCAACAGCCCATGAGTAAAGGGGGTTCACTGCATTTTGAAAACCATCATCAAAAGCTTGTGGATAATCTGGAAGGAAACCTTAAATGATAAGTAATCTAAAAAAATTGCATGGAAAGCTGAAGAAAATATTCAATCCAGAAAAGAGAAGACTGACAGGACAGTATAATCATATTCAGATATTTGAGAGTGTTAGAACAGTAGTAGACTATTCTCAGTAGCAATGACCAAAAAGCTAGAGGAAATTGGCCTCATTTATAACACAAGATACCCAAACTAGACATTGTGAAAACTTCTTTGATGTCAAGATATTTAATTTAATTTAATTTTTAATTATTTATCTCTGAAGGTTATGGTATTCCTGGAACTGGAGATTTTGAAGAACAAGTCCAGTTAGGGAAGTATCTGTCAGGAATAGCCCAGAAACTGTGTCAGACCTTGTTTCAGAGCTAGGGAACAATGTCAATGACCTTCTGAGGTCTCATTCTAGAGAATTTCTAGAAATTCTAGATTTCAGTGGAGTCCATGATTTCTTTTAGTGCTTAAAGAAACTTTTGTATGTCTTCTACCACACTGCAGGGACTTAGAAGAATTCACAGGTTCACAGGTTATTCTGAGTTGGAAGGGACCCACAGGATCATCTAGTCCAGCTCCCAAGTTAGTGCCCACCCAGGGATCAAACCCACAAACGTGGAACCATGAGCACCACGTTCCATCCATCCAAGCCTCCCACCATCTAGACCACATCACTGAGTTCCTCATTGAGTCTTTTCTTAAACATCTCCAGGGATGCAATTCCACCACCTCCCTGGTCAGACCATTCCAATGAGAGATCACTCTTTCTGTGAGAAACCTCTTCCTAACATCCAGCCTAAACCTCCCCTGGTGTAGCTTGAGGCCATGTCCTCTTGTTATAGTGCTGGCAGCTTGAGAGAGGAGATTCACACACACTCAACAACAACCTCCCTTCAGGTAGTTGTAAACAGCAATCAGGTCACAAAAGGAACTTGCCTGTAAGATAAACAGCAGGAACTCGAGATAAACACAGAAGTGAGGAATTTGCAACAGGGAGGAGTTAATTCCACGCCTGGCAGAGAGAACATCTGGGTAGCACATCCTGGGTAATGCATCTAGACTAAAATTCCCACTGTGGCAAACTGTGAGAAAGGAAGCAATTCTTCATACAGTTATCACCCCAAGTTATGGGAATGACATGTGTAACCAGCCCATGAATACCTGGAATTTGGACTGTATAACAGTGGTTGCCCCAGAAGAATAATTATGACACCTCCCGCTACAGGAAGCCCAGGGTGAAGAAGGACCAATGGAATGCTGCTGGATTCACAAGTGGTGATCATCTTCTGCTTGATATCGTTCTCTCTTCTGCGTGAGCTCTCTTTCTTTCTCTCTCTCTGCCACCTCTCTTTTCTTTCTATCTCTCTGCCTCACATTCATTGTTAAATAAACTCTGTATTATTGACTTTGGCATATGGTCATGTTTGTATTTTAATTTGGGAGAGGAATCTCTGACTGATCAGATCTTGACATGCTGTATTGAGTCTGACTGAGGTGGAGTTTATTTTCCCATAGCAGCTATCAGAGTACTGTCCTTTGCATTGGGAGCTACTAAAGTGTTGATAACATTCGTGTGTTTTAACTACTGCTGAGTAGTGCTGGCACAACGTCAACACTGTCTCTCCACACTACCCCCACATCAAGGGGCTGGGGATGGGCAGGATCCTGGGAGGGAACACAATCAGGCCAGTTGTCACAAATTAACAAAAGGAGTATTCCACACCACATAACATCAGCTTATATATAAAAGCTAAAGGCAGGAGGAAGAAAAAGGGTCATCAGCCATTTACATTATTTGCCTTTTGGAGCAACTGCTAAGCATGCTGAAGCCCTGCTCCTGGGATATAGTTGAACCACTTGTTGAGGAGATGTAGAGAATAAAGCTTATTTTTCATTTGTTTGTGCGCACATAAACTTTCACTTTTGCTTTAGTAAATGCCGTATCTCAATGACAAGTTGTTTTCTGTCTTATTTTCACTATCCTGTCCACATGAGAAGAAAAGTGGCAGAGTAGCTTGGTGGGCACTTGGTGTCCAGCCAGTCTGTCACACACATATATGTAGCTGTCATTTCATCAGTCAAGGAAAAAATGAAGAAAGATTGGACACAGCCAGAAGAAATGTATAGCACCCAGTTGCCAGTGTCTTTCATCTGTGTCACTAATATGATTGTGTTTTATTTTAGATCAGTTTGCAGCATTTCCAGCTGCGCGTATTGATTCCATATCCTTGATGCATGGTGACCTGCACCTGCAGGTTCATTGATTTAAGCCAACACCCATCTGTTCATGTTTAATTGGTCATTGCCTTGAGTGGTTTGCCCAGTCATAGTAGTACAATTTATTCAGATATAAGTTTAAATAGATATAAGAGCCATAACATATATATTTTAATCCAATACCCTGGTATAAATACTTATTAGTCATTCTCTCTTTCTCTAGTGAAACACGAACTTAATAACATTTGAAATCACACTGAACTTCTGAACTCTCAATTTTCAGGCAAACCTGTACTTAGCTGACTATGGAGGACTGAACAATACTTTATCATTCAACCCTGGTAAATTTTTCTGTGGTGTTGGAACATGTTTCTGGATATTTTGGATAATGCTGATGAGAGTTCTTCCTGAAACTACTCACTTAAGTGGTAGCCCAGCTATGGCAGAAATGAAAACTCTATTCAAAGTCTCTAATTTTGAAAAAAAAAAAAAAGAAAAAAAAGAAAAGAAAAATCCTGAAAAGAATAGCAAAAGGATCAGTGATGGCATTGTGGGAGAACATTGACTGCTCTCATTTGTAAAAGATACCTTCCTTAAGCTGACACAAAGTGAGAACTGATGATACGTCCTTAGGGAACAGAGTACTAAAGAGAGCTCCACTTTGAACAGAAAAATCAAGGTATAGTTTGTTTATATGAATAGATCTCTTTCTAACTATGGAGATTTTAACAAATATACTGTAGCACAGATGAAAGGTGGTAATATATGTTTGAAAGATCAGTCCTGGGGATTTGGATTAATAGGCTGCTGAAATCTTCCTTCACATTTCCTTAAAAATACATCTTTTTAGAAAAATCTACTGTATCTCTAAACTTTTATTTCAGAACCCCTTAGACAAACTCCTTAGACTAAATGAATGCATGAACTTATCCCCTAACCAGTGTTACTGAACATTTTCATCCCATGCTTCACTTTATCCCAGGATGAAGTTCTCCCAAACTGCAATTTGGCTTTCCTCATTTGATTTTTAACTACAAGGATGAGATGTGCTTACCTGCATATTGCAGAGGTATCGTTTGGCACACCTTTTGGTATCTTCTCTGCAAGACATAATTGACATTGTCTTATGTCCTTGAGTTAATGACTTGTTTGTCAAAAGTTTTTAAATTCCTTCTTTAAAGAGGATTTATCTGGTTTTCTAGAAAAAGCTGGGACAGATCAGAACGGCTATACATCTGTATCAGCAGCCACTCATCCCCCAGCTGATATCCGTGCATGGGATTGTTGTGTCCAAAATGAGGAACCCGGCATTCGTACTTGTTAAATCTCATACCTTTAGAATCTGCTCATTTCTCTAGCCTATCAAGGTCCTGCTGAAAGGCCCTTCTGCCCTCTGGCAGTTCAACATTTGCCCCCAACTTGGTATGATCTGCAAACCTGCTAATGATCACCTCAATTCCCCCATCCATGTCATCAATAAAGAAATTAAACAGTGCCGGGCCTAACGCTGATCCCTGTGGGACTCCACTAGTGACTGGCTGCCAGCTGGATGTGGCGCCATTTACCAACACTCTCTGAGCTCATCCATCCGAAATGGAGAGGGATTTGGGAGTAATGGTTGACAGAAAAGTTAACATGAGCCAACAGTGTGCCCAGGTGGCTAAGAGGGCCAATGACATCCTGGCCTGGATCATGAAGAGTGTAGTCAGTTGGACTAGGGAAGTTATTCTTCCCATTTACTTGGCACTGGCCAGAACAGATCTTCAGTACTGTGTCCAGTTCTGGGCTCCCCAGTTTAAGAAGGATGTTGAACTACTTGAAAGGGTACAGAGAAGGGCGACAAGGATGATGAAAGGACTGGAGAATAAGCCCTATGGGGAGAGGCTACGGGAGCTGGAATTGTTCAGCCTGGAGAAGAGGAGGCTCAGGGGTGACCACATTGCAGTTTACAACTACCTTAAGGACGGTTGCAGTCAGGTGAGTGTAAATCTCTTCTCTCAGGCTGACGACACCAGAACAAGAGGAGATGGCCTTAAGCTGCGCCAGGGAAGGTTTAGATTGGATGTTAGGAAGAGGTTTTTCACAGAGAGAGTGGTCTCTCATTGGAATGGTCTTCCCATGGATGTGGTGGAGTGGCCATCCCTGGAGGTGTTTAAGAAAAGACTGGATGAGGAATTCAGTGACATGGTCTAGACAATGGGAGGCTCAGATGGACAGAGAGTGGTGCCCATGGCTCCTGGGTTGTGGTTTCAACCCCTATCTGGGCGTTTGCTTGGGAGTTGGACTAGATGATCCATGTGAGTCCTTTCCAACTTGGAATATCCTGTGAACCTGTGGTCAGGTTTTTGTGGCCATTTTGGTAGCAGCAGGGGGCTGTAGGGGAGGCTTCTTCAAGAAGTTGCTGGAAGCTTCCCCCCAGAGCCAATGCCAGCTGGCTTCAGGCCTGACCCACCGGACTTGCACTGAAGCAGTTTGTGAAGGATTATCTCTTGTGTGAGGGATGCCAAGGGACGCAGGGGGAGGATTCCTCTCTCTGAGCAGCGGCAGACAAAACAACTAACCATAATCCCCATTCCCTGTCTCCCTGCAATACTGGGAGGTAGGAGGTAGAATGTGGAAGTAGGGGGTGGAGGGAAGGGTGTCTTTTACTACTCATTCTTAAGCACTGATCCAGTTAGTAATAAATTTAATTAATATTAATATCCCCACTTGCAGTCTGATTTGTCTGAGACAGTGATCAGTAAGGGCTCTCTCCCAGTCCTTAGCTCAGAAAACCCTTCATTATATTTTCTGTTCTCTGCTCTTTTGTAGGAGGGGAGTGAGATACGTAATGACTTAGCGAGTATCTGGCATCCAGCCAGGATCAAACCACTACAACATCATGTTGGATGGGGACACAGATTTATAATTATATACAATGTGTTTTGTGGTTTGTATTTCCCTCCGTGTATTCATAGTTGTCTATATCCTAGTATATACAATCCATGAAAAATATAAAGGACTCATTGAGTAAGAAAGTTGACCGGATGATTTTGCTGCTGTGCAAGTGCATGTTAACAGATCTAGACAGCTCCTTTGTATTTTAGGGAATTAAATCAAAACACAAAGCAATTAATTATTTTTTACAATCAAGAAGTCAATGCATAATTCAGCATAATATTTAAGCACTGACAATTTTAATTGAAAATTAGATTATTTTCATTTGAGAAAAGCTAGTGAAATGCACTCACTTACACACCCAATATATGAAGTCTATAAATATCCAAAAGAAGACTGTTTCTGGACACAAGTGTATTTGTATAGATGAATGTCTTTCATTTTACCCAAACAAATTTCAAAGTTCACTGTGATTGAAAATAAAATTAATTGTGAAATGTGTCAATATAGAAAACTTGATACTATAAAAAGATGAATACCACTGCAATAAAAATATAAAACAGCATCTATTATATTTTCTCTCTGAGAGATAAAATCTTTCAAACTTCTTTCAAAGCTCCCAAGGGAGATAGCTAGATTCCAATATTTGTCTGATTTATAAACAATTCCAGTCTCTTCCTCAGTGCCAACAAGAGTAAAAATATTTAAAACAAAGCCAAAATAAATCACAAGAGTCAGGTACATCAGGTTTTCCTGGATGACTAGTTGATTATCCAAGGTAGGGGAACAAACTGCAGCAAGCAACATTGAAGACAACCAGAAATATTGAGAAGTAACTGGTAGTTTTCTCCTGTTTAAATATCAGAGTCAGCTCAATTTCACTAAGAATAAGATACTCATTATTCATTAAACTGTTGTTTGTTACATAACGATTGGAAAGAAATTACATTAGAGATAATAGTTCTTGATAACATCCAGATTCCAGCTGTGCCAAATCTTTAACAAAAATGCCTCAGATTCGATCTGAAAACTGAGTCCTTTGCTGATGTTTATTGTCCATCTATAGCCTTTTTGATGAAATCTCTGCCTTTGGGGTTTCAAGACACCAGATTTTAGTATGAACATATCAAAACAAAAAAAATCCCAACCCTACAAAATCCTTTTACAGCTCTAGAGATTACAAAAAAAGTGTGTAGGTAATTCTAAGAGTTACAAACAGTCACAATGTATACACATTATATGTCTTTTTGTCTACCCATATCTCTCTGTGATAATTACACAACTACATGCTTTACCTAGCAAAAGCTGCACATCTAGTGGAAAGTGTTCCATTGGGGTTTCCCTGCGCAGGTTCAAATCCTGCCAACTACAGGGCAAAGAGTCCTTTTTTGCAGACTCCAATAATATGAGGTTTAACAAGACTAAGTGCCAGGTTCTTCACTTTGGACATAACAACCCCATGCAACACTATCGGCTGGGGGAGGAGTGGCTTAGATTAGTGAAGTGGAGNGAGTGGCCTGTGTGCCTGTGAGGCAACTAGGTTTATGTTCACCACTCTGGGGTGCACGTTCAATCTCTGTACGGGCGTTAGATGGTACGGGCATTAGATGGTGAGTTGGACTTGATGATCCTTGTGGGTCACTTCGAACTCATAGTATTCTGTGATTTTGTGATTCTGTGGCAGGCAGGTTGGAAATAGATGATCTTTGCAGTCTCTTCCAACCCAAAACATTCTATAATTCAATAATCTCCTTGGATGATCACTACTGTTTGTGCAATGTCTGTACAACAACATATTATCTGATATCATCTGAAGGTACCAAGTGTAGAAAGAAAACTCACTGCAGCTCAAATAACAATTTAAGTTAAGATTTGGGGGAGTTATCTTGACATTTCAGCTTACCATTGCATAGATACATAGCTCTAAATCTTACAAGGCATCTCTGAGGACAAACACAGGAAACAGAGAAAGTACTTGTTTTTCTGAGAGTTTAAAAACTGTTAAGTTAACCACTTATTTTCATGACTTCCTTTTATGTGCAGAGAAGACATGAAACTACACACTTCTCTGAAGCTGCGAGTAGCTGCCAGGTACCAAAAATTACCTACTGACTGAAAACATAGCTCTCAACTCCTTCTCCAGGAAAAGTTATGGTGGCATTTTTCCCGGTTAGAGTGGACATCCTTATCCATGACACAGCCCCCAAGGACACTTTGGTTATTGCAGCACTGCATGAAAGGGGTCCCACAATCATGTCCTCCTTCATCCTTTCCCAAAGAGATAGAATATTATTTAGGGTGAACAATCACACCCAGGCACACTTGCTGTGATCCGACAACCCTGATTACTTTGGCTATGAAATGAGATAAACCCAGCTGGTTTTTTTTGATCCTGATTGGGAACCATCATCTCTGCCGGGAGGAAGCTGTGGCCATGCATACCTAACATCCATCAAGTGAGCTGTGGAACCACTGCACTATCCATACAGGGGATCCTGCATCTTCATTGTGGACTTCAGCGCATCAAATGGAAAACTACAGCACTACAGCATTTAGAGTAATATCCTGTCTGGCACCTGGCTGTTGAGCTTCTGCTTCTATCATTAAATATTCTTAATCCAGGTTAGTTGGCCTTTGCTCACAGTATTAAACTACAGAACTCAAAACTAGGATTCTTGTTTTGGCAACTGAAAACAAAGCCCCTTACTGGCATACAACAGATGATGAACAAAGATCTGATTTCAAAAAGCATTAATAATATTGAGTGCCCAATGTGATTGACTTACGAATTTCACAGAAATCAGACACAGACAACTTTCCTGAATATTCAGTAAACATTTGATAAAATCCATCACAGCATACCAGATTTCCTTATTCTCTTTAACTGGAGTCATAACCTCAGGTAACTGGATTTTCTCTACTTTCCAAGCCTGACTGTGGAAAAAAATGTGTGAAAATTGATTAGTTTAGAAAAACTTGAATAAAATAAGTAATTGACAGAAATAAACTGAGAAAAAAAGATAACAGCTTAGACATTTTCTCTGTTGTATAGAAAAATGAGAAACATTTGGTATGATTCCATAAAAGAAATTCTCTTTACAAGCAAATAAAATTATTATTTTCTGAAAAGCAAATGTACACATTGCAAACACTTAAGAAACTGTGAAATCTATAACTAAAGCAGATGCTGTTTTATGAAAAGCAGAAATTCTTTTAAAATGTAATAACTGGTTGGCTAAAAGTACTTGCTCTTTGTAATTCATATTGCAATTGTAAATTAATTTGTAAATGAAATTGTAAAACAATAGGAATTAGGACAGATATGTAGGCACAGATATATCAAGGTGATATCAAAATGAGATTAAGTAAAGATTGCATGGAAAATTGGAACTGTATAGGTCACTTTGGGGAAGTTCACAAAATGTCTAAGTTATGCTAACAACCCAGCTGAAATGTTAAAAAAATCAAGAGGTCAAAATTTTAAGAAGACATAAAAGCATACAATAATTCATTCAAGTCCTGTCAGCTTCAATTCATTTAATTGGAAAATCTCCCAGACACTAACAGAAACTGTACCTATGCCTAACATAGGTGCTGTGGCAAAATGACACATTGGAGCTGCCAAACAAAAAAGTTGTATTCCTGCCATTGAAATATGCATGAGACCTCGTTAACAAAGGCTCTTGTTAATCAGTGGGAAACCAGTGCCACTGCTTAACTGAACAGTTGCTGTTAACAGTCTTGTTTCACAAAGAAAAAGTTACAAAAAATTACAACATTCAATATAAATTGCATTTAGAAGGCAAGCCTGCTCTTTGTCTGGTATGTATTTACTTGTTTTCCCAGAATTTTTCAGATAAAGTTACTTTTTTTACTGTTATGGAATAGATGCATCTCTTTTGAAATTTTTATTTAGAAGAGCAATATATTAATTTTCTTGGTTCTTTTACATAAGCACCCCAACAGGATATTTAGATCACCAGTTATAGGTACTCCTTAATATTAATTTCATCAAAATATGAGTTATATCTCTCCACTGCTCTTTAGCTATGATTTCCATCATGCTTTGTTTTGTGTAATAGTTATAGTTTTTGTCATATAATCGCAAATTTATCAAGCTGGGGAAATGTTCTGTACATCACACGTAAAAACATTTCACTTTTTCGCAGTTCAATTTACAAATATTATCTTATTTTTTTAACTAAAAAAATCCCTTAATGCCACAAAACAACACAAGCAAACCTCTAATATAGTGAGGATATACTCTGGCAAATGAAAAGTGCACAGGTAGTTTTGATATACTTTGTTGAAGAAATTTGTAAAGTTTAACGGGGAACGGGCAAATACAATTGTAGAGCTTTTCTGAGCACCGTTTCAGTGAGAACAGTTCAGGATGGAGTTTTTTCACTTGTCCTCAGTTCTCTAACTCCCACAGGTTCTTTCACCACAGACCCTCAGATCAGATGAACCACTTGGCCAAAATGGGTGTCTGCAAAATGGACTTTCAGTCTGAGTCTTTTTTGAAGAGTCCAAGTCAGTAAAGGGACATTTTTCTCACAATTTGTATAGGAAATGGTCATCTCAGATGCCCCCAGATGCTGAGAAAAGCTGGTTATAAAGGTGGATACAGAACTGTCTGACAATCTAATACTTCTAGTGGCCTTGTCACCAGACCCTCATCACAAACATCAACGATTTTTCCAATGAAGCAACTCAAGAAGTGATGAATACATTGGTTCCAAGGCAGATCCATGTTTTCTGCAAATAGTATCAATACTTAGCAGGATAGAAGATGAGCTCACTGCAGAGTGAAAGCCAAGTCACTGTGTTGCAACCGTACACTCAGCAGCACAGCCCTGTGTGGTCACAGACCACAAATCCAGGCTGATGAGTGTCCTTAGAGCTGGAGAAATGATGAAGTGTGTCCCTAGCTCCCAACAGACGTATCAGTGAAATCTGTGCATGCACCTCTGTACATGTGAAGCAATCAATACATTACCGCACCTTACCATTGGAAAGGGCAGAAGAAAGTCTGAAGGATACACCATCACACAGAAACAGGGGATTCCTTCTGGAATAGCCAGTCTCCAGACATTGGAATTGCTCCCAGAAACCCCAGCACAGATGTAGCCAGTTTGTACTGGCATGTAAGAACTGGGTCTGGGTACCACTGCTTTCGACATGTGTAATGCAGGAAGCCCTGTAGCACTCCTGTGTGGGTATAGTCCAGACATTCGTGCTGATGCAGGCATCCATCCATCACTGGATTATGAACACTGTCAGAAGAATTTCTTGGAAGATATTCCCAGGTTGCTACCCCAGTTTTACTATTGTACCAACTGCTTCACTCTCATGGGTCCCAATTCTCTCAGGAGTATTCTTGAGAGGAGTTACAAGACAATTCTGAACAACTTAGACCTTCTCATTGTTGCACCATATGGTGTGATTGCAACTTCTTTGTCCTGCTCATTGTTTTATTTACTTACAAAAATAAATTGCATCAAAGAGATTTTCAGAAGTGAGATTCTGTTACAGTCAAAGGAAAACTAGTGGTAAAGGACAACACTAATATTTTCACTCAGATTGTTTAGACCGAAGATTTGCTGTAACATAGGAGGCTTCCATTTCATGCGAAAGTCTCAGACAAACTCTGTGACCATAGAGAAAAAGTACCAGGTACGTTGTGTAAGGTGAACAGAGAAAACAGTTTTATTTGATAGTGGTGGTTTGAACCATGTCTACAAGAGGGAGAAATATGGATCCCTAAGTCTCAAGAAGTCTTTCTATATTTTATTTTCATGACATTTAATGTCAAATACAGATGCATTTTTGACAGCAAAGATGAGAATCCAGCCTCAGCCTAATGGTCCAACCTGTAGATATGACAAGTATTATGTCACATTCCTACCCAACAAAATCATGTTTTGTATCGCATTGTTGAAGTGATAAACATGCATTTCTATACGCTTCAATCTGAAAATGGAGTTGAATTTACTTCCTAGATAAGAGGTCTACAAACCAGATTATTACATAAAATTTGAGGAGGGAGGAAAAGCAATGGCTCTGTCTCAAGCCAGCTTTTAAAAGAAAACAGTATAGAAGCTGGTAGAGAAGCTTATCTTCACAGAGTAGTAGGCAGCCTTTGAAAATCTGTCACAAGTTGGTGATGTCAGAAATTGCTACAGTAGTCACAGTACAGAGATTAGGGAATCTGTAGGGGGAATGGATGACTAGAAGGCAAAGTGGGGAAGAGAGGCTGACAAAAAAATAAAGATAGGGAAGAGTCATGGGGTTATGGATAAGCATATTGAAGCAAAGAAACTAGAGAGCTGAAAATAGCCATGTAGGAAATCTACTTTTAGGGTGTGAAGCCTAAGTAAATAGACTTGGGTTATATGAACAAAGAGACTGAGGCTAGGGTGCCATATTCAGGAGGAAGGACTGAGATATATCTGAACAGAAATTATCACATATGTGTGAGAAAGGCAGATATGGTTCTGCACATTCATCTCCAGACCTGGGAGTGGAGCCCAAGGCTCCTGGCATTGGCTACTCATCCAGTACTATCTGGACTCTCAGTGGGAAACTCTGCCATCCTATATTCTGCTTATCCCCATTAAAATTATCCCCTGCTATTGCCATCAGCTGCTCCCTGAGCTCTCTGCAATGATTCCTAAAACTTTACCCTGCAGGATGTCTGTTCTCAGAAAAACATTATTCTGGACTTTGGAAGTAAAACATAAGCAGCGGTCATGCTGGTGTTTGTGTATTGAATACTCAACCATGGGATTTTAATTTTCTGTTTTTCTTTTGGTGTGCAATAAATATTATATGGATATAATTACTGTCTATGGAGTTAATAATTGCCTTGCATATCTGAGAAAGTCAATTTACTCAAGAAATGGCCAGAAAACAGTCTGTAGTATTATTTCTTCTGCCTTCTGTCTTTGAACGGAAAACTAAGATTTCTGTAGATCTCATTAAGCTTCTGAATTCAAATTTACATTTTTAAAAATATGGATTTTCACAGGCAGGGCTATGAACCTTTTAATTAACCTGTAAACACATGCACAGAAGAGGATAGCAATGTTTACCAAAATCAATGTGATAACAGTCAAATTCATATTTCTATTAAAAACTGTTTCCCTACTCCAGACAGAAATAAAACTCTGTTGACCAGTTTTCTCATGTAAATTCTACATGAGGAAAATTATATTTTTTCCCCTTAAAATAAATCAGAATAGTTTTAAGAGGGCTCCAAGAAGTCAAGTGGCAAATGAAGACAATCCTTATTGACCCATAGTGGGCATTTTCTTTCTACCAATAGGTAATAATAATGTGGACAAACAAACCAACCAACCAACCAACCAACAATTAGGTTAAAGTCATACCTTAATAACTTTAGAGAGTGAAAGCTGTGTAGAGACAGTTCTCTGGGACTTGATGACATGGGGTATTTCATAGGACTCTCAGACTTAACAGGTAAAACCACTCCTATTTTGACATGGAGAAACAGCCTTGTTTCTGTGTGGGGATGTTGTTTTGTTGACTTTGCTTAATAGGATAGGTCACTTTTATTTTGACATGGGGATACTGCTTTATTCCTACCTCCTGCCTGGCTTCTGCTTTGCTATGCCTTGCATCTCCCAAGGTCTCAGAGTCACCAACCGAGCTGTCAGGTTGCCCATGCGCTTTCAAGTGCTGCAGGGAACCACCTGGCCAGGAGCAAAATGCCAAGGAGAGAGGAAGACAAAGCAGCAGTCTGGGCAAGGAAAATAATAAAGGCAGCTGATTGATTAGAGTTCTCTGCACTTAGTCTTGAACCAAGACTCCATAACTTTTGTCACACATGAAATAATTTGCTTTGATAGGTCATGCCCTGGCAGCCAAAGCACATGATGCTTTTCCAGTGGACATTAAGATGATTTTGCAATGTTCCTCTTTTTCTAAGTAGGACAGAATCACAGAATCCTTTTGGTTGAAAACAACCTCCAAGATCATTGAGTCTTTGCCTGATCTCCTCCATGTCGCATAGGCCATGGCACTAAGTGTCATGTCCAGTCATTTCTTGAGCACCTCCAGGGATAGTGACTCCACCACCTCCCTGAGTAGCCTGTTCCAATTCTGGACAACCCTTTCCATGAAGAACTTCTTCCTTCTGTCAACTCTATATCCATAAAAAAAGATTAGTTAATCTTGGAGGCTACCAAGCAAACTCAGTAGAATGGCAAAACAAGAAAAAGCAAGAGGAAAAAGTCAGAGTATGAAGCTTTGGGATTACATCTTTCCCATCTTCCTCAAACCCCAGGAATGTCACTTAGGAGGGAGTAGGATGTGACCAACCCAGTGGCAGCAGGTTGGCCCCAGCTGTGGGAGAGCTGTATTATCAGCATAGACCTGGCCTCCCTGATATGTACTGTTTGACATAGACAGCTCTGTCCCCTCCTGCTACTGCCCCCATGGCTGGTGTCACCTTTCCTCTCAGTTATGGTCATGGGGAAGGCACTACTACACTCCTCTGTCCCTGGACAGGTACAATGCATGTTCCTAGCACATGCCATGGGAAATGGGACTAAAAAGGGACAAGATAGGAAAGCTGCAAAACCCTGGACACTTTTCTCTCTGTAGAAAATTTACATTTTTTGCAATACCTTCACTTCTGAGAGTCTTCTGGGCCTCAGATTGACCTTGATATCTGAGCTATTAGTCAGCAACAAAACAGCTTTACTGCTTTAGTAAAGCTGTTTTAGTGTTTAGAGACACTGAAGGAGGGAAATTTAGTCACCTTCAGGAAGAGCAGAAACTCAGCTGCAAATCTGGAAGTGCCAGTATTAACCTTAGGCACCTAAATAACTATGGAGATATGATCCTCAATTGCAGTTATTTCCTCATGATAATGATTACTGCTGTAGCTTCACCCTATGGTCACATGGAACTGCTGTCTCTGCAATGAACACACTCACACGCTCCAAGGGACCTGTGGATTACCAATGGCATTATAAAGACATTTCTAATAACCATATCCCAGTTTTCAAGATCCAAAGTTAGAGAGAAGAAAATATCCATTTCATGGTTGCATATGGTTGTTCATGAGGAGGTATTTTTTCTGTTCACGTTGAGATATTTGTCAGAGAAGTCATAACATTCACTTACTGTAATGGTGTGCCATGAAATTCAGTCTAGTTTCTTGTGGAGGATGAGGTTAAAGACCTACTATCTGTGGAATTTAAGTTATATTAGTATGATGATGTTAAATTTGATAGCAAAGTAGTTATAAAATTAAATAACAGGGTTTGTAATAGAAAACAAATCAAGTTTAATTACATCACAATTCCTTAGTGTCAGAACAGCAAAATAAGAAGGCATTTACAATTTAACCAAGGGAATTCACATTTCATGTTAAAACACCAGCTTTATCTCTTCTTATCTCTTGGTTCTTCTGAGTTCAAATCACATATTAAGTAAATAAGCCGTATGTCAGTGAAGAAATTATTGTGGAATGTTGTGCAGTAAAATCAGAAGTCTCTACTTCTTCCTGGAAATGAAACGTGGCATGGAAATGGCAATACACTTCAAAACAGATTCCAAGTAGCTTAGAAAATCATACCACATGAGTTCATTATTGTAAATCAACTGAATATTGATGAATTTAAATGTCCACTCTGATTCCTTTATGATTGTTGAGCACTATACATTCTTCATCAAGACCTAGTTGTAAAATCAACTATGTATTTATAATTTAGCAGAGTGCTGAGTGAACTAGATTTCCCCATCCCAGGAAATGCAGAGTGCCTTCACTCCGTTGCCTCAGTGGGAGTGGTGGGAGTTCAGTACATTGCTGTGTGTTGTTCTTAATGCAATCTATTTGAGTTTATGTTGTTTGCTTTACAAGAATAAGTTTCTGAATTCTTGTACACACACTGAAGAATGATAATTTTTTGCTAATATTCCTGCTGATAGGGGTGCTGAAATAGCAGAAATGAATGTTAAATCAGACAGCCACACTTTAATAAATAATTCATATATGTAGTAAGCAGCTGGTAGTGCAAAAATAATAGCACACTCACTTCTACCCATATGATAAAACCATTTTGCCTTCAGTGCTGAATTTCACTTTGCCCCTCATGTAGTCAGATGTCTACCCACAGAGAAAAAGGCAAAGAGAAATAGAACGGCCCTGAAACATATGGTTAAAAAGTCAATAATTATTCTTATTCCCTGTTATCTTTTCTTGTAATACAAAGTCTGAGACATTGTGTTAGGGGAAAATATGCAGTTGGAGGTGATGAGGGTAGAATGAGCTATGAGAAGTTCTTACAATCCATGTTGTTCATGCAAGCACAATGGCTCTCAGATGACAGGTGCTCTGCAGCCCTGGAGAATCCACACCATCTAGGCTTTATGATCATTACACAGCCAAAATGTATGTGCTTTCAAGGTGAACATTAGACCCAGTGGACTCTAGAGTCAGCAGCAAAAATTTAAACATGAATTTCGATGCCCCAGGCTGCTATAGAGCATGAGGCATCTGCGCAGGAAGGTGAGGTTGGGAGGAAGGTGAGGTTGGGAGGGGATGATCCTTATGTCTCCTTTCTGTGTTTTCTTCCTGATGGCAGAGCCCTGGCCAAACTGCATGTTTACAAAGATAGGGGAGAAGGAATGACCCAAGGACTACAACAGCCAGAAAATGAAATAGATAAGTCTGTATAAGTACCAGAAATGCAGAAATAACAAATTTTTTGCTAAATGGAACAAGATAAAAAATTTTTGTCTTTTTACTATTTTGTGCATGTTCAAAGATCACTAACAAGACACTGTGACAATCCTTTGTTCCTTGTGTTTTGGAAATGGTCCTTAGTTTAAATTGAACATAAATGTTTGTCCATAAAAATATGTTACTCTCAGGATATGAGATTCCCAGATACAAGGATTGACCAGAAGGAACTGTGTAAGGAAGCTTCTGGGGGCTGCTGAAACAAATATTGCTGATTCAGATGTCTTTTATACTTCCTCAGGGACCGGACCCTTTTATGAAAATTAAAAGGCTTTTGTATGTGTGAAAAACACTGACATGCAGAAAGGATATGAATAGATGATCCAAAGCTGTAGTCACCATCCCTTCTAATGGCAGCAGTACATCAAATGCAAGGAAAATGCACAGAAACTGATAGTGCTGTGGTCAATGAAAAATCACTGCAAACCAGCAAGCAACAATAACAACTGCCCCTTTTCTTCTTCCCAGGCTGTTCTTGCTTTCTTGCTGTTGTTTTGCTTTTAGAAATTGCTGATTAAGAGAGAACCCCAAAAAATCATGACCCAAACGAAGAGGAGGAGGACAGGGAGGGAATAGAACAGATGATATTTATGATTAAGGATCTCAATCACCCTAGCATAAATGATGAACTTAAGATCATTTGCAATAGAAAAAGTTGACTTGACAGATGGTAGGCAGCTCCTATCAGAGGAAATCAATTTGAGCATGAGCTAAATTGAATGGTTCAGATTTGTATAAATTAACATGTTTTAAATCTTTGTATATTCTCAGCTCGATTTTTAGAATTCATTTTTTAAGATTTTAAGACTATTTTAATGAAAAACTTCTTGTCAGAAGTTGGTTCCTAGTTTTCAGATTCTTATAGGTAAGAAGAATGTTCTATCTTCAGAAAGCAAATGATTGATAATGTAAGCTCTGTTCCTGATGCTTATAATCTTAAGTGTGTTTCTTATACAAATTCTTTTGTTTGAGTAGCTTCTATGGGTAAACATCTGCTATAAAAAAATCATTAGGTAAATGATTTGAATACAAAGTAATTGTTCTGCTCAATGTTCTTGCAGTAAAATACTAATAATTTTAAAAATTAACAATGAAGTTTCTCTACGCTAATCCTTTTCTTGAAATTTTCAGTGTATTATGGATTGCCATGTATATGTAACAGGATATCAGTGCAGTCAAAGAAATTGTTATGAACACCCAATAATTCTTAACGCCAGAATGTGCCTCAATAAAATTGCTCATGAGAGCTATAAACAGATGCTACACATTACACTGACATTTGCAACAGAAGTGTGAACAGTGAGTTTCCATATATTATGGTGCAAGTAGCGTGCTATTCCTGAAAGATAAAGAAAGGGGTTCAATACAGCTAGAAGAGCAGGAACAGAATGTATTGCTTAAAAATTAGAGAATTGTGCATGTCTACTTAATTCATCAAGTTACTAAGAAGTTGAGAGAGTAGGTTTATACAGTGATGATGCCTATTCTCCACTGCTCTACATTGTGCACAAAAAAATCCCCGGGCTGAATAATTCCATGGAAAGAAATAATTAATGCTAAAGCAGAGTCAAAATAGCTGCCAAACCCCCTCATGCAAAAGTTGCTTCATTTCGGTGCATTGGTATCTCACTTTGGACCAAGGAAAAATCTGCAAAATACATCTTTATTAAGTTTGCATCCTGATCTGACCCTCTACAAATCTGTAAACCTTTTCATGAAGTATGCTTCCAACAGCTTAGGTCTCTATTTCTGTCACTGATACCTCACAAATGCTCATTTTTCCTGTTATTTTTGTCAAGGTCAAAATGGCTTGAGCTAGGTATGACAGAGCATGGAAACTATCCTTCTGCCTGTGTTTTGACATCAAGCAAAGAACCTTTTAGGTCAGGAAAATACTCTCTTATTTCAAAGTGATTCATATTAATTGCAGGTGATGTGCGAAATTCCCTAATGACTTAAGACATTCTAAGTTCCATCAACTTCAAAGCATTTGAGTGCACATCTACCAGTAATGCATTTTGGAAGAAGCTATTGTGAGTCCAGTGAGAGTATTAATTTACCAAAAAAGCTTTACTCTGCAGTAGCTACCTCTGTAGCTTATTCAGCTGTGTAGCAATCATATTTCAATAGTACCATGTTTACTTTGAAATGTAACCTTATATTTGTAAAATCAAATTTTAAACAAACTCGTCAAACAAACTGTAAATTCATGTAATGACCCCAGGCCCCTCACAAAGAACTAAATATTTATTCCATGTGTGTCTTCATAAAATTAAATCAGGTATTTCATCAGGTTGTACCAGTGATCCACGTGGAGCAATGTGAATAACATGGGAGTAAAGTAGAGGGTTGGGGCATGACTTTAATTGAGCTAGTTATGAAATTACCTTCCTTTTTCTTTAGAGCATGCACAACGAAAGATACTTAAATGTCACAATGGTTCAAAAGCCAGATTTATCAGAATGAAAAAAACTACAACAATAAATAAGGACAAAATACAATAATCCCTCAGTACTTCATGGTTCATCATTCACTGCTTCAACCCGTAGCTTTGCAGGCTATTTTCCTGTGACTTTACTGGGTGGTCCTAGGTTAGGAGGAGTCTACCTTCCTAAGATTCCCCTTCCAGGGAAGATGGGAGCCTTCTTGGAGTGTAAAGGAAAAAAAACTCCTTATCTGCTTTACTATACCTTCCAAATCAATAAGGATTTAGGTCAAAAAATGTAGAAAAAAGAAGCAACAATTAGTTACATATACAATAATGCCTCACTACTTCACAGATCACCTATTGTAACTTCAGATAATCACGGGGGCTTTTTCTGTGAAGACACCTCAATTTTTTGTGACATTTCCATGTCTGCGCATGCACACAGTGCCTCTGCCACCTTGTGGGGTGGAACTGACCCACGCCAGGGACATGACTGCCACCCCCCATGGTGCAGGACTGCTTGTTCAGGAGTTGGCCTGACTTCATCCCTTATGAGTGTATGCTTTATACACACTGTGTCAGCCTCGTCAGGGGTGTGCAGGGGCAGCCTGCTGTGTAGGTTTAAAGCCATGCTACCAGCCAGGATGGCTTATGCTCAAAGCACCCTAAGCCTAACCCAGATTTGAGCACACCTGGTGGCCTTGGCAGAAGATGCCAGGAGTCCGATAACTTCTGCATCCCCCACATTTTAACACACTTCGCTTTTTTCACCAATTCCCACATTGGCCACCATCTTGGGGTCAGAACCTTTGCTCAAATCTGCAAATCTGCCTGATATTTCACATGAAACATGTCAACTCTACGGCGGACAGAGTTCCACTAGCCACCAAGGGGGTGGACACCTTATGAGTTTTGGAGAGATTACATGAAAGGTTTATCATGGTGTTGTTACAATCCGAGTGTTACTGAGACCTGCAAATATATATTTAGTTCATTCCTAGAAGCAAAATTAAGGTCAAACAAATGCTGAGTTTCAAAATGGTAAGAGGAGGAAAAGACAAAAAAATATGGAAAAAGGAAGCTAAGATTACTTAAGAAGCATAGGAAAAGTTACCAAACCCGGTGCAGCATAGTTTGTGTCTCTTGTCTGTCTGCATTTCCAGGCAGCGCTGGTTCTCAGTTTGTGGAGAGAGAGAGGGTTCCCCTTTGCAGCTGGCTTGCCTCGATCCAAATCTTCCACATGTGGAGGTTGGAGTCTGCTCTGTACCACGCACATTTCCCGGCCACGTGTAGGGTAGAGTTCAAAGATCCCTCCACAGCGTGTGATCCCTCAGCGATTCAGGACTCAGGCTTTGCAGGAATGGAGAATAGGAGCTTCATGACTTGACTCACATGAGGATCAGCTGCTGGTTTCCCTGGAGGCTGATTTTTCTCTCTCTCTTGGCGGCTGCAACAGGCACTCAGGCTTCTGGTGGCTTTTCCTTGATGGTTGGAGAGCAGAGACTAGCAGTAAAGCAGGCAGAGTGAGGAGGTGAGGGAGGGGGAAGCGTTGATGGGTGACCTCCTGGCAAGGAGAACCCCTGCAGTGTTCCTACCCCCTCCTCTCTCTCCATTTAACCAGAAACTGTTTCAGCTGTTCTCTTATAGGCCTTGGCCTAGGCTGGATACTTGCACTTTTGCACATAGCTGTTTTCAGGTGTTTTAAGAGATAAGCGGGACCGGAACAATGACAAAGCAATTCTTGTAGCTTTTTACGAATTATCGGGTCTGACAGGTATCAATGACTTATCACAGCTGCTTGGTCTGGAGCCGTGCTGTGACTCTACTAGCCAGTGGCGGTGCTGCTGGCAGCAACGCAGTGGCCGTGGCCATCGCCAGCAGTGCTGCCGTGGCCGCTGCTGCTACCACCCAGCAGCCAGGCAGGAATCAAGACTTTTAAGAGTCTGCTACACGCAATGAAGCAACTGCTGCAAATGAGATTGCTGCCAGGACCACAGCAAGCAGCATCACGACTGCTGCTTTGGTGCCTGCAGGAGGCACTGCCTCCAACTCTTTCAACCCTGCGATCATGGAGCCTCCCATCAGCCCCGTCTAGCACAAGTATGCCTTCTACTCCACATCTTGTACCATGTCCTGAGAAGGACTGAGCAGCAGCTAGCAGCAGGACACACATGGCATGGGGTGGAATGTCCCTGTGGCGCCTGCACAAAGCACTCAGAGGGTCTCAGAGGTAGGCACACCTTCTCGGATCCAGTCCGGGGTTGTTTTAGGGAGGCAAAGGGCTGTGAGACCTGCATGCCTGCTGCAGCCCCAGGCTGGCTCCAGGAAAGCATGCCTACCACACAGGACCCTCCTGTGCCAGGACTGCTGCAGAGAAGGGGCAGAGAAGATCCTCTCTGCTCCCATGCTCTGTAAGATGATGCGGGGAGATACCGGGCACAACCCCTTGCACTCCAGGGCTCAGGGGGTGGGGAGTTGAGTGAGGCTTATTTGCATATCCATGGGCCACCCATCTTCACAGATTACAGGCTTCATGGGCCTTGACAAAACCCTAACCGCCCCTGAAATTCGAGGGATTACCATACATATATGTATATAAATATATATATATATATGTTTTTATATGTATATGTGTGTGTGTGTGTGTGTGTGTATATAAGAACAAACAGTAAAAGCACATTAACAAGGAGAAATGAGAAACAAAAAAACCTCAAAAGAGCACTCCACCCCAGCCTTCCAAACAGCCATCAGAGACTGAATGGCACATCAAGAGCCATTAGCACTCCAGTCAAAAGACAAAAGGTGTCCTCCACCCACACCTTTGTTGAGGAATTCTGCCTTTTGTTTAATTGGCTTAACATCTCCCTCTCTCAGAGTTTGATAACAACATGGTGGTTATCAAAAAACAACACGACTTTACCCCCTTTACACTATTTACCACTGCTTTATGGATTTCGTTTACTGAGGCATTTTTCTGGAACCAACCCCTTGCGATAATCAAGTGATTACTGTATGTCTTATTATGGAATACACTCAGTTTATTAACACAGATTAAATTAAAAGGTTAGACGATAGATATTGCTCTCCACCATGCCCTTCCAAGAGGTTTCTTCCAATTTTGCGTACTAGTCCAGTAATTTTCAGCTTTTTTCTGGGCTACTGTAACTCCTCATGATAGCCAGAGTCATTGTTTTTGGCCTGCATCCTGCTCTACAAACCAGTTCTCTGTTCCTCTTGTGAGACCCTGGGTTGTCCCACTGCAGCCATCCTTTGCTGACAGTACCTCTAGATCCTTTCTTGCCTCAAGCAGCACCCCGGGAGCTGCTCCTACTCCAGCCTACACATCTACTCACAGGAAAATCTAGACCAGCCTCCTCTTCCTGTTTCTGAACCCTCTATCCTGTAGTCAAAACAGTGTAAGAAGCCATCCTACCACCCCGTTGCCTATTTACACCTCCTAGCAAAACATAATACATGGAATATTTTCAGTAAACTGTCAAGAATGGTTCTGCCATCTGTCACAGTTGTGAATAATGAGTTCTTCCTACTTCTACAGAGTGATGCATTCAAAGATTCCTCCATAATTGCAGAAAATAATAAATGTGGACACCTGGAATTTCACTGATGGTTGTATTAGTCAAAGTTAACAGATGGGTAAAACAAGGTGTGAAGCTATTAAAGGTAGACTTTTACCTCCCCTAATGATGTCTAGCTAAATATAAGGCATCTTGTCTACTCTACTTAGATAGGTTCTGTCTTCAGCCTATAGTAAGAGACAGGCACCCCCAGAGGGCCTTATTTATCACACATTTTCTGGATTCCAACTTTTGGAAATAACTGTCTGCTGGAAACACCTGTCTGTATTCATTGACTGCACAAGGAGTCTTGATAACCAGACCTTCAATGAAACAGATACATTTCTGATGTCTAAAATTAGGTGAGACAATTTCATACAAGAGTTACCGTTAAGGACCTAAGTGGTGAGCTGAAGTCACTCCACAGTTCTAGGCTCAAAGGGCAAGTGGAATGGCCACCACCTCATCTGGAGTGCACATTTGAACAGGTCAGGTCCCAGCCACCAACACCCTGGGCATCATGCAGGGATGGAACAACATGTATTTTGAGAAGTTTGCACTTTTGGCTTAGCTGCTGACAGCTGATCGTGAAATGTAGTCATTGGAAATTATTAATTTCTTGATGGGGAGTGAGAATAAAACTGAAGGGAACAAATTCAACAAATGAAGTTTAACAGAACTGGAGAGGACTAATAGAAACACAGCAAAGGTTTCTGAGAACACCAAATGAATAACCATTGAAAGTCACTGAAAGATTTTAGCTCAATATCAGATTGGTTTTGTAGCTAGGGCAGGTGGTGAGTAGAGCTGTTCAAGTCAGCTGTTACACCTGTTTACCTGGAGAGAGGCACAGTCCAGCAGAGCTGGTGCCAGTCTAAAACTTGGAAGATTTGGTTTCCTACTCTGTCAATTACCTGAAACACAATTACTACAGACAGATCCTTTTCCCTTTTCATACTTCCCTTCCTGATCTATTGAATGAGGATAATTAATCTGCAAGATTCCTTTATAACATATTTCCAATTTACTAAATGGAAAATCTCACTTACTGAGCTGTAGGGTATTAATTATACTTGTAATGTTACCTGTTGCACTCACTTGAAAAAAATCAATTTTATATTTTAGAAATAATAGAAACCTATAAATATGGAGATGATGAATGACTAAATATATATATATGTAAAAATGTATGTACGATTAGATTTTACTGCTACAGGGAAACTTCCATATATACTGATGCGGAGTTCAGACACTGTCCAGGTTAATTGAGCAGCAAATCTCCACACATGAATTTAGTGTCAGAATCAAACCCACTGTGAGCTGTATGGGATGTTTTCATGGGACCAGTGCCAATTGATAGCAATATTTTCATTGTGAATTTTGGTACAATCAGAGGAATTTGATCACTAGGTAGGAAGAAAATATATTGCATTTGCCCTGACTTCTCTCATGTTCTCCCTCTAACAATGTGCAAATGTCCTTTGGCTGTTCTGTGTACAGATTTATCAACCAGAGATTGAATGATGTGAGTATACCATGGTTATATTCATGTAGTAGATGTGTCTAGGCAGTTGCTATAGCTCTTAATTTATTTACCAAGTACATGTTTCTCATCCATCCAAGGAGTCCATTTCAATAGGGACTTACTAGCAATAGCTTCACTTAGGCACAATATTGTCTAAGAACAAACGGCTACTTGGAATAAAATCTTTTCCCCACTGAGGTCAGTGAAAGATTTGCTGTCAAGGGACAAATTTTTACTCTTTGTCTGCAATGCTGGCTTCATCTTGTTGTATATTTGGCCACAGTGTTTACAGACCCTTTTGCAGACCTGAGACAAGGTTAAAACATTTTTGTGGAGTCCTGTGATAAGTCTTGAAATTGTACTATGATATGATTTATTGTCTTATGCTGAAGTAAGATGTAGATTAGATATTATGAAGAAGTTCTTTACTGTAAGGATGACAAGGCACTGGAACAGGTTGCCCAGAGAGGTTGTGGACTGCCACCAGTGGAGGTGCTCAGGACCAGGCTGGATGGGGGCTCAGGGCAGTCTGGTCTAGCGGAAGGTTCCTTGCCCAAGGTAGGAAGGTTGGAAGTAGATGATCTTTAAGATTACTTCCAACTCAACTCTTCTATGATTCTGATCCAATCAGTTTCTATAAGGCAGAGCAAAAACATACAAGTGACTGATTTGCATCTCCCAATTTTAAGGTTGTTTTACAAAAGATTCCATTGCTGGTTTTGCCTTTCTTGTCTACATTGTCCTGGATTAATAAAGAAATAAATAGGAGGTCTAGATGGTCAGTTAGATACCAGGAAGTAAAGACTACAGAAAGCATCAGAAAATTAGAAGTGCATTTCCATAGAGTAACGCTTGCAAAAAATGGGAAGCCACCTGATCCAGTAAGAACCACCAAACCATCCTTAATGAGGAGTATCACTTATTTCTGTATGAGACTGACAAATGGTTATCATCAAACTTTAATTGAAAATAAACAGTAGAAATGTACATCTTGTTACACAACAAATGAAGGTTTAGTTGGATTATAGGTTGGATTAAATGATCTTTGAGGTCCTTTCCAGCCTTATCTATACTGTGATATTGCAAATACTGTGAAAAAAAAGACGTTATGGGAAACACTTTTTCTCAGCTTCCAGATGTGCACCCATATCCATGTGTTTGCTCTCTATGAATACTACAAGCTCTAGAATTTGTATCTATCCATATGCAGAAGGCTCACCATTTTACGGTAGACAGAATTTGAATTTTTTAGGCACGCATAGCAATTTTCTCTGTTTCATTTCTCTAAATACAAATCATTTTAGTGAGAATAATCTAAAACATGTAACAGGTTTTACCCTGGCTGGACGCCAGGGGCTTGAATGATCACTCAGTCCTGATAATAAGATGATATGCAAAGGGTGGTTTGGAATAAGGCAGTTTAATATGAGCACAAATAAAGCAAAGCAAAAGCCCACGCAGAAGCAAAGCAAAAGAACTAATCTCTACTTCCTCATCCGCGGAAGTGTCCACATCCAGGGTAGTAGGGCTCCTACACGTTAGGAAGCAGCCATCAAGAACAATGAATGCCCCCCTGACTCCCCGTCCTTGCTTCCCTCCTCAGCTTTTATGTCTGAACTGACATCATAAGGTATGGAATATCCCTTTAGTCAGTCTGGGTCAGCTGGCCTGCTTATATGCCCTCCCAGAATCTCATCCTCAGTTAGAGGGAAGGGGCCGTGTGCCCAGCTGTAGTCTGTGTAGCTGTAACACTTGTGTGTTATCAACACCCTTCCAAAGCACAGCATTGTAAGGACTGCTATGGGCTCAGACAGACCCAATACAAACATTACAGTTACATTTAAAAGAAATTGTTTGAATTCAGAGCCAACGGAATCTGAAAAATACTAAATTGAGCAAATGAAGGTGTCTACCTTATGGTGAAATCAACAGTTCTCTAAGCTACAACAGGATCTTAGATACACGGGTCATATCTTTTATGATAGGAAACAGACTAGTGCATCCAAGATTTACACAGAGCTGGAGGTTATGGCAGGGAATTTAAAGAAGACATATGCCCTCTGTAACTGCAAATGGAGACAAGCTATTGCATCTCAGAGCAATCCAAATAGTGATAGAACTGTATGAATGGTCACTGAACCACACTGTAAGAGTCTGGAGCTGAATCTTACCCTTAGAAGGAGGTATTTTTATTGGACAGTATCATAGAATCACAACTTGACCACCATAAAATTATCAGAGTCAAGACTCCTCAAAGTTTCAGGAAGAATGCCATAATTTTCTTATAAATGAAACAAAAGTACAATTTGCACAATCACTGGAGCTTTAAAAAATTCTGAAAACCTTCTCAGAGTGAGATGGAGAAAGTTGGATGAAATTTCTTTTAGAAGAATACTTATTTCTTACTTCATTTTAAAATGCCCTCATGCTGCAAAAAGTGTTTAGGCAAAGTTTTTTATTGCAGTATATATTTTGTATATCCATCTTTGTGACGGAGTGACCAGTTATCTTATTTTCATAGGTGAAGCAAAAAACTGATATTTTTGGTACTAAAAGTATATAACTTTGTTTAATAAGGAATATTTGCAGTTTTTAAACTTTACACAAAATTAAAGTAACACTACAGAGTATAAGATTAAGCTTAAATTACCACTATTGTATTTGGAATCTTTAAAAGACATGGAGAAATTGCCTTTGAAGCCATGGCATTCTGAGGTTAAAAGCCTGGCATAGTAAGGAATTCAGTATGCTCTGAGATATTAAATTGAAACTAAAATTTTGTCTGAAATAGAACTCCTTTGTTCAGAGTTGTTATCAGGGCAACTCTTGTTCATAAACTCCCATATGGAATTACCAGGAAAAGATGGAGGGATCTACTTTAGTGGAAACCTCTCTCAGTCCCGCTGTATCTGGAATAGAGCTCTCTTGAGGTGGTAGGGAAAAGAATATAAGGAAAAAAATGTGCAAGATGGTTGACTTTCAGTGTTTGAATTTTTAGAGGAGATATAGAAAGCCTAAGGGTATAGCCACTTAGCCCTGCTTTCCAAAGGATCGCTCATACAACCTATTTTAGCTGCCTAGATCATCTAAAAGTTTATAGAGAGATACTGCCCATGAAAACTGGCACTGGACACCACACAGGGAAAGTCAGAAAACCTGCAGAGATCAGAAACATTCCAACCCACTCTGGAACTTTGATTTCTCTTTCTTGTTGAACATATATTTGCCTTTCCACACAGCAGCCCAGGTGGGCTGAATGCCTATCTTTTTAAGGCTGCCAGATGGCTGTGCTTATGCAAATTTTTATGCTAGGCCAATGATATTAGAGCAGTGGTACAGGAAGGGAGTAACCTTATTTCCAACCTGCTTCAGATAAAGAGGGATCAGACCCATATTTCCAGACTTGCCACACAGAGCACATTATGGACCCTTCCTGTAGGATGCAGTGGGAAGGAAAGAAGATACCTGCTATCTTCCTTCCAGTCCAGATCAGCCAAGACATTATGCTATTTTATACCACATTACGTCATTGCCAGGGACAGGAAAAGACTCTCTCTTTACCCTGTAGGAAAAGAGGGACACCCCTTTTCTGGACAAGGGAGCAAGCATGGTGAGTATAGGGTCTGTCTGCTGGGTCTAATAGGTTTTAGCCTGGCTGGATACCAGGGGCCCAAACTGTTACTCAGTCCCGAATAAAAAGATGATATAGAAAGGGTGGGTTGGAACACGACAGTTTAATATAAGAAAAAATAATGCAAAGCGTGCACAGAAGCAAAACAAAAGATCAAATCTCTACTTCCCATGAGCAGAGGTGTTCATCCACATCTGTGGAAGCAGGGGTCCTACGCGTGTTTAGAAGGCAGTCATCGAGAACAATGAATGCCCCCCTCTTCCTGCCCTCTTCCTCAGCTTTTATATCTGAGCTGACGTCATATGGTATGGAATATCCCTTTGGTCAGTCTGGGTCTGCTGGCCTGCTCGCGTCCCCTCCCACTATCTCATCCTCATTTGGGGAGAAGGGACATTAGTCCCAATGTGTGCCCGGCTGTAGTCAAAACACTTGTGTGTTATCAACACTCTTCTAAAGCACAGCATTGCGAGGGCTTCTATGGGCTCAGGCAGACCCAATATACTGGGCCAGACGTCAGCTTGGCATGCAAAATCCACATCATTAAAACAAAACCACACAAGAAACAAATAGCATAGCTGCAAGGTTTCTGTCCAAATAGCAGGCAGTCCGTTTCTGGTCCCTCTCACAGAATCACAGAATCACAGAATATTATGAGTTGGAAGGGACCCACAAGGATCATCTAGTCCAACTCACCATCTAGCACCCGTAAGGAGACCGAGAGCACATCGCAGAGCATAACACCAACCTAGATCCCTCACAGTCTAGCAGGCCACTCCGAGCCGGAAGGGGCCCAACGTCATCCAGCCCTACACCTCCCTGCTAGACCATGTCACTAAGCTCCTCGTCCAGTCTTCTCTTAAACACCTCCAGGGATGGTGACTCCACCACCTCCCTGGGCAGCCCATTCCAATAGGCGATTACTCTCTCTGTGAAAAACCGCTTCCTAATGTTAAGATTGAACCTCCCCTGGCGTAGCTTGAGGCCGTGCCCTCTCGTTCTGGTGTCGTCAGCCTGGAAGAAGAGGTCCACACCCATCTGGCTGCAACCTCCCCGCAGGTAGTTGTACACAGCAATGAGGTCCCCTCTGAGCCTCCTCTTTTCCAGGCTGAACAGTCCCAGTTCCTGTAGACGCTCCTCATAGGGCCTACCCTCCAGTCCATTCACCATCCTCGTTGCCCTTCTCTGGACCCTCTCAAGCAGCTCAACATCCCTCTTGAACTGGGGAGCCCAGAACTGCACACAGTACTCAAGATGAGGTCTGACCAGCGCTGTGTACAGGGGAAGGACAACCTCCTTGGACCTACTGACCACACTGTTCCTGATGCAGGCCAGGATGCCATTGGCCTTCTTGGCCACCTGGGCACACTGCTGGCTCATGTTGAGTTTCCTATCAATCAGTACACCCAAGTCTCTCTCCACTTCACCAGTCTCGAGCCACTCCTCCCCCAGCCGATAGCGGTGCACGGGGTTGTTGTGGCCAAAGTGAAGAACCCGGCACTTAGTCTTGTTAAACCTCATACTGTTGGAGCCTGCCCACCTCTCCAGCCTGTCAAGGTCCCTCTGGAGGGCCTTCCTACCCTCCGGCTGTTCTACATTTGCCCCCAGCTTAGTATCATCCGCAAACTTGCTCTCCTCTGGATGATGCCTCCAACTGCAAAACTGTTATGCATGAGTTATGTACTGATAGCAGGTTCTCTGAGGTTTCAAGTTAGCATGTATAGTGCATAACTTCAGTGTCTGGGAAGCTTTTAGGTTAGCTGCAAGGTGCCTATTGATTTTGAGCTGACAAGCATTACTCAGTGCTGCACTGCTGTCAAGGCAGAGATGCTTAAATTGCATATGAATGGAATGGTAGCCAGGATTGTATAAGTTTGTGTCTTAGAAATCTCTTAACACCAGCACTTACTTTAATAATAAAAAATAAGAAATTGCAAAACAGACCTTGGTAGCTCTAGTGCAGGTAAATCAGGAGAGAGTCATGCAGCTTACTGCCTGGGAGTAAGAGAGCACACTGCAAACACTGTTTGCAAATATCAAACAAATTGAAGTACAAAGAAGCATATTAATGAGTTCAAAGCAGTATCACTGAACACTGTACTAATCAATCATTCCCAGTATTAATTACTCTTACTTTAAAAAATCCCAGATTTTTAGAGAGTTCGCTAAGGAAATAACTATCAAAGCAAACACTACAGGGTCACAAAGGCATTATATACATTAGATAGGGTGAATCAGATATTATCAGTCTCACACTGGTGCCACAGTTCACAGTTCACTTGTTCCACTGATCACAGTATGAGGAAAAGCTGACTAAGTGGGATCTAAGTTCAGACAGTGTCTTTAACAAAAGCCAGTTACCATAGTGCAAATCTTCCATAAAGTTTGTTTAAAATACATAGGAAGAATGCTACGAGTCCATTAAAAACATCAAAACTGGAGACTGGTTTTTCAACCAAGGAGCAGCAAACCCCACAGTATACAGAAATTTTGTATTAGATCTCTTAGGAAAAAAGATGGTGCTCTACAGCGCACAGCAGCTACCTTTCTCCAATGTAGAGAAGTGTTACTACATTCATTATTGCCTCCATTTCTTTCCCTGTTGTCAGCAGCAACTACATCTGTCTTAGCAACTCAGGATATTATTAGGTAAACTATGAACACCCTCAGAGGCTGTAGGCTCCAAGGGCATCAATATATCTGTCACTTTTCCAAATTGTCAATTACATGTACTGGCGTGACTCTTCTCAGTGTCACACAGAGAACTGGACAGCAGCTGCTCGGTGCTGGCAGCAGTTTCCACTGTCACCTTACCAGCATGGAAGGGCAACTCACCTTTCCCAGCCACCAGCGCTGCTACTACAAAGCTCTCCCTAACTCTGGCTCCCATGTAACTCCAATCAGGGTGATGTTACCCAAGGTCTCATGTTTACTCTGGGAAGTAAAATGTCATGAAGCAACAGGTGCCATTCAAGTCCAGGCGGGCCAGACTGTGGGCTCACCATAGCTCAGAAGCTGCTCAGCACAGGGACAGGTACCCTCAGCAGGAAGCTCTTTACCACTCACTCACAAGCAGCAGCCTCACAACAAAAGGCTCATACACCAGGCATGTTGTAAATGCCTAAGGAAAATTCCCATAGTGCCTTCAGCACCGAAAGAAAGTAGAGCGACAATTTGCAGCCCATCCCTGGGAACCTGCTGAAGGCAGTGCCCTACACACAGCAAGGGTCCCCTTCATCCTTCCCATTTTTTTCTGCTGTGGCTGCTGCAGGCTACCTGCAGCTCCCTACAGTTTGTGATCCACAGGCTCTATAGCCAGACTCCAGATCCTAGGGAAGTAAATGGGTCCTGGTTATGGATCTGGTCATCTGGTCATAGTGATGACTGTGGAGAGCAGACCACTGCAACGATCTTACTCCACAGCTGTAGATGCAGGCCTGCAGGTGCCATGGTAGCAGAGCTCCCTTTCCTTGGAGTCTCTACCATTGCAGAAAACATTTTGTGAGAAGTACCTTGCTGGCAAGGGCTGGCTATCTATTTGCTGTCAGAGGGCTGTTGGGGTCTCTGTGGAGGCCTATGCACCACGATAGTGGCAAACAGCATATATATTCCCCCTTTATGCAGTTTGCTTGCCAGTGAAGATCATTACAGACAGCATTTTTTGCTCAGAAAATGACGTCAATTAAAAATATAATTTTCAAAAGAATACTGAGATTCTGATATATATCCTGATATACGGTTGGGTCACCTATACCATGGAATGACGGTCTTATTCGTGTCCCGCAAAACCCTACTTCCACATTGAATGGCAGGTCATTAATATGCACATTTTTCCCGCACCCTCATGTGGCCCCAGGTGCCATTTCAGCACTGTGTTGCTGTGTATTGGTTGTTGCAGCGGCCATGCCGGGGGAAAAAAAGGGGCGAGGCCACCACTGCTGCCATCCTGGGGCCAGGGAAAGCAGCGTTGCCACTGCCGCAGTCCCAGGGCTGGGGAAAGCGGCGGTGCTGCCGCTGCCGTCCCAGGGCTGGAAGGAAGTGGCGGGGCTGCCGCGGCAGCTGTGGGGGTTAATTTGCATATTCACAGGTTCACAGTTTATTCTGAGTTGGAAGGAACCCACAGGATCATCTAGTCCAATTCCCAAGCAAACGCCCACCCAGGGATCAGACCCACAAGCATGGATCCACAGGCACCACATTCCAAGCCTCCTACTATCTAGACCATGTTATTGAGCTCCTCATCGAGTCTTCTCTTAAACACCTCCAGGGATGGTGACTCCACCACCCCCCTGGACAGATCATTCCAATGAGAGATCACTCTCTCTGTGAAAAACCTCTTCCTAACATCCAGTCATAACCTTCCTTGGTGTAGTTTAAGTCTGTGTCCTCTTGTTCTGGTGTCGTCAGCCTGAGAGAAGAGATTCACACCCACCTGACTGCAACCTCCTTTCAGGTTCATGACTGACTAATTGAATATTCATGCATGCCAGGTCACACATGTGCAGTTGTGAAAATCATGCCGCTAAGATATGAAGCCACAATATGGGGCGGTGTGAAGTGCAGGAAGGCCGACTACATCATGCAGCTGGTGAAGGAAAGGAGTTAGTGTTTACAGGTTCACAGACTATTCCGAGTTGGAAGTGTTATAAACGACACGAGCCAATTAAATTTAATTGGTTTATTGAAAATATTAAAACTAATATTTTGANGCCACTGTCCTAGACAGACAAACATGCTTCCCTCTAAAAATAAATAGATTTCTCTCTCAGTCCATGAGCCTGGTAGTTGGAAATCCCATTTAAAAGACAAAAAGGC
Organism: Pitta sordida; assembly: GCA_013390025.1. NCBI lineage: Eukaryota > Metazoa > Chordata > Aves > Passeriformes > Pittidae > Pitta > Pitta sordida. The sequence continues at coordinate 16,128 of WEKX01017416.1, read as the reverse complement.
AGGCCAGCCAGGCCCGATGGCTTTCAGGTGGGGCTATTTTTGAGTCAATGGCTCTGTTATCTGCAATCTCTGAACCCATCTCAACAACTTTGGAGAGAAAGACAAGTTTGCATCCCCCTCCCCAAGAAAAGCTAAACTTCACCTTTATTCGAAACAAGTAATTTCAAACTAGGCTACACTGTAATAATTTTATCCATTCTGCTTTCAGTTGTAAATTCATAATTCTCAACATATCATTTATCACAGAAGGGACCCACAGGATCATCTAGTCCAACTCTCAAGAGAACGAACTCTTCAGGGATCGAACCCACAATTGTGGAACCATGAGCACCACGCTCCTTCCATTCTTCCAAGCCTTCCATCCTCTAGGCCATGTCATGGAGCTCCTCGTCCAGTCTTTTCTTAAACACTTCCTGGGGTGGCAACTCCATTACCTCCCTGGTAGACCATTCCACTGAGAGATCACTCTCTGTGAAAAAGCTCTTCCTAACATCCAGCCTAAACCTCCCCTGAATTTGCACTCATATGGGAACACTGGTAATGAGGTGAAAGCTTCAATGCTTCTCTTTTGTGTAGTAAGATGAGATGGGCAAGATGAGATTCTTCAAATAACTGAAATGTCTGTTATGGTGGCTGCAAAACTGAAATTTAATTTCCTATGTTTTTTTCTTTTGTCACTGGACCTCATTTTGCTCTCAGCCTTGCTCGTATAAACCAGCATTATTGGAGCTATTTCAGCATAAAACTGGCACAGATGACAAATTAAAAGAACGAGGCCTTTTGCTTGCAGGAATTAGATATTATCAACATGTACCAGAATTAATGAAAACAGTAGATGTAAAAAGATAAATTTAAAAGTTAGTTACCTACTTGAAAATTATGGACTGGATTCTGTATAAAATATCATTCTGCTTCCTGAACCACACTAAGACAAAAGGATATTTCATCTGTCTATTACAACCAGGACACAGAGCCCACTTACAAAAATTACCTTACTATTTTGAACACTTTGCATAGCAAAACATTTATATTGTTGAGATACATACAGCAGGCACACATTAATTGTTCTGTTGATTCTCATTAATACTGATAGACTGGTTGCTGAGTCAGATTAGCGCACATTCTTATCAGTGGGAACTGCTCTAAGAAAATTATAAAATAGAAACTGTAAACTAGACCTGATTTAATGCTGGATGGGGTGCTTGAAATTAGAGACTTCATAGAAATCTTTGTTTATTAGCATATACCTTGTGCAATGTCCTTCAAATTCTTTCCTTGTGTTAATCTATAGCTCTAGAATCAAGCCAAATGTATTTCAGCAAAAAGTTGTTGTTTTAATGCATTTTTAAAAAAAATATTTATGGTCAATTTTAAAACAAGAACTTAGTGAATTTAACTTTTTTTAAATTCAAGGAATCTCAGAGAAAATGTATGGAATTTTAGTCTCCTCATTTTCCTTACAGTTGTAGGTAGATTCTTCCCTATATTTTTTCTGATAAATTATTTCAAAGACTTTGCAGAATCCTCTTCCAAGAGTTGCATTAATACAGATGAATTAGAACTTTAGTTAGATCAACACTGTCATAAAATTGCCATCTCTGTTAGCAAAATGTTCTCTCTGAATGGACATATGTATACATTGTCTTAATTGTTTTCCTCATGGCATTGTGGGATTTATAATTTCTTTCGGGCAGTAGTAAGAGATTTCACAGGAATAATAGTGCATTTGCCTTGCCTTCCAGAGCCACAGATACAGAACATGCTGAAGGTGAGAAACCAGGCTTCCACGAATTATTTTATATGGACACTTTTTCAAATTCAGAAGCTGATGGAAACTGAGTGCTCAAAATTTCCTCAACTCTAGTCTTTCGGATTTACATGGTTAAGTAAACTGCAGACTGAAATGCTGTGTATTTGAGGATACTGCAGATTATGATCACCAAAACATGAATCTCAGTAAGTTGGTGTCACAGTCCACCCAGCTAGGCTGGAGGCGTGATGATTTGTTTTCTGAATCTCAAAGTGCAAAAGAAATCCCAAACAGGGGTTAACTTTGGTCAAGCAGTGAAGTTTTCTCCTGAAATTATCTGACCTGGATAGAACCATGTTTATATCTTTTAGAGGCCAATGTTTGTATAATATCTACCAAGTGAAGAGTGGTATGTAAATACCTTTTTTAATCTCTTGAACTAAAGCCAAATTTAAAGGTTTTCAGAAAAAGGAGTGTTGTAACCACATTTATGTTCCTTCCTTGAAATGGTACACCACAAAGGTGTATGTTATCATTCAAAACTTCCGTTTTCAATGACTGCTTACTAACACCATGAAGGAGTGCTGGTATAATCATGCATTCAGGAGGTGTACAACTGCAACACACAGAGATAAAAAAATCTTTCTCTTCTAAGCTCATTTTACAAGTGTCCAAAGATATTGCTGTATATAATTGTTCTATGTTTTACAATAAGATCAGCCTTCCTGGTTGGTTTGGTTAATTTGGTTAATGATGATTTGGAGTGTTTTCTGTTCTGCTGCAAAGCATCATAGAGTACATTACTCTTTTGTACTTACTGTAATTACTTCCTTGCTGGCCGCAGCTCTTTCTTAAATGCTACCTAGACTTACTGACAGTGTCTGTGCAGCTAAATAAAAGAGGACGGGGAGCTGATTGAGCTCTCACACTATGATTGAGTGGGACCGCCTTGCATCAGCAATGCTTAGTGTAAGACTCCCCTACAGTAAACATGTCTTGGACAGAGAGAGTTGATGTGAGCTAAAACTGAGCTGGGAAGAGAGCTAACAAATTGAATTGTCAGGGCAGCCTTCCTTCCTTTGTCGATCTAGACTTACAAATCAATGACATTCACAGTCCTCCATAGGTTGTTATGCTACTTTTGTATTGATATACTGTAATTTGCAACCCATGTAAAAATGTTGTTGTGGTGTCTAATCAGTGGGATACATATATGTTAATTTTCATTCTTATGCTGCAAATGCATGACTTTTAAAGTGACTCATATAGACATAGTAAAACATGTTTTGTTTGTGTCAAAACAGAGACAGACCCTGTTACAGAGAATGAAGGAGACATCTGTATTGGTTTTCAGTGGCCGTTTTACCTGTCTCGGTTTATGAGCTTGATATTTTTTTTTGTTTGAGTACATGAATTTAAATCTGAAGCATCTGTTAGGAGGAGCATTTCCTTTAGTCAAATAGAAGTTATTGAACTCACTACAAGGATAAATGGGTGAAATTAAAGGGCCTCTGATATATATAAGATGAGAATAGTGCTTCTAATGGCCCCTTCTGGGCTTAAACTTTATGAATCTATGTTTCATTTCCTGCTTGCTCAGTGATAGAGATAAGATATCTCCAGGGCAAATACCAAGAGTCCTTCAGAGAACAATGGGTATGCTATTAATCTGCAAGTGCCTACCTGCCTGGTTCAGGCTAAGGTTAACAAGCTTATTGTCCCACTTCACAGCCTGAGACTAGAGGATGTTTATCTGTTTTAAAATCTTTCTAGAGAGGAGATATGGAGAGCAAAGGAATTTGGGGGAAGGCAATGTGAAGACAGAAAAAGAAATCAGGGAAAGGCAATATGGGGGGACAGGGAGGCAGTAACTGTGTCTAACCAAACAAAATATAATAAAATCTAGAAAAGCAAAAGTAAACCTCAGTGCTAGTTTAATTGTGTCCCACACTTATCAACTACTAGAAAAAAAAGTACTAAACTGTGCCTTTAGGAGGTTGTTTAGGATCACTATTAGCAGCTGGCAGCTGCTGGCAGTTTTGAAAGGATAACCCCCTCCTAGGACCAAGCCTACTTGGATCAGACAGAAACCAGAAGCCAGTTCTAGTGAAAGAGAGTTTGAAACACAGTCAGTAAGGGAGTGATTGAACTGCGGGGTTTCAGTGAACACCTATAGAGCCAGTGTGACCCCAGGCTTGTCAATCTGTAATTGAGACATTCAAAGGCTATAGCGAATATATCGACATTTGTTTTAGCAATGCCTTTCTGAGTCACAGTGAATGGCTGATCAACATTTTCAGAGCCTTCCTATTCTTTGCTTCTTATGGCATCATGTCTCTTCCAAAGAAGAATAGCACAGGTCCCATGCTATCTTCCTTAACATCATCAATTACCATTTCTGCTACTAGTCACCATTTCTCTATCAATTTGTTTTACCTGGAGCCACTCCACATTTTCACCTCTTCTCTTGTTCCTCAGGAAAGGTGAATAAGATGAAGCCTCAAAAGTACAACCTCAACAGCCTTCAAACGCTTGTGGCAGTTTCTTTCTTCATGATATAAATGAATCCTGATCCCTTAAAAGAGTGTAAGGTAGGGAACAACTGCATTTTTTCAGCAATTAAACTTTTAATACTATTTGCAGGGGTTCTTGCCAAGCTAGGTTATACTGACATGTCAGAAGGTCAGTTATGATAGCAGGCTGTGGCTATTTCAGTTCAAAGGTCACAGTATCCTGAAGAAAAAAAAAAGACATATACTTACATTATATATGAAGTATATTAGAACAATCTATCTGTAAAAGAGAATAGAGGCAGAAGGTACGCTATGTAAGTACTGTCAAATCATATAAACTTTGATTTGACCTTTGGCAGCTCTGTGCAAGAGAGAGATATTGCCTGGGGGAGATGGTGAAGCTAACCTGGGCAGCTCCTTGGCTCCTTGCTTCTGTTTACTTTTGTGTCATTGCTTCAACAGTCCCATCCTTTGGGTTCCAGTTATGTCCCTACATAAGGCTGATGCTGATAAACCACTTAAATCGCAACACTAAAAAAAAAACAAACCCAGCATAGCAGATGTTTATTTTTTGTCATACCCTAGATTAAGTGCTGCCTTGCTGTTGCCTAGGACATACTGATGGTCTCAAGAGTGGGAAATTTAGAAACACCATCATGGGGGCCAATATTAGATCTGTCAGACCTTCCTGACTCAAAGAAGAAATATCAAGGTTTGATGTTTTTTTGCCAGTGCACCAAACATTTGAAAAGATGATTCATTTGTATGAGTAGTGTGAGGCAAATTAAGTTCAAACTCTGCACTTATACCAATCAAGAATGTAGGAGGTTGTGAATTTTTTAGGATCCTGACTACATTATATCTTATGTAGTTTGAAAAGGATGCATTTCTAACTGTTTAAAGTAGTTATTATTTATTTTAACTGCAACCTATCTCTGGAATCACCACACTCTCCTGAAGTGTTCAGTCCTGCACCATTTTTTTCAAGTCCAAATGTCAACCATCACACTCAGACAGTGAGGGAAATGAGATAGAACTGTGTTACTTGTATAATCAGTTGTCACTTAAAGACATTGAATACTTTGTTTCACACCTCTCAGTACATCCATAATCCTACACATATAGGATGCCTGAAAAAAATGTGACTCATTTTCCATAATTACAGTATGGAAGGAAATTTTCATGAGTTTTCAAATAAATAATTAGGAAAAGGTTGATTTAAGCCATTAAAATATTTGCTTCCAATTGTCAGCTCAGTTCTAAATGTGAGCACCTTCCAAGACATCAAGTGACAAAGAAAATAGTGCTGTTGGCACAGGATTAGTCAATATGCTGGGATGTGTTTCTGTACATGCCTTATGGATAGATTTCTGTGGATTGAGATAAACTGCATGTTTCTGACATACTCTTCAGCATGAGTATGTGTGAAATTAGTGAATATGTTTGAGTCTTCTTGTGTCTTTACCCAAAGGGGTTTGGACTAGTTCACAAAACTGTTTTTGTCATGATATAATGAAATTATCTACATTAGAATGGCTTAATGTGTGAGCCTTAATTTCCTAATGCCTGTCTTGATTCATAGCCAATGGCTTTCAGATTCAGACAAAGGACACCTGACTGTGGAAGGTTGCCTCTGTGGATATAGCTCTGAAGTTCACAATCTCAGCCATATTTTTGCCTTTACATGAGGAACCTGATCTCTTAACATTACCTGATGGCTCTCAAGAATCAATACAAAACTATCTTTCTGTATGAAAGAAGCATGGCACAAGATTGGCCAAGCTACCCTTTAGCACAGTAAAATCTGTCATGATTATTTTGTCCACTTCCTGTAACTCATTCTTTCAGGACAAAGCATATCCTTATTTATAATGGCTAAGAGTCCACTGTGCCTGCAAGGTCTCCAGCATCTATACCCCAGCAAGACCTCTCAACCTTGACTTATGTGCAGGAATTGTGTAGTGTGTCAATCTTCCAGACAAGATGCTTTCACTGCCAAATATGCCCACTCTGCACTCAAACATGTTCCTCCATTGTGGCTTTTGTGCAATGCACAGTGCATCTTTCCAATATGAGCTAGAACTCAGTGACATTGTCACTCAAATAGCAGTAACTTTGAGTGTCTGTTGCACCTGTCTTCTGTGGACACCCAAGCATTTAATAGTCCCTACACAGCTCAGCTCACTCACAGTTTCAACACAGGCTTACTCTGAACTCTAAGCCCATAAGAATTATTCTATATTTTCTCAATGATTCCCAGCAAAAATATGATAGATGAGATTATCATCTTTGTTCTCCCCAAATGCCACGCTTTCAAATTCAGTCTGGGGTCCCAGAGTGAGTTTTACTCTTTCCATTTAGTGGAGCAGAAAGAGTAGAACTAATTCTTTAGGAGAGTACTAGAACCTGAGTTATCCTACCAGATTTGGTGTTTTCATCTAGAGTGTCAGAGACTCCTGTTTTTGCAGCCCTGATGGGTTCCTAGAAAAGAGGCGTGTGACATGCACCATAACTTCATAAGCAAGAATGGACTCCAGGTTATATTCATGTAACTGTATTGCGGGGCTGTGACGCCATGCCAGGAAGCCACTGGAATGAGCACCAGGGTGGGGGGGGGAGGGAGCAGCAGCGCGGGGTTTGGGCTGTCAGTGCATGATCACAGCAGCCCGGAGAAAAACACAGATTCTTGGGGTGGGGGTCTCCTGAGTCAGAGGGGCTCAGAAACATGGCTGCTGCCACCATGCAGCACACAGTGCTTGCCCGACCTCGCTTGCCTCAATCTCATGGAGAAGTTTCCTGGGCCAGGGACAGGGGCACAGTGCTGCCATTGTGAACCCCCTCCCTGCAGGGCGGGGTGAGTCCTGCCCCGCAGGCACCGCGGCACCGCAGAGTAGAGGCACTGCGCATGCATCGGCCGGGGAACCTCGCAGACGACTGAAGCAAAATTGCGAGAAATTTTCCTCGTAAATCACCGGGGTCGTAATGGAGAGGTCGCAATGCAGCAGGGATTCACTGTACATAAGAGAAACTGATACTTTAAATAAAACTGGGCTGTTGTTACTTTTCAGGGTTGACTAATCCGCTAAGTGATTCACTCAGTCATATATGGCCTCTGAAAGAGAGTTCCCAAGTTTCAGAATCTCAATATCACATTTTTATCACATGATATCTCCAGTAGTTTAAAGAGATTGTGCCTTCTATTTTCAAGTTGCTGTTACTGGTTATCAACTAAACTGTCTTGACTTCTCAGTTACATTTGAAATGCCAGTATAATACTGAGATGAAAAAACACAACTTTGATTGGAGTAATATGAGATTGAAAACTAGATTGATGTAATCAGCCTATTAATTAGGAAAAGAAAGCATAAATCAAAAAAAAAATTCTACTTTATTATCACATTCTGTAATTTTTAATCCAAAACCTATAATCTTTACTTTTTTTCTACTCCTTAAAAATATTGCAGGTATGATTTCTTCAGTGCCTTAAGAATAAAAGTCTTTTTATTAAGTTTAATATCTAATGTTCATTGATTAAATGATTTTAATATGAAAATCCCAACACAGGGCTTCTCAAGTGCTTTCCAAAATCATCTTGATGGGACCCCTCCATTGTAATATCCATTGTAACAACACAAGTTAAATATGAACTATGAATTAGATGCATTGGATGCAGACTAAGACAGATAAATGAGCTGAAGAGACGTTATTTGTGCTGCACTCAATAATTTAGCTGAAAGTTCTGAGTTAAACTGATGATCTTTACAGTCTAGTAGGGCTTTAGCCTATCATTATGTCATTACAAAACACCACATTCTGTCTCTGTGGAGTATAAAATGCCTATTCTTCAAATAAGAGTTAGATCATAGTACATCAGACTACCGTGCAATGTTGTCACTAGTGCTATTTCAAAGCCCTGAGGGTGTTGTGACATGGATTTCTTTTTCACTGGACCTGTTAATGTTTTTCAGGCACAAAATTACTGTTCTTTTTGCACTCCTTTAGTTTGGACAGCATGGGCCTACCTCCAAGCTCTTGGCAGTGAACTCTGGCATTCCTTCTGGGAGGAATATTAGAGGCTACTGATTTCAAAGGCAGTGCACAGTGCTTACTCAGGCCTTGGGTGTTTTATAAATTAAGCTTGCAAGTTTGTAAATGGAAGTCTCGGGGTTTCAGCATGGAGAACACTTTATGAAAATTTCTTATATAATGTCCATATAAAGTTTTATTTCTTAAAAATCATTCTTTTCATCTGTGCAAATTGTCCTTAGACCTTTATGTCACACACAGTCTGCATAGAGGCAGTCCAATTAATGTATGTGCGGGTCGTGTATCTGAGGCCAATAAATGTGAGGAAACGTGGTTACTGCGCTTAGAAGAGTAAAGATTTCTCTCTATTTTTGCTATTGTCATTGCAAATTAAGATCAAAGCAATGCAGCTATATCAAGGGCAAGTAATGAGTTAAAAGTTAGTTGTTTGCTAGTGTGCTCATTATTTGTCCTGTGCCTTGATTCATCCACCATTACAGAATCACAGAATCACAGAATCAGTAAGGTTGGAAAAGACCATAGAGATCATCAAGTCCAACCTATCACCTGTTACCTAATCTAATCTAGTCAAACCTGTTACCTAACCTGACCTGTTGTCATCCTACTACCAACACATCATCCTACCTATAACACACTACCCTAATATCTAGGTCATGCCACCAAGAACTTCATCCAACCTTTTCTTAAACACCTCTAGGGACGGTGACTCCGCCACCTCCTTGGGCGGTCCATTCCACTGAGAGATCACCCTCTCTGTGAAAAAGTTCCGCCTAATGCCAAGTCTAAATCTCCCCTGACGCAGTTTAAGACTGTGTCCTCATGTTCTATCACTGGTAGCCAGAGTATCACTGGTAGCCAGAGTACCACTGGTAGCCAGTGCTGCCCTGGGTGCTGTTCTCCGACACATTTCTGTTATTTTCAGATTATTTTAAATCTTCCCATGGTATAAAAACCCATTCTTTAATACATCTAATTTGTCTTTTCAAGTAGATCACAACTGGCCTGAACACTGAAGAAATATGCCGGCAAGAGGCAGACAGGTTGAAATCCTGAAGGGAAAGAGAAAGGTCCTGAGAGAATGTGTTTAAAACAATCTGTTAAACCAGATATTGCTTCCCTCAGACTCTCTAGTGTCTGTCTCACATAGAAATTTCATTTTCTGTCACAGGAGTTCAACTGAAAAGAATTTCTTAACAGAAAATGAAAGAATGGAGATTTACACAATTAAAAAATAACTTGACACAATTTAGAAGAGAAAAAGCCAAAAAATATCACTGAATGGCCTCAGTAATTTTATGAAAAAGAAGACAATATAATGTTATCTTCCAGAAATGCTGCTATCTCCTGTCCTAAATCTTTGAGTGTTAGGTACATGTATTTCTCTGATAGTTTTCCTGCATTTCTGTAGTGTTTTCTAACACATTTTCCTCCTTCCAAATCAGTAAATTATGTCCAAAACAGTCTTACCATCCCCAAAAATAAAAGAGCATTTCACTGAATGAGCCAGATGTAATATCAGAAAGATTAATTTTGTGGGTACTGGGTTTAGAGGCAATGGGAGCATATCTTTCATGTCAGCAGTAAGGTAGATTTAGAGTTCCAAATAGGAGTAAGATTTAGGTAAAGAGTTGTTCTCAACCTCCTTTATGAATTCAATAACAATAGAAAAGGACATAAAAAGATGGTCTTGAGTCTCTGCTTACAAACCTCACAAGGGTCACATCTTTTCAGTTAAATGCATCCGCTCCAGTGAATAGTTCATCACTCTGTCGAGGCTAGACCAACTTAGGGCAGGTCGGCCGCACTGATGTTGCGTGTGGACCTTTTCTTTCAGGCTGACGACACCAGAACGAGAGGGCACAGCCTCAAGCTACGCCAGGGGAGGTTTAAACTTAAAGTTAGGAAGCGGTTTTTCACAGAGAGAGTGATTGCACATTGGAATGGACAGTCCAGGGACGTGGTGGAGTCACCATCCCTGGAGGTGTTTAAGAGAAGACTCGATGAGGAGCTTAGTGACATGGTCTAGCTGGGGGGTGTAGGGCTGGATGATCCTGGGTCCCTTCTGGCCCGGAGTGGCCTGCTAGACTGTGAGGGAACTAGGATTGTGTTTACCGCTCTGGGATGTGCTTTCGGATCTGTACGGGTGTTAGATGGTGAGTTGGACTAGATGATCCTTGTGGGTCCCTTCCAACTCATAATATTCTGTGGATCTGTGAATCTGTGAATATTAGTAGATAAGTGTTGTATTAAAATAACTGGAATGCATTATTGCCATGAGTGTCACAGAAACTAATCTGGGATATGGGATATAATTATTACTACGTGTATTTTTTTCTCATTTCTCGATTCAGAAATAATATTAATGTCATGATGCAGTCCATCAATAAGAAACTAAGGCTTTTGTTGTTTCCACTGAGATGGAAACATGGTGTTAGTGAGAATGAAAAAACTTCTGGAATGCCTAGGACAGTGCAAGATAGAGTGAGTCAGATTTCATATAGGCTCATCAATATTGGCTTTTGGATTGGTTTTTACACTGAAGTACTTGCCTACTTATACCTGAGCATTGTTTTTAGACAGCTGATTGAGATGGTCCAAAAGAAAAACCTGAAGAGGAAGAGCAATTTTCAGGTGTGAACAAATTGCCTGGTCCCATCATTATTTGTCAGAGTAGCTGTATCAACATGACACCTTTGTAGAACTGTACTAGGGTGACTAATTGCATTGACTTATGTCCTCCAAGAAGAAAAATTATTTAAGAAAGAAGTGATAGTCATCAGGATTTGTCCAATTCTCTCATTCGTCTTGATGTAACAACGTGAAACAATTTGTTCCTTTCCAGCACTGGAATCCCATACATCGCNGGGTGAAGTGTAGTGCCCATGGCTCCAGGGCTGTGGGTTCAATCCCTGGGTTCGATTGCTTGGGAGTTGGACTAGATGATCCTTGTGGGTGCCTTCTAAGTCAGAATAACCTATGAACCTGTGAATAGGTAAGTCCCTTGGACAAAGTGTCTGCCCCTCCAGTGGCCGTGAAGACCTACACAATTTTAAGATGACATGACCTGAGGGGAAGGCAGCAAAAGAGAGTACAGTGACTGTTTTTTCATCCAAAAAACTCTTGAATTAGAGCTAACTGATGAGATTGAAATTGTCAAAAATCAGCCTAAGACATCTTATTCTTCAAAGGGTAGATGAGACAAACAAGTGCCGCCTGATGAAGATGGAGGAATATGCAGAAATTGAGGAAGCTGAAGGAATGATTGGATTAACATAAGGTTTTTAGCTACTTGCATAAATCAAGGCTTACTGTATTGATATGGACAGACTCTCAGGTCCAAGTTAGCATGAGAATGTAGAACATGCACATCCACAGTCCTATGCGTATGTAACCATACATTATTTCCATTGTAACAACCAGTTTTTAATACATTGTGGAGAGAAAAAAGGTAAGAATTACACTTATATAGATTTTCTTATTTTCCATTGATTTTACCTTTCCTTCTGGCTGTGGAGAGTTTCTTGGTGAGGAAACATCAGCCTGTCTTGACCAGTCCTCTTAACCATTTCAAGATGCATATCATTAAATTTGTTTATGTGGTCTCTGCTTGGGGGATCTTGGAAATTAGTCTCCTAATCTTTCACAAAAAATAATCTGAAAGCAAGAAAACAATTTCTTTGTCTCCATAGTGTACTTGCAGAACTGTATAACATGATTTTATTGATCAACACCTCGAATTTTCTTGCCAAAGCCATGCCATTCTTAAAGCAGCACTTCAGAACATCTCCTGGTATTTATGTGTAGATAGTTCTCATGCCACATGAAAGCTTATTATTACACAGTTATATTTTAACTCTGACTGTCAAAACTTTTACTACTGGGAATTTGGCAACCACAGCAAAAATGTGTCTGAAAACTATGAGAATATGTCTAAATGAATATATGCAGATATTTGAGTTCACTTTTCCAGTGTTCAGATCCGGTCCTGAAGTGATGTATTGTGCCCAAGCTACCACACCTTGATGAAAAGACAAGTTATGATTTTGTAAGCTGGACCTAAGAACACGTAAAGATGCTTTCCAAAAATCCAGGATGTTATTATCCTGTACAAAGTGTGCTGGGGCCGTGTGCTCACCCATGGAGGTATGCCTGTAGGTGCTAAACCTGGAATTCCACTACACTGGAGACGTGAGGTAATGTCTTCTGTACATGGGGAATTTACCCCATCAATTCTCAGGGGATTTTAGTATCATCCAATTGATTTTCAGAATTTCAAACCTTTCCTCTTATTTTCACCTTTTTTTAGTACATTTCTGGCATTTATCTCCAAGACAACTTGTACATTTTTTAGGTTCATCACAGCAGTAGCTGTCCAATGAGTCATAACTATCTCTGTATGCTTTTATGCCAGGCATGCAAGAATTTGTTACTGGCAATTATTTTCTGTACTGGATAACAATACATTGATTCGCAATGTTTCATGACATATACTTAATATACTTACATACATTAGCATAAAAAGAAACACAGACACTTCATCCTGTAACCTCTTATGAAGTCATCCAAGTTGTTTTTATTTTCTGTTTTCACACTGTACTTATTTAAAACATTGGACATCTGCTGCCACACAAAGTAAGACTTATAAAAAGCCAATGAGATTTTTTTCCTATATGCTACATTACAGACTGTGCACAGTGCACATGGGTGCAACTGGAATTGTTAGTGGTGGACACTTAATGGGGTGAATGACAATTATCCATGACCTCATAGATTCTTCTCATACTGCCAAAGAAGGGCATGCAGCAAAGCCATCCTTCACAGTAAGAGTCATCATCACAGTGTGTTTGCCAGCAAATTGTTTGCATTACAGAGTAATCCCTCTGAATGTACATTGCCTGAAGAACGATTTTAAAGCCACTTTTTCTTGCCAGAGATGACTGTTGTTGTCATTCTCCCATGTATTCTTCTTCCTGCTAAGTGATACTGCCAGCAAAGATACAATTGTGAAGCCTATGCTAAAGTACATGACAAAAAAGATTTGACATTGTCATTGACATTATCTCTTCTGACAACAGCCAAATTATACTATTTCTATGTACATGTCAATAGCACAGAGCCTTCAGTAGAATATCTCTATATATATAGTTGGCTGCTAGAGTAACTCACCACATGAACAGTAACTTTTTCATATATGCAAACTAGTTGTGCCATATCATCAGTGCAAATGGCAAAAACCTGTGCTTCTAGTTCTGCAGAGAGAGCTCCCTACTCCAGAGAAAACTGTATTGGGAAAAAGAGCTCCTAATAATGGCCTCAGAGCCAAAGTACTTCTGATGTAGATCCCCTGGACTAAGAAATTAAAATTCTTTCATCATATCCTACTCCTCTCATTATAATGTCGTATTTCTACTTCTGTTCTCACTGTGAGTTAGTCAATCCATGCCTGAAAATTGTTTTTGGCACTGGATTTCAGCAAGGATGGAAAAAAAACCATTGCGAAGTCTTGAAATAGGATTTTTTTCTGATGCTGAATGAAAGTGAGCCAATAAAAATAATAAAATTGTGCACAAACAATGAAAGAAGAACAATGGAAAAGTGAAAGTTGTTCAAGAATAGTAAAATAGTCTGGAGTCACAGCTCTCACCTGAGATGGGAAAGATTCCTTTCTAATATCATGTCTTCAAGCAATCCTAAAACTAATAATGAGGTTGATTAAGGGCCCTTGGCTGTGTTGGGAGTAGATGCTTCTGTAGATTATGATGCATTTGTCTGCATGAATCACTGTATAGTCCCTAAGCAGGAAGTAGACAGAACAATCAAGCTAATTTTATTGCATTTATGCTCCATGTTCCTTTTTTTCTTAACTTTCATTGTGCTCCATTACTAAGTTGTTCTGCACTGAGTAATGCTGCTCTCAGCTTTATGGGACACAAGGCAGTTTTTCAGAGCTATCTCCTGAAAGGCTTGTTGTTGAACAAAGGCTCTTTTTCCATTGTTAAACTGCACCAAGACATTGTACTTCAAAAACTTCTGTTCCTTGAAGTCCCATTTATTAATCTCACCCTTTTTAAACACATCTAAATTTGCACCTTTTTGTGTGCAAATCACACTCACAGTTCTTCTCTGGCTTGTGATTTAACTCCTTACTTATTAATAACTACATAACAACAAAAATCCTTCACTGAATATAGTTATTGATACAGTTAAAATCTTGCTATAGGCAGAAAGATATACAAAGGCAGAAAGGTACACAACTTTTTAACAAAGTTGATGATTTCTTTTTAGTGTAATTGAAATCTCAATTATCTAATCAGAGAATTATTATTGATCTTGACCTAATCATTACATAAAAAACCTAGAGGCTGGTATACTATTATAAAGTGGATTTCAATAATAACACAATTTAAATTGTTTTAACCCCCTTCCTTATGACTGCCTCCTTTTCCACTGCCATGCTCCCTCTTCCACTTTCTCCCTGAATGCAAGTATTCTGTGCTGCAGCGTCAAAAATCATCAGCACCACAAGCTCTATGCCAAGTAGGATATGGTGTTGATAGTGGGAGTTTCTCCTTGTTACCTCGTAGGGTTATTGTTATATACCTTCTATAACACTGTACTACACTTCTTTTTTTCCATTGGAAATGTGAGATTTCATATACATGAGATTTTGCATATCCTGAACACTTCTTCCTTGTTCTCTTTGTTAACCTTAAAACCAGTTTACTCAGTTCTCAAGGCTGCAGTTCTTTCAATACTAATGGATAACTGATGATTTGTTTACAGCAGGTTATTTTCATGCCCGTATTCCTCCACAGAGCACTCTCCGTTCCTCTAGGCAAAGGCTTCTGCTATGGTACCATTCCTTAGCATCATATCATTTAGCTAGGGTCAAAATATTTAGCTCTGTATAAAATAAATTCTTGTTAAGTGATAGCTGTATAAAAATTATGGTTATACCAGATGACTATACAAAGTTAAGCAAGAAAAACCCCAGATTAAACAACAGACCTGGTCACTGGGAAACTACTGTAAGCAGCTAAAATAACGTAAAGCAAAGCAGTAGGCATCCCAGAACAAAGCCAATCAAAGCCTGATATGTCACAGAATCATACAGAATCACAGAAAGTGATTCCACTGAGGTGGAAGAGACCCACAAGGATCATCAAGTCCAACTCTTAAATGGCACCACTGCCTCCCTGGTGGGAATCGAACCTTGGTGTCTCACATGAGAGGCAGGGACACTCTCCACTATACTAAAGTCCAGAGGTCTCATTAAGTTAGAGTGAAGCTTCTGCTATGTTATCAGTAATGACAATTTATATGTATTGAGTTACGGGGCTACTGTTTGTTGCTGAGGACAGACTTTCAATCATCTTAAAGACTTACAACTCTTAGAAATTTCATCAGGGTGCATAACTTTTTGAACTTAAAAGTTTTAAAAGATTTTTAAAAATATTTAAAACTTACAGCAGTGTTTAAGATCAGAAGTGACTTGTGATTAGCGATTCGGTAGTCGCACTGTCTCAGGTTCCCATCAGCTCTTCAATGTAGTGAGGTGAGCACTGCACTCAGTCTGCCACAGTGGAGCTTCACTCAGAAACGTCCAGCTGTACCCTTCTACAGGACAGTGATGAGTCAGACACCGTGAGTTTTGTAGGTTGCTTCCATCCATGTGCAAAGCTTTTGTTTGACACCTGTCCTGGTTTGGACACTGTTGGGATTGTTTTCAAAGAAAAATGGATGAGAGACTGTTAAGAGAAAACGCCAACCTTAATGAGAGGGATACATATAAATATATATATATATGTAATATATATA
>WEKX01017414.1:60740-82356 GCA_013390025.1 Pitta sordida | reverse complement strand
GATTCTGTGATTCTGTGATAATATTAGGACACAGAGTGAAGCCAGAAGAACATGTGACTACAGGCAAACAACTGTCTGTCTAGGAAACTCTACTTTCATTGACAATTAAGAACTAATACCAAATTGAAAATAAAGGAAATGCAAAGACATCCCTAAATAATAAGTCTAAAATAATAAACATATCCTAACCAAAGCTATATAACATTTGTGCAGCAGCTAAACATTTCCAAGACTATATTATACTAATGCACCAACCTCTACTTGACCCTGATTAGATACAGTAGTGTCAGTAGCAATGACAGCAGCCAATTAACAGTTCATCCATCTGCAACCTCTGCTTTTTTGACATCACATCTGCCTTGCAGCACAGCCCACCCGATTGCTCTACTGGTGAAACACCGATTCAGAAAGGTGTGAGGTGGAGGTCTGGCAAAAAGAGAAAAGCAGGACCTTTTAGCTGCACCATCAGAAAAGAAGTGAGGACATATGTGGAATTGGCTATGTGACACCCAGTCTCTGTCTCACCACTTGCCCCTACATTACATATACCAATTACAACAATGTAAAGCTGAGCTGCAACACAGTTAAAAACTGAAAGAAATGTTGAGAATATCATAGTCTAAGAACAGCTTTTGTAAAAACCATATGTTTATTTTTTAAAACTTATACTTTTGATCAGTTTACATACAAATGTAACCTCTTCGTTTTTACCTAAGAAAACTGAATATATAGACCAAGACTTTAAATGGGATTAGAAAAAAACTAGGCAGATAAATGGCCAGTTGCCGAATCACAATATATGAGAAGAACAGTAGCAGAGGTCCTCATAATAAAGATGCAATCTCTTAAGAAAGGAGCTATATTCACAAAAATATGTATCAAAATAATAATTAAAAAAACCCATTTGACTAATTTTTTCCTGAATAAAGGAATTACACCTTATTTTTCCTGAAGTATGAACCTTAAGAGATCAGCTAGCCCCGACACCTAATCAAGACAGGACCAACAACATTGAAACATTTATGATACAAGTTTTTTAAGAAGAAAAACCAATGAAAAAGACTCAAAATACAATACAATAGCAGCTAACAGGCTTTTCCCAGTGTCAAAAGTGTCCATCAATGCTTGACTGTCAACACGTGAATTTGAGTTGCCTGTCAAAATGCAGAAGACTAAAAGTTAATCTTCTATATACAGATAATCAAGAGATCACATGATGTCAATAAGATGTAAATACATAATTAAAATCACTGAAAAATCACAATGGGGATGGATTACTGAAGTGGGACACAGTATTGTCATCACATGAAGGTCCCTAATTTTTCCCAGCCATAGAGACATTGATTATCTCAGTTTAAAAGCCTGATGTAAATAAATTATCACTAAAAACCACTCACTGATGACATGGATCAGCAAGCCCTAGGCTGTTTGACACTATCAGCAAAGAGACATGAATCTCATAAAAGCAGATAAATGTGAAGGGGTACAGTAATTTAGGTCAAGGTAAGAGTCTACTTTCAGTTCTGCTCTGGAAGTAAATTGTTTACTATCCCTATACCTTTCCAATAATATTACCTTCACATTTCAAGTTTTCACCAGGGGTACAACTTTATTTACTTGTTCTCAGCTTTTTAAAGTCTTTCAAAAGGGATGTTGTACAAGGACTCTATTTACTGGCAATTGCAATTCCTGAAAGGATGAAAGGTATAGAGCTTTTTTCCTGTAACAGCTTGAAGTCAACAGCATATAGGGTTTGCTTTTTTTATCCCTTAACATTTCCTGTTTGAAGATCATAAAAGCTGTTCTCTTTATGTAATTGTATCCTTGAATTGCTGTTTTCAATTTGCATAATGTATCATTTAAGTAAAGGTAAAGAAGCATTTCATCTTGATAATTTCTGCCACAGCTGAGATTGCAAAATTGCTTCTTGTTAGAAGGAAATTTTTAAAAAGTGCAATCACTGCAACTTTCCAGATGGCATCTAACGTATTTTTCAGTCTGCTGCAGTAGTATGTTATAGATATGCTTGCTATTCAGTTCAAACTAGGAAACATTTGCTCCAGTTGAGGTAACCCTTTTGGTTACACTTTTTCATATTGTATCACATTTCTTGGTAATTCCATTATTTTTTACTTTCATAGCTCTAAATATTTTACTGTATGTGAAAAATTCTCTTCAAGTTTGACTAAACCAAGACATTCTATTTCTCCATGGCTATTTTCTTTGCTATTAAATTAGATTAATCCCTTTTTAGAGTCACATCTAAGTACGACATAATTTAGCCAAAATGGTATCAGTCCTTGCCTCCTCTTAACTTTAATTCTCTTTTACTATTAGATACATGCAGTATCTTTTACCACAGACATATCATATGGCCAGATCGTCAAAACATCGAATTTCTCCTGAGGTTCATGCCTGATGCTTCTCTGGAATTAGTCTTTAATTATAGAGTTGCTAGAAATACCAGTGTGATTATAATGAATAGTTTTGCTCAGGTCAAAAGTCTGGCAATTGATCTATAAATATGTATTTGTACAGGTTTAGTCACATGTTTACCTGAGCTTTTGACCCAGCCAAGCATATGAGTCTTATACTGCTGTAAAGTCACTGCTTACATGCCTAAGTGTGGCATACCAGGCACAGGCATTCAACTATTTAAATAAAATAAATAAAGTCAATCCATTACAGGTGACAAAGAACATACAGATCCTGCTGTCTTAAACCATCTGGTTGCTTGACTTAACACTGCAAGTCAGATCCAGAGCCGGCTGTCAGAGGAAAAGAAAACACTCTGAGTCACCCTCAAGCTCTTCACCTCCGTCGGGAATCATTTACCTGAACTCTCCCACACTCTGTTAGCATTAAAGGCAAGCAGGGTACAGAGCCCTATTGTATCTGCAGTAGAGGGTCCTAGATCTGTGCTGATGGTCAGCAGAGTAAAATAACATTTGCCCTTGATTTGATCATCTTCTTTTTCTTATATTTAGAATGCTATTCTTTTCTATCATGTATCACCTGCAAGTCTGCAAGCTGATGCAACCCCATTTGAGATTCTTTCATTATACCAAGTGTATTAAAATGGGCATTCAAATCCCTACTTAGCCATTTCATTAATCTTTCTTTTTCCATTGGAACTGGACAAAATTCCCAAGTTTTTCATCAAAAATATGAAAATCTTGGTTTAGTTGACTTGTAAACTTAGGCATTTTCAGTATCTTTTTCTTAATCATTTTTCAAGTTCATTTAAACAAAAATCTGTGATAATGTCATTTTTTATCACGTCTTTCTGGGTCAAAGTAAGCTTGTGAAACATTTCAGTTCCAGAAACTCTAGTGCTTCCATAGTGTTTAATGACAATTAGATGGATTCAAGTGATATGCAAGAAGATCTGAAAGATGGCAGCAAAATCAGCCACCTGTGTGCAAGGGCCAGAACTATTAACTGTCAGACCTAAAAGACTGCAAGGAATGCAGAGTTTATCTAGAATATGTGCACATCAGCCAAGTGGTTAATGATTCATGGAGCTATCACTGTATGTTAATCTGAGTGGAATAAGGTGTGGGATGTCTCAAGTGAATTGTCTACAGACCACCATTCCAAAGTTATCACAGCTTGTGAAGTCCACATGTGATGGCAACAGCAAGATCATTTACTTGTGACATCTGAAACATTAAATAGCTTTATCTCAAATTGAGGGAATGCATTAAGTTTATTTCCCATACAATGGAAAGCATTTGTAAAGGACCAAATTGTAACAATACATGTAATTTTATTTTGAAATACAGGGATTAACAGCATAAAATGCCAAAAATGTTAGTTAAATTTGATGTTCAGTTAGGATTATTATAATTGGGTGGAGTATTCCTCTGCAACTGTTTTTAAAAATTCTGCTTCCAACATGTTTGCTGCAACCCTCCACAGTCCTTTACTTTAAGGAACATAGGGACTCTTCACACTACTGCAGACTGGTGAGTGATGCTGCAGAATATCCTGTGATCCTGTGATCTGTACCACTAGGACAAAACTACCCAGGACCTTCTCCTGCTGCTTAGGCAGGATGGCACTGAACAGTTATGCCATTTATTTCTCTTGTCCTCCAGTCAGGGCAACTACTTATTGAGAAAACTCCCATCAGGAACTTCCAAATTATGTCCAGAAACCACTTGACTAGCTGGTGCAAGCCAAAACCACCCCAAAGACTAGTTTAGGTGTTTAACTTCTAGGACAGATGTAGTCAAGAAGAAACAAAATCAAAAGTTAAATAAAATTGTCTTTCACGAGGTTCCTCTCTTCTCCAGGCTAAAGAACCCCAGCTCCCTTCCCTCAGCCACTTCTCATAAGACTTACATTACAGACTTCTCACCAGATCTGCTGTCCTTCTTTGAACTCACTCCAGCACCTCAATGTCTGTTTTGAAGGTAAGGGCTCAAAACTGAACTGAGTACTTGAGGTGTGACCACATCAGTGTCAAGTACAGGGGAATGATAATGTCCCTGGTCCTGGTGGCCACACTATTGCTGCCACAAGCCAGGATGCCACTGACCTTCTTGGCCACCTGGGCACACTGCTGGCTTATATCCATCAGGCTGTCAAACAGCATCCCCAACACCCTTTCTGCTGAGCAGCTCTCAAGCCACTCTTCCCCCAGNGGACCTTCTCCTGCTGCTTAGGCAGGATGGCACTGAACAGTTATGCCATTTATTTCTCTTGTCCTCCAGTCAGGGCAACTACTTATTGAGAAAACTCCCATCAGGAACTTCCAAATTATGTCCAGAAACCACTTGACTAGCTGGTGCAAGCCAAAACCACCCCAAAGACTAGTTTAGGTGTTTAACTTCTAGGACAGATGTAGTCAAGAAGAAACAAAATCAAAAGTTAAATAAAATTATGTCTTTCACGAGGTTCCTCTCTTCTCCAGGCTAAAGAACCCC
This sequence comes from Pitta sordida, assembly GCA_013390025.1. Lineage (NCBI taxonomy): Eukaryota > Metazoa > Chordata > Aves > Passeriformes > Pittidae > Pitta > Pitta sordida. The sequence continues at coordinate 77,425 of WEKX01017414.1, read as the reverse complement.
AGCTCCCTTCCCTCAGCCACTTCTCATAAGACTTACATTACAGACTTCTCACCAGATCTGCTGTCCTTCTTTGAACTCACTCCAGCACCTCAATGTCTGTTTTGAAGGTAAGGGCTCAAAACTGAACTGAGTACTTGAGGTGTGACCACATCAGTGTCAAGTACAGGGGAATGATAATGTCCCTGGTCCTGGTGGCCACACTATTGCTGCCACAAGCCAGGATGCCACTGACCTTCTTGGCCACCTGGGCACACTGCTGGCTTATATCCATCAGGCTGTCAAACAGCATCCCCAACACCCTTTCTGCTGAGCAGCTCTCAAGCCACTCTTCCCCCAGCCTGTAGCACTATATAGGTTTATTTTGACTCAAGTGCAGGACCCAGCAATTGACCTTGTTGAACCTCATGTAGTTATCCTCAGCTCATCAATCCGGCCTGTCCAGACCCCTCTGTAGAGTTTTTCTACCCTACAGCAGATCAATACAGTAAACCCCTGGTTATTCTCAGTTCACATATTTGGAGTTTCTTTGCAATTCATGTTTCAGAAAAAAAGCAGGCTTCGCACATGCATGGATAACACTGCAAAAAAGACAGCTCATGAATATGTGAATGAGCCCCTCCTGTAGCACTGCCCCTCTCAGCCTCAGAGTGCTGGGTGTTGGCGCCACACCTGCTCGCCAGAGCGCTCATTACATGGCTATGGGCTCTGGCAAACAAGCACTGGCCCAACACCATCTCAGGCTGCCTGCAGGAGGGTCTCAGCACCCACTTCTACACCACAGCGGGGCCACAAACCCTCCAGTGCTTGCCAATGCATAGCGGTGGTGTGGCAAACCTGGCAGGGGCTGGGTCAGGGAGGGCAACTGCGGCAGCAGTGCCTGTAGCCGCATCAGGGTTGGGTTGGGGCAGAGGAGCCACCAGCCACAACTCCGAGCCACCAAAGCACAACTTGGCAAGGTGAGAGGGTAAGCTGCAACACAGCGGCAGCAGCCGCAGGAGGGGTGCGGACAGCCCCAGAAGCAGGCACTATGCCACCAGCTTCTTCGCCTGGCTCATCTGCATCCATCGCCAGCTCATACTCAGGTGGCCAGTCCCAGCAGAAGGTGGGCAGATGGGCCACAGCTGCCGCCTGGTGGGGACAGAACAAGCAGCAGCCAGCTGGGGAGAATCACAGAATATTCTGAGTTGAAAGGGACCCACAAGGATCATCGAGTCCAACTCTTAACACTGTCTCCCTGGCGGGAATTGAACCCGGGTCTCCCACACGCCAGGTGGGGACACTTACCACTGTACTAAAGCGTACTAAAGAAGCAGGAATGGTCAGCTTCCCTCACCGTGCCCTTGGGCTGTTGTGTTAGCCTGGCTGCCCACAGCTCTTGGACTACAGCGAGTCCACTGCCACAAGCCAAAACATCCTGGGGGATGGGAGAGGGGAAGGAAATCAACCAAAAAATCCCTCAAAACCTCACAGCCCTGGAGGGGGCGAGGGAAGTGGGTGTGGGAGGCCCTCAGCAAACAGCACTGGTGGCTGGACATGACAGGGGGCTTGCATCCTGTGCAAGTTTGCCTCACTCGGTGGTGCTGAGACAGCCAAGCTGAACTTAATCTTTTTGCCCAGAGGGCACAGCAGTGCCACTGGTCCATTTGCCTCGTATAAGGGCAGAGGAAACTGCTGGCATTGCCTTGGAGCCTGGACTCCCCAGGTGCAGGCAGTGCGTGGCTGTGAACTGGGAGTCCAGGGCAGAAGCAGCAGCACACACACGTGTGCTCCTATGTGAAGAAAGCACTGTAGACATGGGGGTTCCCAGTGGAGCCTCTGCTGCTCAGCAGGGGGAGGGAGCAGGGCCAGTCAGTTCTGTTGCATTCTCAGAAAAGAAAAAAACCAAAACCAAACAAAACAACAAATCAAACCATCGAACAACCAAACAGGGACTGACACAAGCCTGGCCAAGCTCTGCATAAATTAGCTCATGGATAGGTAAATAAGCTGCAAGTCAGGTGAGGAAGGATTCCCAGGGAGCGGCCTGCAAGGTTGGCTCCTCTGTAGGACATTTTTATTCCGCTGTGCCCTATCCATGGAAGTGTTCAAGGCCAGGTTGGACGGGGCTCTGAGCACCCAAGGAAGGTGTCCCTGCCCATGGCAGGGGCATTGGAACTGATGATCTTCAAGGTCCTGTTCCAACTGAAACCATTCTGTGATTCCAGGAGGAAAAGCACCGGTCTCTACTGCAAGTCTGTACTGTACTTAACACTCGGGCTCACACTGGCATCCTGGGAACACTTAGCACCGGGGCTGGCTACAGAATAGCCCAGTCCCATTGCCGAGGCAACGGTAGCAAGCCAGTGCGGTGTTCACTGGCAGTACCAGCACCGGCCCTAGCCCCACTCCCACTGGCCAACGCTAGCAAGATGGCGCCGTGTTAGGTTTCTGAGTCATACTGGGTTTGTCAGAGTGATGCAGTGCCTCCACTATGTCTGAATGCATTTGGGTTGAGCTTAAAAGACACACACACCAAGAACCAGTAACCCTGATAAGTCACATCATAAATATGACTGTGGGGACAGCACTGGCTCCAGCGGAGTTTCTGTGCTCGTAAAAGTGGCACTGGGGAAAAAGCCAATATTCTGTGCCCAGGAAGAGGCAAAAGGCATTTCCTTTGCTTTCTGAAGTGGAACAGGGCATGGGGCAGTCCCAGGGACACGCTCCAGAGCTGCAGGGGGCAGGGCAATGGAAGGGGATTAATTGCATATTCATGAGTTTGCTTCCTTCACGAATTGCAGCCTTCGCAGCTTGGATGCAGACCTGTAGGTCCACGAAACCCAGTGGCTCACTGTACGTGGTCTTGCCCGCATTCAACTTGGTCTTGCCCGCAAAATTTACTGAAAATGCATTCAGCAGCCATCCAGCCACTTTTCGACGCTCCAAGAAGTTTCACAGTCCAACTACTGGACCACAACAGGTGATGCCTACAAAAGCTCCTAAATGAATGTGTAAGAGGTTAGTTCTCTTCTACAGCAAGTATCTGAGAGGTTTATCTAGTTGCCTGAACAATTTGTGAATAAAGTACCCTGTGACAAAATGAATAAAAATTGTTCTTACATTTATACATAACTCAGAAAACTCTTCGTAAATGTTATTTACTTCACACACAATTTCACTCTGATTAACTACAACACCTTTTCTTCAGGAGAGTACTTGAGCATGTCTTCAAGTTCCACTGAATTCAATTATGAGTTTAGTTGAGGGAGTCAGTTATAAAGAGAGATTGGGGAAGAATGCTGCACAAAGGAAAGCAGGAAATGGACAGTAGAAAGAAACAACATATGAGACAAAGCCTAAACAAAACCAAATCAAACCAAACAAAAGGGCCAAAAAAAAGAGGATTTGATATTAAGTCTGGTGCCCCTGTGCCACTGCACTTCGGCTATTGTAGGGATCTGTACCTCACTCTTCAGCAGTTCCAGCACAAACACAGCAGAAAATATCTTCTGTACTTCTCTTGTGATTATCTTCATAACTCTTGCAAAATGCTTTATCCTATACAAGTTTCCCTAGAAAACTCTTTAAATAAACACATTAGTAACACAACACAAACCTATTTGTAACTGGAATTAACTACTTGTGAAGTCATCTAAATTTAATGACATTAATATAATATGTATTACCTGAATACTGAAAAAAAAAGAAATAATGGTTACAGGGAAATGCAATAGCAATGCATTTGCAAGGACATAACTAATATCCATGGGGAAAATCCATGACAATGAATTAAGAACATGACTGAGTAATGATTTGGTTGATTTGCTCAATTTACCACACCCTGGCCCTATGATAACGGAAATAAGAGATGCTCATGCTATATAATTTACTCAATGAATTTGACTTTCATGTGAATAAAGTAAGACTAAATCAAGCCCCAGGACACAGGAGAATGCTCAGACTCATTCCCTCACCTCTCATTTTAAGCACCTGTAACCTCTCACTGCCACAGATCATTTCTTCTCTTAGAACTACCAGATCACAGTATGTAAGGGGATATGGGCTGGATCCCTAACCAAGGATTTAATTTGGTGTTCAGTACAAGTTTCTACATGGCCAAATTTAAACACTTTGCAAGACTTGCATTCCGCAGCATATTTGTTAAAAAATGACTCAAAAATAGTGAGCCCAAGACCCTAAAGGACCTTAGAAAACAAATTTTTTGTATTATTCAAAATATGCCAGGATTACTTAAGTTGTGTTTCCCTCCCATTCACTGCCCAACTTCCCTGTTACTTGAACTTCTCTCCTCCTCCCCCTTCCTAGAAAACAATGCAGGAAGAAATGCCTTTGCAAAGGTATCAGCATGACATACATCCGCTTGAGTCTAGGTTCAAATTCTCCTATAGGTTTGGATGTTGGATTTCACCAAGAGGAACCAGTACCTAAAAAGCTATGATGACCAGCACTTAGCTCAGGATTTGCAGTCCAGATCTTCACAGGAGAGGCTCTTGGTTTTCCTCCTGTGGGATCCTGGCTCCTTATCCTATGTTTATCAGAGTTAGAGTGTCTCCAAAAGAGTATGCAGAGATTAAGATGCCAGAGAGGAACTATTCAGAGGTGGCTCAAATGAAAACACTGAGAAGACAGTACAGTAATACCTTACTGCTTCACACTTCAAATTTCGCATCCTCACCCTTTTGTGCGTTTTCTTTCTTCTCTTTCTTTCTGCAGTGTCACTCCTGCCCACCCCAGCATGGCCGACAAGGGTGGGGCAGAGAACGTGGCCTGGTGCTACCGGCATGGCTGCTCCAGTACAGGCGGGTATCAGGTGGGGACTGAGAGGGTAGGGAGGCGTGTGGGCCACAGTTATATATGTAAAAATCCTATTTTCCCATTTTCACATTTTACAGTGGGGCTCGGAACACAACTCCCATGATATTTGAGGTATTACTGTATTTACTAATCTTTTCTCTACCACTTCTTTGGGCTTCAGTCAGATTTACAGTGAGACATTTGTTACCTTCAGACTAAAAACTCTGGGTGAGATGCTGCCAAATCCATTTTTTTTCCAGTAAACTCCACAGGTCTCATGTTTCCAGCACACCTTCTGTGTTTTTTCCTAGAACAGCATATTCCTTCCCTACTTCAGTATTTATATCCACTGTGATTGCATCCCAACAAAGAGAGGATTCAGTGGCTAAGTACTTGAAAGGCACATACAGCACATGAGCAAAAGTTCTCACATCTAGGTTTTGATGCACCTATTTATCAGGTGTACCCACTACTCAGGCTTTGCACACTGATGCTTTGGACAGAACTGAACAATCCATTAGAGATTGGCTCTTTTCAAACCTTTCTTGCATACAAACACATATACTTTGAACAAATTTCAGAATATACCAAACCAACTTCTTTTCCCATCATCACTAACAATAACAAGCTGATGAACATTTATGTTCATCTGATGTTATTAATGTCCCTGAGAAGACTAATATTTCATATTTTAGAATGCAGCTCATTGACAACAGCTTATGGAAGTAAGGGCAAGATAAAACATGCATTACATAAGAACCAATTGAAAAAGGTGTGACAGATACTGAATATATAAGTGGTCCCAAGTTTGACAATTAAATATATTCAGAAGCATCAATATTGACATCTTAGTCAACCTAGGTGGATGTGAAAATTATCAAAGCCCAAGGCTCTGATAGGATCCCAGGATCTTAAAATTACAGAAAGTTTTGTAGTTAGACACATGGACTTAACAATTTCTCTACTTAGGTTGCTACAACACAGTTATAATCTTTTCTCACATTCAGAGATAAAATTTATCACACTTGCTCTCCAAAAGTGGTATTTATTGCAATCTTATATGCTGAAGTTAAAATATACTAAAAAGGGGCTTTAGTGTAATGCCAGCTGTGCTGAGTCTCAGACAGTATTGGTGCTGAGAGAAGCTGGGACCCACATGGAGAAGATGAAAACAGACCTCGAACATCTCCTTCCCTGTGATGGCCAGGGAATCTGGTAGGGGCCTGCTTCTGCATTCCGAATTCATCTAACCTTCTTGACCTTCAGCTGTCAACATACAAGGCAGAGCCTACACGTGTTGCCTTCAAAACACTGCTGAGCTTTATAGCTCATAATGACTCACACAACGCAGATGCAATGCTGTTTAGAGGAGTTAGAAATTTAGAAAAAAACCCAAAAGCACAACTTCCAGCCTGAATTGACAGTTGTAATTCATTTCCATAAAAGCAAACACTGTTATTAAGGAGAATAAATAGAGGAATCAAAGTCAAGTTGCGTGGTAAAAAAAAGAGGCTGGTATATTGCAGCAGCAAAATCAGACAGACCCAAACCTGTGTGAATAATCAGGCACATTTAACATCTGACTGGACACCTCTACCATTACAAAGTCTCTCTTTGAGCCCCATATCAACATCAGTCCTTCCGGCTCGTCGTGGCCTGCTAAACTGTGAAGGAACTAGGTTTGCGTTTACTGCTCTGGGATGTGCTTTCGGTCTCTGTACGGGTGTTAGATGGTGAGTTGGACTAGATGATCCTTGTGGGTCCCTTCCAACTCATAGTATTCTGTGAATCTGTGAAACCTAGTCACAAAGATGGGGTGAGGCTCAAATGATGGTTATGTCCCTGGGGAAAAATATTCCTCCTATCACTGGATCTGTGTCCATACAACCCACATAACACTCAGGCCTCTTTGGTGGAGTATTGTTCACTGCAGGGTCAAATCTGTAGGCATTCCAACGCCTATCCACAGGACATACACCTGCCACATACAACCTTACCTGGTGCTAAGGCTTCCTTGGGGCATCGGTTCCTCAAAGAAGGGATGCAGAAACTGTGAAAAACATGTATAAAATTATCTCCTGAACCAGCAAATAAATCATACACCTTTGCCATTTCCAGATCCTGGATAGACTCTTGAAACAAAACACTTTATAGTATGCTCCAAGGGAACCCATAAAGTTTCTCTTTTGCTATAATGGCGGACTGGCTATGGTTACTTCACATTACACTAACAGTTATGTCAACTGGGAGCTTACAGCTATATACATGTTGTAAAGTGGCTAGAAGTCTTTCAAGGTATTTTATGGGCCAGTGCTCTCATCATTAGCCTTGTAAAGGAAGGATATAAGAATACCTCAGTCTGCAATCAGTTAAAAAAAAAAAGTCGATACAACACCAGGGAGCCCCGAGTTGTTTGTGTTGTTTGGCAGGCTCTCCCATGCTGTGAACAACACTTCAGAGTAGCTCTTTATTCAGCTGCTTGTCATCTGAAAAAGAAAATACTTCAATGCATTTTTAATTAATTTCCTCTACTTTGAAATGAAATTTTCTCAGCTGAGGAAGTAAAAATCTCTACAAAACAAACAGAAAAAGTCACATAGGAAACATATCCAAAATTGCAATAAATTAAAAAAAAACCCCAATGAGTACATCTGGACACATAAACCATCCTAGAATGCCTTTGGCAACTTGTCCTAACAATTTCATTCCTGCTAGGTCTCCAGAAAGATTACTTTCACACTATCTCTCAAGGAAGGCACATAATTCCTATTCAAAGGCTTTCATCATTAAAGCCAGTTCAGCAATACAGAAAAGTCCTCTACTCTTAAAGACTACCCTCCAGCATCACTTCCCAACAAATCTGAAAAACAAGCTTTTGATCTACAATTTCTCTAAATTTTGATTGTTTAATCACGTCAATTCATGCCTTCATCTTCTCTCACCTAATAGCATTGGGTTGTGACTAGTTCCTTCCTGTACTCATTCTGGGATTACTCTTCACCTTGTCTTTTGAATTTCTCCTCCAGCCTCACTCAGTTGTGCTGAAGTCAACACCACTTCCTGTATCTGTGCCTGTTCTGGCTGCCATCCTGACATAACAAGTGGTAGCATAAGCTCCAAAAAGTCACGTGGGCTACAACCAGCCTCTTCCCAGGTGTTTCTTCACTTGATATCTGTAGCTGTCATCTAGTGGTTTCCCATACAGTTTTATTCTTACCTTCTCAGACCATCTAACAGACTGAACACATTTTATTTTTAATACATACCAGTCAGAGGCTGCTCAGAGGATGATCACTGATACTCTGTGATACAGAGCAATACAGTGATACAGCATTTGATACCAAGATTTTTATTCAAATAATAGCATACCTATCTGTTTCTTCAGGACCATTCCAAAAGAGCATCCCAGAATACTCTTGAGATTGAACCCTGCAGAAAGGAAGGAGGAGAAATGCAGAAGGCAGTGGTAGGCAAAAAGCCAGAACATGACTTGCCCAACCAAGTGGTTTTTCTAAGTACTAAGCACTATATATAAAAGTGGAACATTTTAATGGGAATTGAGAGCACCTATTCCCAGCTCAGTCTCAGATTTTTCATGGGCCCACAGTGAGACCATTTGCACAGAAAATACAGGTTCAATTCTCTTAAACTCACACTGAAAATCTTAAAACAGAAGTCTCATGCCCCTAACTACCAGTAAGAGATCTGGAGCTCTCAAGAAGCACTAATCACACACGGTACATGAACAAGAATGAAAAATTAATTTAGGAGGTGTTTTGCACTAAGCCCAAAGCAAAGTTCCTCATCATTTTCAGCCCCCTCTTACATCAACAGAAGCCATAGCTCTAAATTACATAAACCCTGACCCCAGCATCCACTGAAGTTGGTAGCAAATTTCGATGCTAAACAGGCCTCATCTATAAACTAACAGGAGAACTCCCTGTAAGTGGTGCAAGTGACATGAGTAAAACATGACACGGGGGGTAGGTAGCAATATGCCATACAGCATTAAGGGGCAGCAGCAGAATGTATGACTAATCTGTGCATCTGGCTTAAAAATGACAACCATAAAAGCCAGGAGAAAGAGCTCTAGTCTCCCAAATCTATGATCTAGCTGTGGTTGTCAAACACAGCAGATTTCTTGGCATCAACATCTGTCCCTGAAGCAAGCAGCAATTACAGCACTTCACAGCATTTTAAGCCTTTCTGACAGCTTTCAGCTCAGCTTGCAAAATGATTTGATGCTCCTGGCCACACTTAGCAAAAGAAATCCGGGTGCCCCACTCCCTGCCTTGCATGGGCCACTGTGCATCCTAAAATGATTTCTCTATATGCGTCTCTCTACATGTATTTGCTGCAAACTATATTTCATCCTTGCTGAAATACAGTTTTTACAAGTCTATGCTTTCTAATGCACAGAACTTTACCAGGCCCAAGCACAGAATATTAGAAAATCACTTCAGGTCATTTAGGAATTAGAGCAGGTGGCACCTGCCAACAGACCAGTTAAGGCAAGGAGTAAGTGCTCTTAAAGTGCTCTAAAAAAACAGGAATAGCAAATAAATTAGATAATAAAATGGGTACTGGAAATCTGTGTATTATTTGTTTCTGATGCTGTGTAAGGTAATTCACTTAGCTTTTAACTTAACATTGTGAGACACATCTTGACAATGATACATCAGTAGACTGGTGTGCCATCTTAATAAATAATACAAAATATTAACATTCATCATATTGCTAATTAAACCCATCCCTTTATCTCTTCAAATACAAAGTACCAGGTTGATTGAATCATACAGGTAGCATTAACATTCCAGCAGCAACTGCAGAAGAATCTGCATTAAAGAAGTTTATTACATTCCTTCCTCTTCCTGCTTCAGGCCACAATTAGAAAGACAACTGTTTAAGAACTCTCACAATTGTATTTTATTTGACATCAGCAATATACACCGGAGTATAATAGGAACAATTTTTTGCACAATCTTTCTTGCAAGATGGGTTTATTTTCCAAATACATAGAAGTTCATAATACAGGAAGGTAACAGTTAAGCTGCACAATAGCAAAACAAGTTGACAGCTATCAAACCACCTTTTAAGTTTGTTAGTATTGTCAGGTGACCAGCATTGAACATATCCATTCAAATTATCTAGTTGATCTTTGATTCTTCCAGACCTCCCAGCTACACTGTTGCATACAACTAAAATGTACATCAGGAATAGTGTAAAAGAACTCAATCCCAAGGACTCCCTTGCTTTGGTTTCCTTTCTGTTTTTCTGCATGTATGAGCCAATCCAAAGGGATAAACCTCCAAATCTGGCACAGCAGAGAAACTCTTGCAATATGCATCTAGGATAGTTACATATTGCAGAAGTAATAAGTTACTGACAGAGAAGTTAGGGGATGTAGGACTTTTCTACAGAGAAGGTTAAAGAGCACTACTACCATGCTTGTTTTAGTGTATGTTTTCTGCATGCCGCTACTTTTTGTATTTTTCATTGGGAGTCTTCCTTACAATGTCTAAGCCTAAACACAAATGCTTTGGTTGCAATGGAAAAGGCTTCTCAGGAAAAGAAAAGCTTATAGTAAATTAAAATACCTGTAAATACCATCTTCTTGCTTTTTACTTCTTTTCAGCGTAAAACTGACACACAGATATAGCTGCTGTTGCACATTGCACAGAATTACCCTATTTTCTTTTTTTTTGTTCCTCAGTTGGTACAGGTCTTAAACTTTGAATTACCACAGAAGCTGCTATCTCTCAGCCTGCTTCTCAGCTATGAGTTCAGAGTGAAAGGATGTTCCACATTATTACTTAGAAGGACCAATTTTAACAACTCACAAAAGTGCCTCAGCAATTTGGAATATCAGGACTGGCAGAGCCCAAGGGTTGTATTGACGATACAATATTGACGAGCCTCTTTTCTTTATTATCAGCAAGTAAATACTGTCTCCAGATAGGCTTTTAATATATTGTCACTACTCTGTATGTTTGCGAGTGATGCAACACTTTTCAAATCTGATGGTCCTTGCCACAGCAGCACACAAGCAAGAGCTGGTTGGCAGAGCTAGCACTCATCCAGAAAATTTAGAAACCAGAAAATCTTTTGTCTGCTCTACAACTGACTTGTTATTCCAAGCAGCCTGTGGTTTATGCCACTGCATTAACACTGGATCTTGAAATCCACAAAACAATCCTTAAACACCACTACTTCAGGACTCTAACCCAGCCCACTCTGTCCCTTGGTGCTTGACTGCCAGGGTCACTGGCATGGGCACACGCACACCCTCTCCCTGCTCAGATTCTGCTGTCCACTCTGGTGATGGAGATGTGATGTAGAGAGAGTCCATAGCTGACAAGAAGGCATGTGAACCCCACACCACCCCAGAAACTAACCTTCAGCCAAAAGGCAAGAGAGCAAAGTCAGGAAGGATTTGGAACAAATCAAAACAGTGCAAAAGCAGCAGAAACATGTCAAAGTGTGGGTTTGGATGATCCCCTTGGGGTGTTTTAAATAGCTAATGAATAGTCCTTAAGCCTAATTCAATTCTCATTTCTTACCTCAGCAAAATGCTTCAACTATTCTGACCCAGAACTGATACCTTCTCCTGCTGAGCAGATTACTCTATCAGGACCAAATTTAGACCTACAAAACTATACTCTTAACTTAGCAAGGTGAGCACTGAGTTCCCTCTTGACTGGACTGATGAACTAAACCTAAAAATTCGTAGGTCTTCTGCACTTCCCCCCTGGAATAGCAGAGAGAAAACTTGGAAGCCTACAGGGAAGTTGTTAACTTGCATACTTAGTAAGACCAACCGAGAAAATGAAGATCAAAGGTTTTTTCTTTTACTCACATGTTTTTTCTTACCTGATTTCATGATACTTATGCATATGATATCCAAAGAGGAAGGGAGAAGTAGCCTTTTAAAATCTCTCTATAGGATGTTCGCACCTTCTGTTTATGTATCATCTTCACATTCTCCAAAATAAAAAAAAAATACCACCCATATATTTAAGAAATGGCTACTAAATATCACACAACTAAGCATCTTTCCCACCATGACATATATTAACTAGGTTAACAGGAGATCCATATACATTCATTTTGCCTTATTTCCCAACTGAAATGGCTACAAATAAAATGCACATGTTCAGTACAAATATTTTATATTTAATATTTAAATAGTTTCAACTAAATATTCTCCAAATTAGAGATTTTGTTTGAAAACAAAAGCTTTTTTTTTAATATAATCATAGAGAGACTCCTAAAATTACCTTAGAAGTGTTTGCTACCTGCCTAAATTTTGCAATTGCCAGGTGAGGGAAACTCTTAAAAAAATAATTTTAAAACCTGAAAAGAATTCATCTTGCTTTTCTGCTTCAGAAATACACAGTAAAATGGAGAAATGAGTGTCAAAGAGAAAACTCCTTTTTCCAGTGTTGAAGCTATAGGAGAAGTGGTAAGGTCATAATAACTATACCTACAAAAAAACTTAGCAATGCACTTCCACTTCTGGGAGGGCCCACAAAGTGCTGGCATGAAGTTGTGGATACTTAGTAAGCAGCAGCACTAAGTATGTTCTGTTTCATTACCAGAAGTGTGCTTTTGGCTCCCACCACTCTCTATATCAGAATATTTAGCAGACCTGCAAGGACATGACAAGACTGTAATACACCTTGGTCCTCCTTTGTTCATTGCTGTTACAGTGAATATGAGCAGTCCTGAGCCAAAGGAATAGTTATCATTTCGCCCTATTTTGCACTCCCAGAAAGTATCTTCCATCTCACTCCCAGTACTCCAGAGACCCTGATGCCCTACAGTACAGTATGGATCCACTATAACATGAATCATTCTAGCTGGCAACAGCTGCCACCTCGCATCTTTCCTGTCTTATAGCTACAGCATCACAAACCTTAGGACATATTAATGGTACTGATCCTCCTGCAGGATATGCATTTGGAGTTGAATTCCACATTAAACTCAGCTTGTTCCTAAGCTGCCTACTTGGAAAAGAGCTCAGGGAGCATTTTCCTAAGTGACTCAATTTAATGTAAGATCTGCAGTCTCTGAAAGAGGCAGTCTCACTCTCCTTACCCTCTGTTTCGGATCACAGATTCCAATCTTTTCCCACACAAGCAGCATAACAGCTCTCATGCACCCATATGGGGTGGTTGCAAGCACATCTGCCTTTCACTGGATCCACGCTGCGCAATTGCCAAGGTTGTGGACATACATTTTCAGACATGCCAACTTTAAATGCAGCTGCAGCCCACAAGCTGTAGCGCTGACCCGGATTATCAGAAATGCTCACCACTAAACAGCTTCCATGAATTCAGGTACAGGAATGAAGCCTTCACATTGAGTAGGAAGGCATGAGACTTTAAAAAACCTGATTGTTACCGTAATGAAAGCATTTCTTCCCTCCATCCCCTCTGATAACTGAATTAAACCAGTGACATCAATCTCTGTATTCAGCCTCAAACATAAAGCAAGTTAAAGGCTAAATATTCTAAATTGCTTAATTACTAAAAATTATATAGAAAGTTCTGAAAATATTAAAGAAGTGTCACTGTTTATATTTTTGGTTGAGAAATTGTTCTAAAACACAGGGAAACAGTAATACTTAATAGAACTCAGTCTTTTCCCCTTATCATTCTCTCTCCCAATTCTTACTGGCTGACAATGAAAATTCCATTTTTTTGAACACAGCTTCAATGGAACACAAATGTTTATAACAGGACATTAGACACTTTTCCTTATTACTTTCTCATTATACTTGTAATAAAGAAATAATTACTTCTAGTCTGTTTCCTGCCAGATGTAGTTCTAGTACCTCTAATAGGACATACCTTAAAATAACTGCTTGGTGGCAAGAAACAAAATTTTTCATAAGCTCTCCTGTTTTCCCCTCTCTTCCTTTTCCCTCTGCTCAAATAGTTTCATTGATTTTGGCTCTTTCATAAATTCAGGGCTGCTTCTATTTTTTATTTTCTCCATTATTTGTCATAGATAAAATCCACAAAATCACCTTTGTGGAGGAAAAATGACCCAGTGGGCACCAGAGGTTTCAAAAAGCCTGAGAGTGCCTTTGTTTTAATGCCAATGGAGGTCGCATGAAAATCCTGACTGTGGTTTCACATCAGCTTTAACCCAGCTCAAAGTACCAACCCAGCCGCTTCATCCCCTATTTTGTACCAGCACTAAGACAGGGAAGCCAGATCAGACACCACTCACTGCTACTGACCAGCCAAAAGGCAACAACACAAACTTGGTTTTCAGCTAGACAAGTTATTTCAGTCTGCTCACCACAAGCACTGAACTACTCCCCACACAAAGCAAGACAATAAGAAGGTGAGAACACTACATTCAGCAGTAGTAGAATTTTACAGTGGAGTCTTAAAGCCACAAAACACCCACAGGTTCTGCTTATTGTTTCTCTAGTGCAGATTGCTTCAGAGGATGGCAGGATATAAGCCAGCTCCAATCCAGAAGTCTCTCAGAAAAAACATGTCCCGAGTCCTGCCTTGCCCAATATGCTTCATCAGCCCTTCAAATGTGGGTTAAGTACTCAAGGCCAGGATTTTCACAAGTGGATCGATCTCCACCATGAGAGCTTCTGGTATTGATTTGCAAAAGCATGGATCTATGAAACAAATCTTTTCACATAATTCCTCGAGAATTCTGGTTATCTGAAATGCCTCAAATCTCCACCACTGGTCTACTGACAGAGAATGTTGCCACAAATAAATTAAAAAAAAAATAAATACACATGCATCTGGAATCATGTATTTATGAAAAGTACCTGATTATTAATTTGACAGCGCGGTACATTCTAAGAAAAAAATAGATTTTCAAGTTTGCAGATATAAAGCACACTGTGAAGTTACTGTTAGCTAACCTTATTATTATCTCATATTTTGAAACAACTTTGAAGAATTACGTTCTTTACTTCTGAGTCTTCCATTCTCATAGCAGTTTTACTTACCATGGACATGAGCCACCAGCACAAGATGATGAGGCAAGACAAAGCAATACTCAACTCAACTAAATTTTGCAATGCATCAAGCTGAGAAGTCCAGCTGAGTGCTTCATACTGTCACCTGCTTCTTCTACAAACATTAAGGTTTTTCCAAGGATGACAATATGTTCCTAAGTAGTGACTTTTTTCTTAAATGTTTCTTTATGCCATTAGATCATCCACCGATTACTATGTTAGGTAACAGCAATTTGGATAAAACGTTCACAAAAACACTAAGCAAATGTTGAAGGAGATCAACAATCGAAAGACCATCAGCAGGAAATAACCCAGACCCCTATGCTAGTTGAAGATTAATTCAGTACTACTATACTTTTCCTCCAGATTTTTTCTTGAAAACAGGTGTATGAAGGCAAAAAAAAACCCCTAAATACTTCACATAGTGTTTTCCATCCAGAAGAGTACTTTTCAAAACAAGACCATTATCAAGTGCATCCTGAGTTTGCCTCCTTGAAATTCAGGGAATTCGTATTATTTCTATGGATACATATATATATGTATCCAGGCTGCAACAGCACTTGTATTTTTAAACGCCAAAACTATGCTATTATTTACAAAGAGCTTTCAATAATTGACGGGAGTTTGGACAGTTTTCTAAAAAAGGGAATCTCCAAGTCTTTTTATTTTTGCTGCTGTTATTTTTATTTTGAAAAAGCCATCATGCTCTCAGTTCCTCTCCATGAAAATACAAGTAAAATTATGACCAAAAGATGTAGTGAACTGCAATGGATATTAACTGGTTTGCTCTGAAACCCTTTAGAGTGGAATAATACAAAAAGTATAAGAATGTCAGAGATACTTGCAGATGCAGTAATAAACTATAAGGCAATGCTATTCAAACTGAAATAAATACCTCCCACATTGTATAATTCACATAAAGACAAATAATGTTTTTAAAAGTCTATCGACTTTGTATTAACTGTACATAACATTAGCAAAGAAAGATCATTACAGGGTACTACTCTCACTTGCTTGAGATGTGGCAAAAACTTACTTTCAAAGTCTGACTTACTCAGAACATGTTTAAACTGGTCACCACTCTAATATTCTCCAAAATAGCTACATCTTGGCTCTGAGAAGAGGTCTACAAATAAAAACTGCACGAATTAACACATATCAGACTCTTTCAAAATGGTGCATTTTTCCTTCCAGAACACTTCCTGTCTAAAGTGCATTAAAGTACATATAAAACACATTGGTGTTGGTGAATACCAGTATAGGTCCTTACAACAATATAAACTTACCTTGGAATCCCACAGTGAAAGAAGTAGAGGGTCTTGAAAAAAATTTTAAGAAAAAACTGTTATTGTCATTAACTTTAAAGTAATTCGATTTTTTTTCCTGGACTTTTTTCCTCTTTTGGGGGTGGGGGTGGTGATTTGTGGTTAATACTGCCCTCCATAATGCTATTTACTCCTTGTTTTTTCACTGAGCATGAAATTTTGTTTATCGAATTTTGTTCCTCTAAACATAAGTGGAGGAGCTGTATTACTTAGCTTTATTCCAGTCAGACCCTGAAGGGAAGCACTTTCTATTCTCCCTACTTAGTACTGCCCTGCCATAAACTTACTGTCACAGAGCTCTGCAATTCTGTAAAACCTACAATTCTGCTTACCCTTGGTTTTGTTAATATCATCGGTAGATATTATACTACACCTAGGCTGCTCAACACTACAGCTGTCATTTTCATAATCTGTTTTTCAATATTAGGATTAAATAAAACCAAGGGTAACTTTCTGTCTGTATTGCAATTCATAACGGTTTTAGCCACACAGCCCCCTTCTACTATAGTGTGGTCAAGCCCTATTGGCAACTCTCAGGAAGACAAGGGAAAAATCGCCAAAATTTCTTT
>WEKX01017414.1:26926-57988 GCA_013390025.1 Pitta sordida | reverse complement strand
ACACAAACTATTTGCCTAGCCAGATGGATCTGTACAAACATTTTTATACATATTAACAGTATCTTCTACCCCTTCCAGAGAAAACAACATTTACGATCAAGATTTCTACCAGGCTTAACTACTGAATTCTTCAATAAAGCTGCCTGCTTGCATATTGCAAATCGAGATGCTAAGAAAAACGACTATCTGTGATAGTTTAAAATAAACAAATGGATCATAAATTAACTTTTTCCCCCCTAGGCTCCACCTAGAAACTTTGCTTATTTATGCCACAGCAGTCCGTCGCAGAAAGGGTGTCTTTTATTCACTCAGTGACACACATATCAAAGCAGGGGAAATTATTTTTTCTTTTGCTTAATTTTGAACACTTTTAAAACTATGTTGAAAATCTAACTCGACACAAACATTACATGAAGTGGGGGTGGAACAGGAAATCAAGAGTGTAACTGGAAAATAGAGAGGGAGGGGAAGAGAAAAAGAAAAAAAACCCAAACCCTAGAAGATCCAAAGAAAAAGCAAACAATTCAAATAAAAAGTTGAACATTGTGGATTTGGTCCTCATCTACTACAACGGATGTAATTTAGGAATAAATCCACTCAAGCTGGTCAGCAAGGTCAAAGAAGAATCACACACTTAGGATCACCTTACCAAACATGAAAATCCAATTTTAAGAGTTACATCAGATTGCAGATCTTACAAGGTTCGCTTATTCTTATTTTGGAGTGACTTACGATGCAAAATAATACTTAGTAAAAATATATGGAGCTCTACAACTCCTTTGCATAACTTTCCCAGAGTTGCACTCTCCCAGGCTGGACTCTCTTTTCTTTTTACAGTTCTCATTTTCTCCCCCCCATTCTGCCAATTTTCATCTAGCTTGCTTTTCTAGCAAGCACTATCAAAATACTCAGCACATGGACTTTGCACTCAGAGAATGCAAGGTTGTGTCCAGACAGCAGTGCTGGGTGCCTCAGGGATTTGTAATAGCCAACATACCTATCATTAGCAATCAGATGTGTTCCACTGTTGTGCACCTCTGCCTGATTTTTTGGGGTGCACGTTCCTCCCGAAGACAAGTTCTGTGCAGCCAGAGTAGTATGTCTGAGGTGAGTGACCGTTTGTTGCTAGCTGAAGGGAGGAAGACCCATTACTGTTAACTAACTATCCTCAATAACTCCAGCCTTTACAATGGGAAAGTAGCACACAGCTTTTATAAATAAGAATTACTGACCTTTTTAATAGTTTCAAAAGAAGAAACTCTGCATCAAATGTGAGTATAATTTAGAAACTACTACATAGCAGCAAAACTACATTAGACTTTCCGATTTTTCCATGGTGTCCTTGGATAGATACACCACCCAGTAGACCATGTTAAATGCTCCAAAGGTAACAGGAAATAAAATGCGTGCATATTTGTCTATCTTACTCGTGCCAGAGTGGGAGGCAGGGGGAGCAGGTGGTGTGACAGCAGATGGCTTTGCAGATGCTCCTAATGTATTAGGTGTGGTGGTCTGAATCTGCTCCAGTCTAGATCCAAGCAAGTGCTGAATAGAAGGGGATCCAGCTGTGGCATGCTGAGATACAAATCCAGTTAAAATTGGGGTAGAAGGAGGAGCTGGAGGGGTAGCTCTTGCAGAAGATAATGTCTCTGATGCATTGATGCGTGTGAAAGGGTTGGGACTTGATGCAGAAAGGGAGTGGGGAATAATGTCAGAAGACCCCTGAGCTACAGAGGGAGGCTGGATGGAACTATGCCTTGTGTCAATTCGGCTCCCACCATCAGCTTCAGACTGTACTGTGGCATTCGTTCTTTTCCTCACATTTGAATTGGCATCTGTACTCTGCAAAGTTACAAAAAAATACTACAGTCATGCTTAAAATAAACACTCAAACAAAAGCAATAGAAACTATAATCAAGCACTATCAGAGTAATACTCACACATATAACCAGTAGCTTGATCCTGAAGCACATAGATATTGTGTCATAAAAATAGATTTAATAGCATACAAAGTGATAAACAAGAGTTCCTTTTACCTGTGGCTGGAATACAGTGAAGACACCTAATGCATCACTCTCCATGCAATGTGGTACTTATACAACCCTAACACCATGAGGCTAAGTATTCTTGGGCTAGAGTCATGGCTTTTTACAGGCTCATGCTCAAACCAAGATTCTCTTGATGTTTACCTATTTCTCTGATGATAGAAAAACATTCCATATTACCATCCATAATGGTTTATTGTTTTATATCTGCGGAAAAATAACTATCATATACTAGGAATTTTAATCTATTTTCTAGACTAGAGGCTATTCAAATGCAAGTATTTACCAAACCAGCTTCCCACACTGCTGCTCTTTCAGAAATATACTGCGCTTTTTCACATCAACCACAGGCAATAACTTCCCCAGGTACAACTGAACCAGGGCATAAATTAGTCTTTCATCAACTACTCCTCTGCATTAACTAAGAGAAGTGGTGAATTCTCCATCACCTGATGTCTTCAGGCAAATCTGGATGTCTTTCTGAAAGATATACTTCAAGCAAATAGTATTCATTAGGCTGGATGAGGAACTGAAACAGATAGGGAAGTACAGATGGGAAATCCATCAGTTTAATATTTTACTGACTTTTGTGAATGGGACTTGGCCTCTGCCTTTCTCCTCTTCCTGCATTTAAGCGGAAGACTAACAACTCCTGAACTTCCTTCTGGAAAGGAACCTGAAGTACAGAATTTTGAACCTTCAGCCCTGCACCTAAAATATAATATAAAACATATTGTACTTTAGACATAATATGTAATTTTTTTTTTATTCAGAGACTAACTGCTTTCCAAAAGACAAAGACTTATAGGTAGATAGGGTGCATATACTCAACAGCATCAATACAGGTCTAAATACATAGGATTTTTAATATATAGCAAGTGCGTGTTTGGTCCTGTATTTTATATATATATATATACATACATAAATATGTATACACATAAATATATACATATAGGCACCTCTCTGATGATGATACCATTCCCGAGCAATGCCCTGCACTACACCTACTGTGCCTTTGGTTCCCGACCCCTTCAACCTTTCCAGAGAACCGTGCCAAAGCTCACAAATCAAAGGGAGAGAAAGCAGGGAGTGATCTCTATCCTCTCTTCCTTCTTTCATCCAATAGCAATTTTCTCCAGCCAAGTAACAGAGCCGTAACAGAGAACCACTCAGGTGTTATTCAAGGTACTAGTAGTACCCTGAGTAGTGAGAAGAGCAACAACCATGTCTATCTGCTACATCAGTTGTGCTTTGCTGTTCTGCTCAAGGAAATATAGAAATAGGAGCTGAAAAGAAATCTGAAAAAAATAATTTTAAAAAATCCCTTGATATCACCAGTATTCCCACCATGGCCAGAATGCTGATCCCTAATCCTGTTAATTGCAGTACAAATCTGTTACTGGCAAAACTGTTGGCCTGAATTTATCTGAAAGTGTCACCGTTATATGCCTGGTCATGGCTGACATATTTTCCAGAAGAGAAGAGAAGCCTGTGTCATTCTTTGGGAAGAGCAGAAGTACACACAAGTGTGCAATTTGCTAGGGCTGTCAATGACCCAGGAATAGTAATGCAGCTTTCAAGACTGCTAAATTGAAATGATAAAATACAATCAGGACAGAAGTGCATTTACTAGAGATTCAGTAATACTAGAGTAATAATGTAATAATGGAGTACTGCGTGTCACTGCAAGGCTAAGCAGATGCAAGTGATCAGTGTTCACTGCCTGAAACAACAGCTCTATGATACAGAGAAGCTGGCAGTAGAATCAATGAGAAGAAGTGAGTTTTATCTTTTACGTGCAGATTCTTGGACAACATAGCTTTTCGCTCAAGTATCATTCACTCATCATGAAGCTCTCAAGCAGTGCCTGGCGAGCAAATCCATGGGCTGGGACATGGGTTGCCAAGTACTTTACATTGAAACTGAAACATGTCTCACTTCTGTCCTGTTCTCTACATTAGACAAGTAGCCTAGAGTTGCTGCTGCTGAAGAAAAGAATTATCACATTTTCAGTCACTCCACATGCAACCATAAAAGAATGGTCCGAAGAGCAGAATAAAAAATTAAGTCCAATTATTTTACAGAGGCACTATTTAATGATCTTCCTTACTTCTACTGTCACCTGTTTTCAGTGGCCACCTCAGTGTGCTTCCCTTTTGTTCATCATCAACTACAGACACAGGTGAGACAGACTGATAACAACTGGGCTCCTCATATTCTAGTCATCTCCATTTCTTTTGAGGGAACTTGTTTCCATCAATACGTTTGCATAATACCTTATCTTCCCTGCCCACTTCAACTGTCACCTAGGGGACCAAGTCAGACCTGCTGCTCCTTGATTCACTACTCATTTCCCATTACAGTCTCTATTCCAGAATAAAATTATCCATACTATTTCAAATGGTCAAAATGTGTATCTGTGTAAAAGCCTCCTGGGCATTCACTCTCGTTAGTAACACAGAAAACTTTCAATATTTCGGAAACCTTAAGTTTAGAAAGAAACCCAGTCTTTTCATAACATACACATGACTGTAAACCATAAAACCCAAATAGCTTACATTGTAAGGTAACAATACAACACCACATTAATGAACAACAAAAATCAGGGTATATTTTTTGTTAATTCTCTGGAAAGGACCTTCTAAGCACTCAGAGCAGAGAAATTAGAAACAGTATTTCTAATGTGCTCCACAGAAAACATATCACTGAAAACTGGTTGTCTTTCGACAATGTCTTTGAAAAAGTTTGAATTTGGGCTCTTGAGCTGAACCTTGTCCTTGAAACCTAATGAAACAAACATATTCCTTGAAGCACCCAGCCCCATGCCCTGTCAAAGCTGAGCAGAACACACACTTTTTGCCAGGGTGGCTTCACCAGCACGTTGCCCAACACCTCCCCTCATATTATTCTTTTCTTGCACTTGTTTACTCAAGACTATATCATGACAACAGCTCATTCTCCTCATTCAAAGCACTCAGGTATCACTCCTTGTTGAGTTGTCCAGTTGAAAAGTTTCTAGCAAAAATTCTTGTACAGCAATCCCTTGCTACTTCACAGTTCACCATTCAAAGCTTCAATATGTTGCAGGGTTTTTTTCCCCTTGTCTTTACTGGCTTTATCATTTTTACCATATTTGCTATACTTATTGCTACTTTGTGGATTTTGCTTATCATGGCATCTTTCTGGAATTGACTCCCTGCAATATTCAAAGGATTACTGTAATTGGTTGTATACATATGACTACTATATATTTCACTATTCAGTGTTACAAAGATAATTCATTTCTCCCTACATTACTCTATTTCTCGTCTGTACTGATGCTATTTCACAACTCTACATCATCTGAAGGTTAGTGCCAAGGTTAATAATAAAAATCTTGAAAAAGCCTGATTCCATAACAAACCAAATTCTGCTGCAAAACACAGATAAAAGTGACCTTCAGTTAGTATTAGCAAAACATTACACCGACATTTCAGCTATCGTGCATGCCCCTAGTAAAAGGATATTGTGATAATGAAAATCTGACTAACAAAATTATAAGCACATGTAAACCACTTGCTACCTCCCAAACTTTTTTCATTTAGTGTAGTGGTTTAACTCTGGATGGATGACAGATATTCACCCATTCTCTCACTTCATTCCCCCCCTCCCATACAAACAGGGGGAGAGAGGAAAAGAAAAAACAACCTGAAGGGGGTTTGCTACAGCAGGAATGAGGACTATCAGAAATCTTCTACTGCCACAGGCAAAACAAACTCCAAAGTGGGAATGTAAAGGATTTATTTCTAACAAGATCAGAGCTTAACGTGAGAAGTATCATCTTAAAGGCCATCTTTTTCCCCACCCCTCCGTTTCTTACAACAGATACCCCATTCCCCCTTTCCTCCAGGAGGAAGGGGGTGGGAAGACGGGAGTAGGGGAATGCCAGGCAGTTGGTGTTTCTCTGCAGCTGCTGAGAGGAGGAGGTACTTTCCCTGCATTCCATGGGGTCCCTGCCATGTGAGAAACTCTTTCATGACCCTCCCCAGCATGAGTCCAATCCCAGGGGCAACAGCTCTTCTATACTCTGCTGCCCGGGGATCACTCCACAGGGACTACAGGGGAGGCTTCTGCGAGAAGTCTGAAGTTTCCTGTGTGTCTGACAGAGCCAATGTTCGACAGCTCCAAGATGGACATGTCACATGCAAAGGCCATACAATGGCAATAACACCCCTAGAATGACAAATTTAAGAAGGGGGAAAAAAACCTACTCAATTACAGCTCAAGAGAGTGAGAATATGTGATAGAAACAACTCTGCAGACAACAAGGTACGTACAAAAGGAGGGAGAGGAGGTGCTTCAGGTGCCGGAGCAGAGATTCCCCTATACAGCCTGTGGTGAAAACTATGGTGAGGCTGTTTGTTCCCTGTATGTAGCTCATGGAGGTCCATGACATAACAGAGATTCACCTGCAGCCCATGGAGGACCCCATGCCAGAGAATGGAGCAGTCTATTCTTGAAGGGATCCCATGGAAGGGATCCACACTGGAGCCATTCATGAAGAACTGCAGCCCCTGAGAAAGATTCGTATTAGAGAGATTTATGGAGGGCTGTGTCTCCCAGAAGCGACCTCACACTGGAGCAGGAGAAGAGTATGATGACTCCTCACCTGAGAAGGAGGAAGTGGCAGAGACAATGCATGATGAACTGACTGTAACCTCCATTCCCCCTCCCCCAAGCCACTGTGAGGGAAGGTATAGGAAATCCAGGAGTAAAGCTAAGTACAATAAGAAGGGAGGGGTGCAGGGAAGAGGTTTTAAGATTTAGATTTTGATTTTATTTTCTCATCACCTATACTGCTTTGACCAATAAAAAAATTAAACTTGTTTTTCTCACATCAAGTCTGTTTAGCCTGTGATGGCAATTGGTGAGTGATTCCTCCCTATCTTTATCTCAGCCCATGAGTCTTTTGTAATATTTTCACTTCTCTGTGTAGCTGAGGTGGTTTTGGTGGGCATCTGGTATCCAATCAGGGTCAACCCATCACAGGTATGGAAACAAGAAATACAACATGAAAATCGAACAGAAGCCAAATGAAAATGCAAGCTAAGAAAAGAAGGGATTATCCAAGTACAGATTCCTTTATGAGGATAAGTCATGAAACCACTCGATTATCCTGAGCCAACAGAGAGCTGCTGTGCTAGTCCAGATGGGGCTCTACAGGAAATACTGAGTCCACATTTTTTATATTCTCACTCTAGATTGGGAAAGGATTTGATTTTCTGGAGGCATGTTAGTAAGACTTTTGAGAGACGTTTAAAATGATCTAGCTCAGGAATGCAGTGACAAGCACAATATATTTGATAAAGACTGGGTTTCTAAAATACAACAAATTATGTTTATGTAAATGACATCTCACACTTCCTTTGAAATAACCTATTGATTTGACTTGGTCTAATTAACTACACACAAATCAGAAACTGTGGTCACAACCACCACGAAAACAGAAGTTATAAGTACTTTGCCCTGCTCTAACCTCATTCAAGAGAAATCCTTCTTGCTACCGATACTGTGAGGAGAATTCAGCCTCTGAACCTTCACTGGTAGAAACACTATGGATGAGTTTCAAAATTCTGAGTGATCCAAGTGGCCAATTCCTGTTCCATGCATAAACAATGCAGCTCTAATACTAATCCAAAAATATACATATACAGTTGGGTCTCCTATATCGCAGACCCATGGTCTTAATCGGGTTCTGCAAAGCCCTACTTCTGCGTTGAATGGCAGCTCATTAATTTGCGAATTTGCCCTGCACCCTCAGACGATCCCTGGCGCTGTTTCGGCACTGTGCTGCTGTGTATTGGTTGCCGTGGTGGCTGTGCCGGCAGAGCCCTGGCTGTGGCCGGGGGGTGGGGAGGAAGCGGTGGAGGCCGGAGGGGAGGTGGCGAAGCAGAGCCGCCGCCACCAGCAGATTAGCACAAGCAGCCGCACCGCCACCATCGCGGCGGGTCGCGCATGCACAGTTGTGAAAACGGACCTCCTTCATCGCTAAAAAGTCATGCCGCTAAGATCTGAAGCCGCAATATGGGGGATGTGAAGTGCAAGAGGGCGGACTGTATTTTTATAATTGTAACACATCTTAATTGACTAAAGCTCTGTGGTTGCCTGGGATAGGCTAATGCTTATATGATTTTTAACAGCCAAGACTGGAAAAGGCGAAAGATAAATTCCAGTCTTGATGGGAGTTCAAACATTTATCACCAAACAGTTGATCATGCTGCTGGAGGTAAATAGATGAGTGCAGGAACAAAGTAAAGGAATTGACCAAACATAGGAAAATATAGACTACAATCTTTTTCAGAAGAGATTGATCATCACTCCTCCTTTCTATCCAAGTGAGTGTTTCATTAGAACACATAACTAAAAAACAGACAAAAATCCTCAGCACAAGATATTCAGAAAACTACCATATGCATAAGCTTACTTTACTGAAGAGGGAGACTGTAGGATAGCACAGAAGGTTCAAATTCAGGCAGGTAAATTCCATCATGCAGCATACAAAACGCAAAAAGCTTTTGAAGTATTTACTGTACTAAAAAGCATAGAGATTTTACTTTAGTTTTAAGCATCACATGCTATTCCTCATGGTTTGTATCTTTGAAAGAACTGAGGTACTGAAAGATATACTGAGTACAAGTTCTTCCTATGTAAAAGGTCCTGACATAAGATGCCCTTTTGCTAGTACTAGAAAAAAGTGCATTTTATTTGGTATGAAAAGAGGACATCTAAACCAACTCCCTTACAAGCATGTGTAAAATGTGCTAATTAATGCTGTATCCTTCCCCTGACCAACAGATTCACATGCAATTGACCATGAATAATACAGTGAAAGATGCTGTTAGCATACTTCAGGATTAATCTATACAATTTATTGCTAAATACTGTGACAGATTTCTGGAGCAAGTTTGATGGGCAACTTCTATGACAGATAATAGGTTAGGCTTGATGATCTCAGACGTCTTTTCCAACCTTGGTAATTCTGTGATTCTGTGACAGAATGGACAAAAGAAAATTAAAAAAGAAAACCCTATAACATATCTATTGCCAAAAATTAATACATCATTTTCTTTTCCCTTTAAGCTCAACTTTGATGGATACTGCTGTTTACTACATCACTAAAATGATGCACAAATATGAGTGTTCAATATTTAACACATTTTTCACACCATAAACAGCTGCTCAAATTCTGAAACTTTTTCTAAGCCTACATAAGCCTGAACTTCAGACAAAAAAACTGAAGTACTGGATTGTTTGTATGTATTACCAGTTTTTGACAAGCAAGGCAATTTTGCACTTCAATGAAGTCAAGACTGCAAATTTAGCATGAACTAAAGTAGTGTGCAGCAGCTGAGCTGAGGTTCAAGGGAAGAGGATCATCAGCACAGCAATATATAATATTGAACTGACAAACTTAGTCATCTGGTTGCAGAACAAAGAGAGCTGGTAACAACTACACTGCATATTTCCTATGATAAGGCCAACGTAGTATCTGTAAAACAAACATGAACGTTATAAAAGCTACATGCCAAGTCCTGGAAAGATTGCAAGAATTATAAAAGTGATGAACAGAATATCAGGGAACTTTATCCTTAGAAGTGTATTTAAGAAAAGCAGTGAGAACACTGCAAGCTGTGAGAAATGTTGGTACAGCACTGTACAGTCACCTCTTTCATACAACTCAAGAGCATCTTCCTGAGCCTATAACTGCTCTACATAACAGCTTTAAATCAGTCTCCGCAATTTTAAATTTCTCCATAGTTTTTATCATGGATAGATCCTGTTGAGACATGACTCTAAAAATAAGCAGCTCCTATTGCCTGAGCTAACAGAGAATCAGTAGTACTCAGCATGGAAAATCCCCTTCATAGGTCCTCAGATAAATAAGCACAGTCATCATCAACTGCTGAAAAACAGGTGCACATTAAAACTAGAACCATGTATTTGCAATATAATTCAGATTTATTCTTCTAATCTGCTTCAACAGTCTTTGGAAAATAGCTCAGCAATCATGGGATTAGATACATAGGCACTTCTGAAGACCTGCATCAGCCTCACCCTGTGACAGACCTTCACAGTGACACTGAGCAAGATCCCAGGGCTACTTCTGCACCATTTGTTTATTTAAATGGAGAGGTCACTGCTACATTTTCTAGATCATCAGATCTTTGATACAGGATATCACTGAAGCTGTATCTCTATCAGACAGAGGCAGTACAATATTTAAGCAGTAGCTTCTGTTTTTTCAGGAATAAATGCACAGCAAAATTTACAAGTCACAACACCACCATCTGGTACCACTTCAATGCGAGAGAGATAACACTTCGATATCCAGCAAGCAGCTGTCAAAGCTGGAGAGAAAGGCCTTGGGCAGGATCACAGCCTAAATTACAAGCCTTTGCAAAAGAAGCCACCCAAATGTACCCAGACTTCAGCTCTGAGCTCTTTCCTGAGGCTAGATAGCGAAGTCACACTGTAAAAAGACACCCGCAAAAAGACTCTGTCCTCCTCTATTGTAACCCAGCAACCAGGACAAGAACATAGACTTAGTGATAGAACATTCTTCTCAAATGTGTCCTGACTGTCACAGGGATATCAAACCAGGCTTTTCACATCTCAAGTGTTTTCCCAGCAGGCCCCTAGGCATTCTAGGACAAGTGATCATCCTTCCTTGTAATAGATGCTGCATTCTCCATGCTTCAACCTTGCCCTCCCATTGCAGCGAATGCACAGATAAGCTGGCTCCAGAATCAAATCCTCTCCTTTTCCCTGGCCCTATATAAATTATTTAGCATTGAACACAAGAACACCTCAATTGGAACTTAACAGGCCAAGGACTACTTATCAGTCCGGTTACTAATACAATTGTCCACAACCAAAAAGGCAGGACTCAAGTCTGCCTCACACTCCCATGTGGGATTTGTGTGAGCCTGTATCTAATTAAGCATGCTGGCCACTGACATAAAACAGGTTAGGTATTTTTCCACCTAAGATGCATGGCAAACACTTAAGAAGCAGTAAGCTAGTTCTGTACATGCCTACCCAGGAAAATTTGGTAATTAAGCCTTTCAGGTGCCTAATCACAATTTTGCTTCATCCTCCTAAGTCAAAAAATAAAACCCAAACAAAACTAACCAATCAAAACCAACAGAAAAACACACACAAACAAAAAACAAAGCACAACGAAAAAAAAAACCTCAAAGAAATAAAACTAAACATGCCCTCAAAAAACAAAAAAATCCCCCACCAAAACACAAAAAACCACATTCCCCAAAATTACAGACAAAACCAAAAAACCCAACACAAAACAAGCCAAGTCCTGAAAAGGGCACCACAATCAAAGCAGGTTTAAGATTCTAAAGAATTTTTTCATTGTTAGCATAATCAAGCATGTAACAAAGAGGTGTTAGTAGAACTAAATATAAAGCGAATTGTCAATAAATATCTTTATGTCTTGCTGTTCATTTTGCAAGAATACAAATAGAGTCTTACACAACAGCACTACTAAATCTTCAATGAGACATGGGTAAATTAATATATAGGAATATCAGTGATGTGCTATAGAAGAGCATGAGTTTCCCAAATTGGGAGATCTCCATTAGTTCAAACAATAATTCTTGCAAAAACTGGAAGGCCGAAAGCAACCAAAAGTCTAGCATTACTTACTGTTTAGCTTCAAAATCTAAACTGTTTGTATGGTAATTTAGTAATTTTTTCCTCTTAAAATGCACCATAGTGTTTTTTATCCTTACCAATCCTTAGGAAAACAGTCTGTTCTGGGAGGACATTGTATAGCCTGCCAACTTCACACTATTTGACATTTATCAGGGAAGCAGCATGTTGTCATCAGTGTAAATTATGCTGCTTGTCCTAAATCCCACTGAGTCACCATATTGCCATGCTGCGAGCAAATGCACAACTTGGAGGAGACATCTACCCTGTTTTACTACTATGTCGTAGAGCCAGTCAATCAGAATTTTACTGGAATAATACTAGAGATTTTGTTTTGCCTTACAGAGCCCTGGAGTATGACCACCTGCCACAAAACACAACAAATTCATAGCTCTAGCAGAACAAAGGACTGTGCAAATTATTTGGAGAGGAAAAAGTGAGGGGAGAAGCTGCAAGAGCCAATCCACTATCTACTCTGCTCATTTTGCAACCTGAATCATGATGGGAGTGGAGGAGAGGTAAGAAGAACACTTCATCTCATGTTCTACCATTAGATGGGCCTAAAAGTGCACAAAGTGGAAGATAATTCACGGTTATTAAAGAAACATAAATTAAAGGAAACTTCTTTTAAAAAATCAATGTCAAATTTATGCCAAATATACATATCAACCTGTATGCTGCTTTAAAAGCCCTGTACGTGTATATATACATATATGTATGCATGTATATGGCTCTTTAACAGTAGTGTGTACAATTCTTAAAGATTTTATGTGTGTTATGACAAAAAACAAAAGAACTGAAAACATAACTATGGTGGGTAATAATTTATTAGGCTGAGTCATGTGCTAACAAATTGTTAGCTTTTTGTAACATCTATGAAAGGAAAAAGAACAGCAGATTAGGGACCAAAGACCTTCATTATTTCCTGTATCTTCCAAGATTTGTTGACCTTGAAGCTGTCATTAAATTTACTCAGTAGTTTGCGGAAAATGCTTTTAACATTCATCATGCTGTAGATTTTCCCAAACCTCTCAATGTTTATTTCTTCTGAGTCCCATTTTCCCAGTGTAAAAATTAAGTCAGCTAGGAATCTCACACACAGCTGTGGAACTCAAATGCAATTTGGTGTCATGGGGCTCAGCCTTGAAACCTCTTTGTGGCGGGGAAATAAAACTAAAATTTAAATACATGAAAAGGTTTAAGCAGAAAATATGAAGAACCTTGTGTTCAAAGACATCATTCCATACTAATCATCGTAGGAAAAACCATAAACTCACTGATGACTTGCATTATACATGTTGTTGAATAATCTTAACCCTTGTCACCATAAAGGCTGTCCTGACTCGTTTCTGAAATGCTACTACATTACTTTTTGACTACTTAATATTTCCCTCTACACAAAAGAAGAAAATAAGGAAGGAAATTGCCATTACAATCAATATCTATCTTAATGCCCGCAACTGGTATTAGCAGGAAAATAACTTTTTATTATTAACAGAAGCATGTATGGTTTATTCTAATGAAAAAATCATGCACAATACGGTTTTTTGGAGCATGGTGGACTTTTTCTTTTTTCCATTTGATCAGCACAATGACAGAGAAAGGCATTTACATATATTTTTGGAATTAAAAACAACAAGGTGTTGTGTATGCTTTGGTTTCCAAAATAAAAGCTTTATCCTAATACCATTTAAATTAAGCCTCCCAGTAACTGCAGTAAACACTGTCAGGTATTCGAGCATCAGACAAATAACAGTCAAGTATATCCCTCATATTTCCTTGCCTACTTCATAGCAGCTCATTGTGGTGCTTCTAGAAAATTGAAGAATGATCAATTCCCTCATTTCCTAATAAGGGTTGGAGAAGATAACTAAACAAAAAGTCCTGCTGGATTGCTATCAATCTGGTGGTGCAACTAAACTCCTGCTATTTGGGGGCATATTAAAACAACAACAACAGCCACCAACAAAAAAACCAAAACCACAACAAAGAAACATTTCAACTATCAATAAGAAAAATATTCATTGCACACCCTTTTGATCAACACACAGTTTTAGATTCATTATAACTGAATTCTGGCATCAGTTAAGTTGGGTCAGAATCTAAGCACAAACCTCATACTACATTGCATACTTCCAGCAATCACTCTGCCCACTTTGCAGTAATGTTTCTTGTTCCAGCGTAAATCCATTCAACAACCCAACTGTGTTAAAGGTAAGGTAAGGTAATATCAGGTTGTTGAAAAGAGACAAAATGTTTTAATACAGCACTTTAATTTGTGCTATTTAAAAACTCATACTATGTGAAATAATAAGAAAACCATTTTCAAGTATACACCCTTCATTTATACCCAAATCATATTGTTCGGGCATATATATTGAGCTTTATACATTATAAATAGTGCCAGTTGCTGGGTAAGACCATCTAAGTCTAGTGAACCAAGTGAAAAACCCAGCAAAATAAAGAAAAACAATACAAAGACAAATAAAATCTAGGAAGAAAAAAAAAGCCTCACAAAACAGTGTACCTGAGCATCACAGCTAACAAAGTATTTTACAAACCAGGTATCCAAACACTCACATTTCTCACTAAGTTACTGCAGCCTTACCCCAAGTGGCTATTTTTCCCTATTTTTAAATAGCATTCAGTACTAAATGTGCCAATTGTTTGTGACCTGCATCCACTCTCATGCCACTTAAACCCAATACTAGCTTATGAAGACTGAAAATCATCAACAGCAAAAATGTCGACTAATGAAACTAGAGCAGCAGAAAATTGTTGACATGTTAGAGAAATTATTGACATGACACAGCAGCCTCTCATTATATGGTCCTGTTCTTATATTTAGATGAACTCTACACATTTCTTGAGACTGACGTCCTTTATTAGAATGTGAGTTTTAAATACTATTGCCCTAAAAAAATCCCAAACCATAATGCCCTAGGCAGTGGAGAAGTAGTGAAGCAGACAAAAATGTTTATTATATTTTAAAACTGAAATGGTGTTCCAACTGCAGGATTATTTAAGTCACACAAAGGAGGCGGGCTATGCATTCACATACGGAGTCCAATAAGCAGACCTGTGGTCCAAGTGCTGCCATCAAAATCTAGCTGCTCTTCAGATACTTCCCTTCACATGTGAAGGAAGTGGGTTTAGCTCCATTTCTGTTTGTTGGGAGACAGGACGCTATTATTCTACTACTCCAAAGAAGGAGCAAAGAAAGTAAGTGGTACTGTTCTAGGTCTGGTACAGTTTATGCACCTCTCCATTACAGAATATGTCTACATATTCAAATAGAAATTTTGATTCAGAGGCTAAAATTTCCACTTTCACTTACAGCCTAGACCTTCAGCATTAATCAGCTTCAGGGGTTAAGAACAAAAAAACCTGGCACAACAAAAAAAGAAGTATAGCCTCAAGATCGTACCCAGCCTATCAGAACAAATTATCTGGCCCAATTTTGCTCTGTAAATCAGAAGTCAGGAGATGGGGTATAGAGTCAAATTAATTGCTCTGGATGTCTGTTCACAAAGAGGTGACAAAGGATCTACACTTTCTTCCCACCCCTATCATGTGACTTGAGCTGTTCATATATGACTAAAGGAAAAGTACTTCGTAACACAGAAAATATATCTTAATCACATGAAAGCACATACACAGATTGTCCATGTGACACTTCCTGTAAACTTCTGAGGTCACATACCATGAAAGAATGGATGCACTTATTAAAGAGAGGAGTGTAGAGAAAACCTACTTTAGCACAGTGGTGAATGTCCCCACCTCTCATGTGGGAAATCGGGGTTCGATTCCCACATGAGAGGGAAGTGGTGCTGTTTAAGAGTTGGACTCGATGATCCCTTCCAACTGAGAATATTCTGTGATTCTGTGTGTCCCTACATGGCAGTAAAGAGCTTAACCCTTGAGTTCTTCCATTAGATGCTACAGGGCTTACTCAAGACAAAGTGAGTTAACCATCTTCAGAAAATAGGAAGAAAGTTTGATAGTTACAATCTATTTGTGGCAGAGTTTGAAGAAATAATTCCATTTAAAAGGGGGGGGGTTGAGTCTGACCTGATTTTTCCCAAGTTTCACACCCTTTTAAGAAACAGCTGAGGTTGAAGTTCATGTTACCATTGTTTAGGAGTCTGGTTTTTTGAAGACTATTTTTCAGTAGCATTCTTCATCTCCAAAATTGGGTAGGTCTTTAAAAATAAACATCATAGGAATTCAGTGAAAGGAAATAGTGCAGAAGCACAAAAATAGACTAAGAAGTCCAATAACAAACTATAAATCATTCATTTCCATCACACGTTGACTGGCAGCAACATTTCTGCTTATATTAAAGAAAGGAGTTCAGAACATTCGAGGAGAGGTTCATTCCTTCTAACCTGAAAGCATTTTAATTTGCTCCCAAAACAAGGAAATCACAAGAGACCATAGTGTAAGTCATCTGTCTTGGCTTAGACAGATTGCATTGCTGTCTTGCTGTACCTGACAGAAAGGATGAGTGAGGCTGCCCAAGTCCCTTGTGAACTTAAGGCAGACCTTGAAAATGCTTAGGTCCTACTCCTCAGACATCTCCTTCAGACCTGAACTCCTCCTTATTGAAACTTAATATGTTTCTATCAGAAAGTTAAAGACAACAAGAAGTAAGTTAAAATGGGGTAGAGAGGAAGAGAAAAAAGGCTGAAGAATACTATGGCTTAAATGAAATTAAGTGAAATTAAGTGATAGAGGAACACACAGTACACCTGCAGACACTACAGGCTTGCTTCTGCCATCCCTGGCTCAGTAAATTAGCTTGATGCCAGATTCCTTCTGTTGGAATTAACATGTTTCAGACTACTAGGCTAGCCTACGAAATGCATTTAATGGTTACTGTAATCAATATATTCAGCCACACATCATGTGACTTCAAAAAAGAAAATATAATTACACAAGAGAGTAACTTTGAAAAGCATATAACCCACATTTGCTACAATACAGGTGTACTGGTTGTGTTGAAGAAATATATAATACGAACGAATGTATCCAAATCACTTGATCATAATGATACAAGTCGCCATTGATCCAAGACAACTAGAAAAGCGGTTTTGACTGAAAAAACAACCCAGCACCAGGAATTCTAAGTAGCTTGAGTAATATATGAACTGATTCAACATAGAAAACACACTTCAATTCCATGATCAGAAATTGGTCAAAGACACATCCATCCAAAAACGACATCTAATTATGTGCAATTTATTTTACAGAATATTACTAATACATTACTAATTTCTAAGACCATGAAATAGCAAAATCTCCATGTTCTATAGCTAATCCAGTTTCATAGCTCAACTCGCTTCCTCCTAGAACCCCTCCAGGACCATCCTACCATGTTACTTGAAGAAAATCCGAAAGTAAATTAAAAAATAAACTCAAATGCATGAAACCACTCAGGGAATAATGCAGAAACAACAAACCATAAAATGAAACCCTTCTTTAAAAGTATAATAGCACCTTGTTTGTTTTATTTTTTAACAGGCTCAGCTGCTCCGTAATTTTCTTGTGTTCAAGGGACCTGTACAGATGGCACCTTAACTGTAAAAAGCCGGCATATGCCATTTCAAGGCAGGCCAAAGTAAAGGGCTGACAACCATAAGAGGAATCTCTCCCTCCTAGTAGTAGAAAATCCAAAGCAGGTTGCAGCGAGATATGCATCAGAAAGAACTGTAGGTTTTGGGTATTCAGGCAGCTTCTTTCCAATTAACATACACTTCCCCCTTGGGTTAAGTGCAAATTTTTAATTTTAGGAGACTAGAAAATTTCCCAGTATAGGTAAAGCCTGTTTGAAAAAAAGTTCCAAGTTTAAAATACAACTTTTCCTTGAGCTATGGCAATTATATTGCTATCAATGGAATTTCTAGCACAATAGTGGCAATGTAGTAAAGACTTCTTTTAAACACTAACTGGCTTAAAAAATCAAAGCTTGTCATTTAGCTATGAAAAAAATGTGCAGTCTTTATGTTAAGAAACAATGTTTACAGATTACAAAATACAGTCAGGCTACTGTGCATTCTTCGTGAACCACAAATTCACAAGGAAACTGAGATTCCATTATCTCCAGTAAGTCAGCACTGACCAGATAGCATATGAACAAGAATAAAGTCAGATTAATAATAGAGAAATAATAATATTACAATAATATAGAATAAAGAAATTCCTAGAATAGTAGGAAAAATACAGTGAGAACTTATTACATGTCAGATAGGAAAGCAGAGTACAACAGCCATGTTAGCTTCTACACAATTACAGCAGTGATAACAGCTTCTGTTCTGCACAGCACAAGACCAAAAGTCATCTCTAGTCATAGAACAGATAGTTGTCTTTACAAAAGTACCTGTGGGCTCACCTTGCAGGTACACTCAACATTATCATTTATTTACATAGTGATAAAATTAATGTGTAACTCGTAGAAAAAGTAGAGTGTGTCCTTGACTGCTTTCAAAATCCCCAAACCTGTAAATACATTACCATGTGGTCTTAATTAACCAGTGGAATAGAACTGTTCACTTCTCATTGTATCTAGCTTCAAGTTGGGTGCAGCTGTGTGTGTTCTGTTGCTGCTGTTGTTTAAATAATAAAACAAAGGGGTAATAAAAGAAAGAAGTTTATCCAAAATGTGCATAAATGGCTAAGCATGAGACACTCAGGGAAACTGTCCATAAATCAAAACAGTTTTGTTAAGCATCCATGAAAAAAAACTTTGTTAAGCTACCTGAGAAAATTATTACATATTTTTCCCTTGGTTTTAAATTAAATCTTATAAATAAACCTAGGATTAAACTGGTTTTATGCATTTTTTTTCCTAGGAAGGTAAATAAAACTATTACAAAAGCAGTATTTATTACCACTCCTCAGGAGCAGCCTGATGCTATGCTAAACTTTATGCTGCACAACCAACTGCAAAAAGCAGTGGAGACACCTGTATGACATCTCAAGGCAGACAGAAGTAAAGGGTATAATAGAGGGATCTTCCCTTATGAAGTTTAGCATAAGCTACTAGCACAAATACATCTATGTACAAGGTGAATTACAAGCTACTGTAAATACAGATTTTTTTTTTTCCTTTTTCTTACTAGCAGTCAATCAAGTGACAACTAAGTTCTTCAGGGGCACTTCCATCCTTTTAAGCAGTAACAGAAGCTAACAGAAAAAGAGCCAGGAGAGCAGAGAAGAGGAATAAAAGTGGGTCTACAGAGCAGCAATAGGGGTGGGAAGGCAAAAATGAGAAGATTAATAGAGAAGGAGACAAATGAGATGTGAAGAGACAGAAGACAAAATTAACAAGAGTTGGTCTAAAACAGTACTTCTTAAACCATGGCTCAGTCAAAAAAATTTCTAAAGTCAGCCTGACAGTGTGCCCAGGTGGCTAAGAAGGCCAATGGCATCCTGGCCTGTATCAGGAACAGTGTGGTCAGTTGGACTAGGGAAGTTATCCTTCCCCTATACTCGGTGCTGGTCAGACCACATCTTGAGTACTGTGTCCAGTTCTGGTCTCTCCAGTTCAAGAAAGATGTTGAGCTGCTTGAGAGGGTCCAGAGAAGGGCAACAAGGATGGTGAAGGGACTGGAGAACAAGCCGTATGGGGAGCAACAGGAGGAACTGGGACTGCTCAGCCTGGAGAAGAGGATGCTCAGAGGTGACCCTATTACTGTTTACAACTACCTGAAGGGAGGCTGCAGTCAGGTCGGTGTAAATCTCTTATCTCAGGCTGCCAGCACCAGAACAAGAGGAATGGCCTTAAGCCATTCCTAACCAAGGGAGGTTTAGACTGGATGTTAGGAAGAGCTTTTTCACAGAGTGATCCCTCAGTGATATGGTCTGCCCAGAGAGGTGGTGGAGTCGCCATCCCTGGAGGTGTTTAAGAAAAGACCCAATGAGTGACATGGTGTAGGCAATGGGAGGCTCAGATGGATGGAGCGTTGGTGCCCATGGCTCCAGGGTTGTGGGTTTGATCCCTGCGTGAGCACTCGCTTGGGAGTTGGACTAGATGTGTCCCTTGTGGGTCCCTTCCAACTCAGAATAACCTGTGAACCTGTGGCAGGAGGACTAAATTACAACTGTCAACATCTTCACTTCTGGAGTGGTGTTGCCAACAGTCAGTCATGGCTGGGAATTACTGGCCTACCACATGGCTGGTACAAGTGCATAATGACTCGGTTAGCTATGTGTCTCATGAACAGATACAGTGTAAAGTAAGCATATGGGAACAGAAAATGGGAGAAAAAGGTAACCACCAGTGAGTTCAACTGAAAACAAGACTGAGGCTTTATGTGTATGTGTGGTCCACACACATATACAGCTACCACACATGTCACACTTAATTCAAAGCACTATTAAAGAAGGAAAACATTTTGTTAAACAGAGCCCCAAAATCTTTTC
Organism: Pitta sordida; assembly: GCA_013390025.1. NCBI lineage: Eukaryota > Metazoa > Chordata > Aves > Passeriformes > Pittidae > Pitta > Pitta sordida. The sequence continues at coordinate 37,811 of WEKX01017414.1, read as the reverse complement.
AGGGACTAAGGTGAACTCCTGTGCAAAGATATACAAATTACATAAAAGTTTGATCTATAGTAGACACAAAGGTTCCACTCAGCATTATTCAAAAATTCCTAAAATTGTAACTGATAAAGAAAGAAACTTTAGATAGGCAAAACACACAATGCAAGGAGAACTGTGATGTCCAGGGAAGTGGTCTAAGGTACAACTACAATGCTTCAGCTTATTTTAATTCATTAAAGACATTAGCCACATAAGTCAACATGCTGCCCTTACAGTCTGTAATATCTTGATCTGTATAATCAGTCCACTCAGAATCAATGTGCAAAAGGAAACAAATTTCCTCAAGATACCCATCATAACTGACCTTCCCTAAAACACAAACACAGAAGAGATGGCAGCGACAACATCCTAATCACCGCTGAGTTTATTCACTAAAGTTTATTCAGCAAAAATGAAATCCTGTTTTACCAGTTTTTATAATGGAATACAGTGTAGTTGACTACATGTAGATGACATGCCATCGTATAACTCAGAGGGATTCCGGGAGGAAATTAAAGGACTATTTTTACTGAGAAACACTACCAAAAAGACAGAAAATATTTGTGTAAGCTGAAAACATACCATGAGTGTCTCTTCTGTACTTCTTTTCCTTTGTACTGGAGCAACTGGAAATTCAAGAAGGGACTTTACTGTCTTCCTTTTGGCTTTTTCCATTTGAATGTTAGTAAAATAATTGACAGCAGCAAATTCAATAAGAGCAGAGAACACAAAGGCAAAGCAAACCGCTATGAACCAGTCCATGGCAGTAGCATAGGATACTTTTGGCAGTGAATGTCTTGCACTGATGCTCAGTGTCGTCATTGTCAACACTGTGGTTATTCCTTCAAAGAAAAAAAAGCAAGAGCAGTGCTGAATCAAAGTAAAACAAAGTGAGAACTGGCAAGCAGCTTCAAACAAATTTTGGAGACACTAGTGAGTCTTTCTCTGTTGCTTGTGAATAGTGTACTAGATCTAAGTCATAGCAATTTATCCAGGAGCATTTACACACACAAACCAGTTAACTGGTTTTTGAAGGAGGCACAGGAAGCCATGATTTCAGAAGATGATCTACAGCTCACATGAAGAAAACATGGAAGTCTTCATTTCATATTTTTTCATGTCAAGTTCAGCAGAATTTTTTACACCAAGTTATTTTCTAAACATTTTAATGTAATTTAGGTTGTTAAAATGAGGACAACAAAAATATGATTTTTCCTCTAAAGGGTTCTGAATATTTACACATGTACTGTAATTATTCAAAGCTAAATCCTTTTAGATTAGAAATGCACATATTGCTGATTAGAAATGTACATAAACATTAATTTTTAACATTATTTTTTGTATTTAAATACTACTAATGTACTTTGATATAGTTAAAACCTGTTCTAAAATTACTGCTGTCTTTCTAATCCCCCACAATCACCAGATTTCAGGGGTCTGAAGCTCCAAGTGCAGCAATCAAAACCAACCTGCTTCAGCTCCTTGCGTATACTTCATCTGTTACCTTTAACAAGTTCTTCCTAATCATGCACTGCCCAATGAAATGATCTTTTGATTAGCCTCTTCTGACAGTTCCTCTAGAAAGCTGGTACCCTGGCAGTTATTCTGGCTTCATTCCTATCTCTTGTCTCTCTCTTTTTTTATTTGAAAAAAAGCTTAAGAAAACAGAGTCTCTGTTGGTATACATCTCAAAACCAGAAAGATACTTGCTCACCTACTTGAAGTAACTTGCCTTCAAGGCATTTTGGAGACTTACCTGTAACTTACTGGTATGTTCAAACTTCATTAACATACCTCAATTCCACATACAGATATAATTATAAATATTACATATACTGTAATGCTCTGTAATCTGTACATTTTCTATTACCTCATTGGGTCTGTAAAAACAGATTCTATATTTCCAGTTCATGGCAATACTCCATGCAAAGTATCATTATTCAACATCACTGCAAAGGCATATTGAGTGATATACTAGTTTGCCTAATGCAATGCTCAAGTTGAAAGCTAGTGCGACTCTTATTAGGTTTACAGGTTGTTTCATGTAAAACTAATCTTTAACCTTATCTCATTTGTGATACAGTGTTCTGACTCCACCTACGTGTTTGAATGGACCATCATGCAGAATCATTAATTCCTACCACTCTTTCCAGCATTTATCTATCTATAGAAAGGATTTTATCTATCTATAGAAAGGCTTTCTTCCTGGTTTAGATTACAGTACTTCACAAAGTCAAGACTGCTCTATAAAGGCTGATTTTTAAAATCTTTTTCTCCTATTTCTTTGTTAGGAATCGTGTTTCCATTTAATTTCTTATTCTTTGTCTTCAACAGAAGATTTTCTGTTTTTTATTTTCACAGTTCACTGTAGCATCTCATTCAAGCTGTATTTTGATGAGAGCAATTTTAATATCTTGTGATCATTTTGCTTTTCTAATTAATTTTCATATTGGCAATGGCAGAAAGGAAAGAAGAGCGTTAAACATGAAATTACAGTAGCAGGATCTCAACCTTATTCACAGCAAGCTTCCACTGATGATACCTCATAACAAGACATCCCTACATTTTGCACACTCCAAACCAATTTATTTTAGAAGTATTCTATAAAGTCTGAATCTAAGTACTTACACTATTGTCCGCTGGAGGATAAACCTGCTCTGGACATAGACTAAGGACCTGACTGTATTACTGGAGGGCAGGTCTTCCCAGTTTGTTCCCTCAAGCAGGTAAAATCCTTAGAGATGCACAGCCATTTGCCATAGACAACCATGCCACCCTTCAGGTTATTTATTCCAATTTTCTCTTCAGGTTCCAAGGATTCACATAACAACATCCTTCATACATTGATAGCAAAAATTCCTTTGAATTTACCTTATTCCTTTGTTTCTGCACTAGTATGGAGGCAGTACACCCCAAGGCACTAAAATGGCCTAGTCTAGTGAAAGTCATTAAAAGATCAAGTATAAGAGAAAGTAAAAAAATAAATAATTACCAAATACAGTTCTAGCTGGAACGGATTCCTTATTTATCCAAAATGAAACTTGAGAGAGAATCACGGTCATAATACATGGGATATAGGTCTGAATCATAAAGTAACCCATTTTCCGTCTCAGGTGGAAATAAACTGTCATAACAATATATTCACCTAAAAAAAAAAATTGACTATGTACAGAATTTGTGTTGCAGAATTAACTGTTTCAGACCCTCAACTAAGATTAAGATGATGCTACTCGTATCACTTAATATACACAGAAAGCAATGTTCTTAGAAAAAGAATCAATCAAACCTTTAAACAAAAATCCTAGAAATAGTAGGTCCTTACAGTGCTATCCAGAAGATGACATCAAAAAGACTACGTGTACAGCTAATACTGGATTAAATTTTACAGTGTAAGCATGATTTAAAAAATCCTTTCGGCAGTTGTTGAAGAGAGTTCCAAGACACAAGTTATCTACCTACCATAATATTCACAACATTGTAGTACCTACCTGCCAAATAAAACAATACAAACAATGATACCCATCAAATGCTATGCAAACATCTCAGCTTTTTACTGGATCTATATGTCAGCATCACTATGATAATGAAACGAATACAAAAATCATTGAGAAGAATTAAAAATACTCCACTTTTATCTAAAATGTGATCATTCATATTAAGCAAACAGAGAAAAATGCAGTTTTACCATAAAGTAAATAAACAAAATAAAGCATTACAGAATTAGTCCTTTGGCGAGAGCAAGGAAATTTTGTTGTCATGTCATAACACAGTAATCCCTCAAATATCACAGGGAGTCAGTTCCAGAAAGATGCCACGGTAAGTGAAATCCACTAAGTAGTAATTCGTATACATGAAATATGGCCCACCCTCCACCTCCTCAGCAGCAAGCAGTAGCAAGCGCAGGAGGAGGTCTCCGCACGGCAGTTTGGTTAATATACCTTTGAGATAATGTTATAAAGCTTCCCCACTATTTTATTAATTTTGCAACACTGTTATAAACAAGCTCTGGGCGGCCCCTGAGGAAGCGGCACCTGCTGGTGCTGCCCTCCCTACCCCATGAGGGGCAAATGAGGGGGGAAGCTGGAAAATATCTTTGCAGGGAAAAAAACTACAATGTACTGAAGCTGTGATAGATGAACCGCAAAGTAGCAAGGGATTACTGTAATCAATGGGCTGAGAAGCAAATTTCTAGTGTATTGCAAAGTGCCATCTTATCTTTGAGTGAAATATCCATAAAGCAATACATCAAATATATTTGCTTTATCTGTTTCATTTTGCCCATCTCACAACACCAAAACCTGCTGATGCTCAGAAAATGATTCCAAATTTTAAAAATATTTTGGGAATATGGTTGTTTATCACCACACTGCTCATCAGAGATACTTCACTCATTTCAGATGCCGGTAGTTACTATTTGCCTTATTTCTTACAGCAAAAATCAGAAGTATCTATTGTGACTATTGCATTTGTGCCTATCCTTATCTGACTAGAGGGTTTTTATGGCTCTAATAACCCATTCTGTATGCTTACTTCTATCTGGAGCTGTTTGCACCGCCAAACAAAGGAAGTCTTTTGCACATAATGTGGATACAGTGCTGAGAAATTACTTCCTCACCCAGGCATCCTCTTGACTCTTCAAACTGCATTTTAAGCAGTGATTAAATGCTCATTTTGTCCCTCGGAGTAATGATCTCATTCTAGCTTTCTGAAAGACTGTCGCAATCTACTGTAATGAATCTGCAAATGTAAATCTCAAGGACAGAAACCTAATTCGGATTTACACTCTCAGCCCTTAATACATACTCTATGACATTCAGTAAAATAATTTACAGAAAGAAAAGGAAAAAAGCTTTGGGCAATGTTACAGGGTTAGTTTTACCTTAAGTTGATTTTTACTGATGAGATTCCTACCTGTAATAGATTTAATAGTTTCAGAGGATACCGTATGCCCAAGCAGGTCATACTGAACTAAACTGGAAGACTCCTCAGGAACTTCCACTGACTTCTCAGGTCCTTTTGTCCAGGTATAAATCATTTCACTCTTTGGATAAGCATCTACAACACAGCATCAGTTTGCATAAACAGGAAACTTTTTCTCATACCTTACTATGAGCCCAATACGATACCTACTGAAACCAAACAGAAAAACTCATACAAAAAACTTTAACATATACCCTTCACGTTAAATTATTCCCAAAAGCCACCCTCAGAGAAGAATAAATAAGAGCTAAGGTTTTATGTCAGGTGTCACACAAATTCACTTCACATATGAATGTGAAGAATAAATCAAGTCCTTTCTAGATCAGCCCTTAATGGGCACGCAAAATTTATCTTTATTGCAGCAATTTCTACCTATAATTTTATTGTTAAAATATACTAATCTATAAAAAAAGTAAAGGTACAAGGAGGATACATTTTGAAGATTTTGTGCATATTTATTTACATAAAAGAATGATTTTACTAAAAACTACACTATTTTAAACTTCAATTTAAAATACTTGCCAGAAACTATAGGTCAGCAAAAAACTCACAATAACCCCAAAATAAGTACACACAAAAAAATCTTACATTTAATGCAAAAGACATAACTTATGGCTAGCATTCAACCCCTACACAGTCCAAGCTCCTGTTAAAATTAAATCAAATCAGTCTTACATTTGAAATGGCTACATGTCATTTCATGTGGGAAATACCAGATTAGAGTTCAGCACAATTTCTGCTGGCTGGTGATTCTGTCTGAACAAATATACCTGTGGAGGAGCCCGCACTATCAAAACACCTCTATCATACAGCTAATCCAAAGTCAAATCTTGCAGCACCTGCTTCCCCAGTCTCACTACAACAGTGATGAAAAATTCTATCAGGTCACTGTCCTTAATACCTCCTTTTAGGTTGACTATTCAGCAGTGTAAACCGTATAAAATAATTTATGCCAGGGAAAAACTATGCAGGTTCTCCAGCCATTTCTGGCTTCAGGGCCTTGGCATCAATGAAAAGAGACTAATGCCCAGCCACTGACTATACTGGAGTGTCTAAAGCAGAGAAGTCAGTGACCAAGAAGGCTTAAAGGAGTGATAAGATAGTTAATGGAATGCACCAACCAGCCCCAGAGGGTCATAGAGGTCTCTGATTTGAATTGCAGCCAGGGAACCATAACTAACTCTCCTGTAATCCAGCATGTCCCAAAATCTTCCTTGTAGCCAAAGTCTGAACATTTTTCAAAAATCTACATCTGACTTCAAAGTAGTAAAGCAGTCATCTGCACTAAGATCCTTCTCATCAGTTGAGAAATTATCTTGTTTAAATTTGCCATGCACATAATTACAACTAAAGTTCAATTCTCTGCACACAACCTAGACATTCATCTTGAGATGCCAATGTGCCTTCACAACCTGCAGAGAAAGTCAAATGAGCTGCTTCCCTGAGAGTCTTTTACCTGGCTGTTTTAATTTGACTGTTCTCTCCCAAGAATCTATCATTTCACTGGGTACCGAATTTCTTCACAAGAAACACGATTAGATTTCAAGCAACTGTGTAGCCAGAATATTAGTCAGGTTTAACATACTAGCTGAATCACTGTCTGCTTTTCAGTTCTCTGGGTTTAGTTTTTAAGGTCCCAAATAAAATCCCCAAGGAACTTAACAGGAGTTTTGACTGCACAGGGATTGTGTATCAAAACATATCTTTACATATTCAGAAAGTCTAGTAACTGCTCAAAATTTACTTCTATGATTTAAATGCTATAGTTACAAGAAATTCCATAATTGCAACTTACAACTCCCAAATTTGAGAGGACAAGCATGACCATCCATGGGAAAATCCACTAATCTCATGGGACACTCTGCACTTATTGTAAGCCTATAATGGAACAAATTAAATAGTCTCTGGTTGCCATTTTGTCTAGGCAGTATAATTTTTGCATATAATAATTGTGAGGAGTCAAACAAATCATTAGATACCTCATTGTATACAGGATGGTGCCATTTCTCATTATTCTGAAGAGTTTATTTGGGGCTGTCATATTATGCGCAACAGACTTTTTTCCATTTCTGAAGAAAGTGTCAGGAGTCCACACCTTCGAGACCATCAGGTTGTTAAGTCTTAAAATTTCAATAGGGCCATCATATTTTAATCTTTTATCTACCCAGGTCTGACGAAAGAAGACATCCATTGTATATTCCTGTATTAAATTGCAAAAAAAAGAAAGATCATATTTGGATGTGCATTTACTGTAAAAGAAGAAATCCCCTGGTAGCAAAGAAACCATTAGTAAAGAAAACACTAAGTCTACTACATCAACATATTTCCACCAATTAAAGTGTCTTGCATACTTCTTAATAGCTTAATTTCTTACATTAGTCATATCAATAAATTACTACACATTTAATCATTAAGGGATAATTAATATAATAAGGTTGCAGGAAGCAAGCAAATTAATTTCTAGTCAAGCACAAAACTGAAAACAAAATCATCTCTAATAAGAATTGTCAACAGATTTTTAAAGAAAATATATCCATAGATTGGCTGCTGCTGGCTAAATTAAGAATACCAGAACAAACGATTACTTCCACTTTAAAGTTACAAAAGAAAACTTAATTTCATCTCATGGCAAGTAAGCTTTTAACTGAAGAAAGCTATAAAAGTTCTTTGCCATGCCCACAAAATATGAGTAGTAAATTACATATAAACTTTCCTATATACACCATTTTTGAAACTAAGTAACTATCCCATTAACCCTCAGAAAAGCCATTCAGATGCTCCAAAGAAAACATGCAAACAACTGCAGAACTGTAGATACAGGCACATCATGAGAAATCATATGTGAATGAATGGATCAAGGAATGTGTTTCTCATCCCTGGAAGCTAAAGTAGTCACAAAACAAAAAAAAAAAACCAACTCCAAAACATGTGGCACTGAAAAAGGTAACACGGAAAGCTTTAAACCACTCTATCTTAAAGTTGTCATTTTGTTAAACAATGTTTTCTGACTTCATTTCAAACTCTTCTGCATAATGATACCATCAAAACTACTTTTAAGGCTGTATCCATATGCATTGGCAAGAAGGCACATCTACTAGTATACACATTTTAGGAGTTTATCTGTCTTCTTTTGCATGACTGTTTCCTACACTGTGGTTTGCAGTCAATCCATGAAACGTGCATTTTCTAGTGTCATTTCTTGCTAGTCCTAATTTCTGTTATTAGCATCTATGTGACAGATTTTGTAATACAAGATTTCAACTGTTTTCATGACACCAGGTACCAAAGCAGCTAAAAAGACATTTTGATCATCCTTTCTACTGAGGCCGTATCACACTTCACTGTTGCAGAGAGTTTTATGAGTGCAACCACATTCAGATTACATTGGGTCACTTATGATACATCAACTAAAAAGTATTCCAAAACCAATTCCTGGATCTCTGAACTTAACTAATCGCTAACAATAAAAGGGGAACAATCCTCTGTAAAGTCTCTTTTTGCAAGTTCCTTACCTACCCTCAGTGAGTTGTTCCCACTCCTGCCTTCTCCAATATAACTAATAACTTCCCACTTGGCACTATATCAAATGCTTCGATGAAACCCAAGAGATGCCAGGCAGCCCTCATTGTAGACTTGAGGCATCCACTACTAGATTTCCTTGGGACCAGATTCTTGTACCCCTTGTCACACCAATAAGCATCATACTGTACATGACAACCAATAAAGGGGTAAGGTGCATTTCAGCATCAGACTGCTATCACAAACATAGCCCTTGAAAAAATACCTTGCTATCACATACCTTTCCACATCATAGAAGCAAATCAAGTGCACCACAAATTGAATGACAGCGCTATATGGGAAGAAAATAACTACCCTGAAACTGCCTTTTCCATAAAGAAGTTCAGTTCAGCCCATACGGCTGTGTTACTTTCACGTGATTCTTTGAATAGTTTATAAAAAGAGAAACTACTGTATGATTTAAGAGTATACTACTGTAATTTAGAAATTGATGAGAGTTTTGCTGGATTTGACTTTGAAAGCAAAAGCCATTCATGCCCAAATAACAGAACATGCAAATGCAACATTTCTACTGTCTTACTATTTCATTCATGTCATTTGGATGTTCAATTCCTGCAGATACTTATGAAAACTCTTATCAGTCAAACATTTGCTGAAGATGATGCTAAAAGGAGCATAAAGATCAGCAAAGGGCATTTGCCTGAAATGAAAACATCAACAAGTATTTATATTATTATTCACCTGAGAATAACACAAGTTTCAGAAACAAAAAGCAATTTCAACGATATTACACATTTTCCCCCCGGCAGACTGACTTAGATATTCCCTGCAAGGCCTGATTCTGCCTCTACACCATGAAAATCAGTTTTAAATCCTATGAAGTGAATTCCTTAAACCAGCCAAAACCCACTGAAAGTGTGACCAGAATGAAGCCTGATGGATCTAATTATAACCTGTAAATTAAGCTGTTACTAATCTTGCCTAATTTGCATGATTGACAGAACAGTACAGATGAAGCATCCACTCCTACTGCAGTTAATAGTTTCTCAGAACCAGGAAATGGCATTTTAATCCCAGAAATACATACCATTTCTACATCAGAAACAGGTCCAAAACTGGTGACATATATATCTGTTTTGACTTCAGTAACAGGACCTAATGTATGAAAAGGAAGTGAGCAAGAAAATTTGAATTTTGCAGGTCAACAATTCCCATAAATGATCCTGGAGTGTGAACAGTTACCGCTTTCAGAGTTCTGTGGATGAGCAAGAGCAAAATGCAAACAGAGGTCAATTCAGATAAGTCTCAAATAAGAAGTAGTGCTCAATTACCTTTACCACTCAAGTAAATCAAAAGCAGCATTTCCAAGCAAATCCCCAATCAGAAAACCACTGTTGACTCAGCAGCTAAAAAAACTGATGCAAAAAAATTAAAAGGCTGACTGAAAACACCATGCTAATTAACAACAATCACTGGATACAGGAAATCCACCTTCCTCAAGGCATTAATTACTAATATTTGGCCCTACTGGAAATAACTGGACTACAGACATTAGCACGTTATGCACTGGGCAATTGAGTATTGCAGGACCAAGAACAACATCCCGATCCCGAGATGTACTTAAGTGCCTTAACACAAGATTCAAAATAGAAGTTGGATTTCTAAGCATTTTTGAGGGTCTGAACCCAGGTCCACATCCTGTCACAAAGCCTGTCCTGAAAGAACTAGTGACACTTAAGACACGGTTGAAAACAGTGCACAGAACAGAGGCCTTGCATTCTCACAGCTGCATATGGCAAATCAACCACCAGAGAAACCAGTTTCATTGGAATATATCACTTCCTTCAGTACTTTGAAATTTCAGAGGGGCATTCACTCTATAGTATGTTCTACAGTTCCCCTTAAAACAAAGAACACATACATTAATTTCACCACGATTTAGGTCTGTTCCCAATGTAAAATGCTAGAAAGCTGCTAATTATTACCAGCTGTTAAGATGATTCTGTGATCAAAGCATTAGCTAACAGTTTAACTCAGGTAATTAATTCACAGTATAAACTTAAAAATAAAAAAAAAAAAAATTGAATCTACTGAAAATCTTACCAAACACTACCTGTTTGAAAAAAACATGCATAATCTACAAATTCACAACCAGTTTCTAAACCCCTGCAACTCAAATTAAAGAGGATAAGTGGCTCAAGTCTGTTAATTCAGGCTTTAGCAGAGTATTTGCAATCTAAAAATGAAAGGAGGAAAGACCTGGAGTTAGCAGCAGCAGAATATGTCCCTCTTGAAAAGGAAAAAAAAAAAACCCACCAAAAAAGAGCCAACACTCTTTCAGATGTTACTTTGAATCAAA
>WEKX01017414.1:0-26442 GCA_013390025.1 Pitta sordida | reverse complement strand
GTATTTGTTAGCTATGGGAAATCCATGAGTGTTTAGATCACTCATTTGACTGAGAACGCAGTCCAATGACACTTCCTGAATATAATTATTTCTGGAGAGTAGAAGAGCTCCAAGTGATTCGAAGTGAAGACATTCATCTACAGTGTTAGGAAACAGGAGAAAAAAGCCCAGTCATATTTGTACGTAGAAGAGATCCAATTGCAACTGACCTCCCATAATCACACTGCTATACTTGATCTAGGGTTGTTTTAAATATATAAATATTTATTTCACTTGAACTTGAAATATTCCTGAAATCAGCTCTATAAAAATTTAAAATGTAATTTTCCTACATAGCTTTAATGAGAAAATGCAGGAGATAGTCTTTATTACTCAATAGTAAGAGAATATTAAATGCTGCACCCAATTCCTGCAATAATCATTTCAGGAACTGAGTTTACTATGCAGTATTCTCTTACTACTAAGTAACAGAGACTAACTTCTGAATTCCTTTCAGGAACTGCTTTACTTTAGTTCTAAGAAACCAAATGGGAATAGTCCTCAAATAAACCCCAAACTTTTACCTGTTTTTCTTCTGATGGTATACTCTTTTAACACACGGTACAGAGCACTGTAATTTTATAATTATGTCAAATTCAGCAAAAGGACAGATTTTTTCCAGAAGCATGAGCTGATTCTCCTCAAACATTGATTTGTTTTATTAAACGATTACAGTTTCACAGTCAATAAGTGTTTGGAGCCTTTTTGCAACTTTGCTTTTTAGAGTTTCTCAGAAAGAAGGGGAGAGCTAAGATCAAGAAGCTAATCTCCAAATCAGCAAGTCTATGACTTAATGCTACTAGAAATACTCAAGCAGCAGCACATGACTAAAACTATGCTTGAGTTCACTCTTCAGTAACTGCTATTGTATTCTCAAATATTTATTAGTATAACCCATGAGAAAGAAGGAATCAGGAACTCTCAGACAATGAGGCCACAAAATAATGTTTACTTTTGGTTGCTTGCCCAACATGATGGCAGAAGAGTGACAAAACAAATGTTAAAATCACATTTTAGTCCACTAGAAAATGGCAGATGAATGAGGCTCTAGAATTATTTTAGGTGTTCTAACAGTTATCCAGATGGTACTGACATACAAATTCTTGCTTTGCAGCCAAAACCTTGGTCAAACATTTCAGCATCTGGTAGGAGCAAAGACAGCAGCAAGAGACAGTGAAGCTGATTACCACTTTAGCATGCGGGAGACCTGGGGTTCAGTTCCTGCCAGGGAGGCAGTGGTACCGTTTAAGAGTTGGACTCGATGATCCTTGTGGGTCCCTTCCAACTCAGAATATTCTGTGATTCTGTGATCTCTCTAATGCTTTCTCTCCCACTGCAGCCCTTCCATGCTCCACATCTTCCACCTACATTGGCCTTAAAAGTTATGAAATGACAAATCTTGGTCTTTCTAGCACATCCCAGTACTTAATGCCAACCCAGGAGTATCTATGGCGACACCAATCTCTATCTCTTATTCTTCTTGCTCTAGAAGAAAACATAACTCCAGTTGGTAACAATAGTGTGAGGGTATAAATAGTGAGTCATGCTGCTGCTTCTTTTTAGAACTATTATTAATCGTGGGAATTCCTGTCAACGAGCAGGTGATCTGTAGTCACCTAACCTACTTTTACTGGTGATTTAAGCAGCCCTCCAAAATGAATGTGTTGCACCACTAAATCAATTCAGGCTCTGCAAGCAGAAGATCCTATTAGAATCCTTAACACTATTACTGGCAGTAAAATGCAGTGAGTCTTAAGAAGGCCAATTAACTTTAAATATGGCCATTTGGGCTTATGGCTCTGAAAGTACCTATCTACCATAAATCTTCAGGAATGCTGAAGAACTATTTATAACATACTGGTGTGTATTTTTATGTCAATGAAATAGGAGGAGAGTCCTACACACTGCAGTGGGAACAGTTAAGTCTGAATCACTGCTTGCAAGATAATATACTTTAAAGAAGCTCAAGGAGGATTAAAAGCAACCCCTGCAGAAAGCCAGAATTGTTCCGTGTTACGGGTGTGGGCTGAAGAAGCGAGGCCGGGCCCCAACCTTGTGAAGAGAACCATAAGACAGTTCTCCTATACATTTTATGTCAACACGTGAGTTGAACTGCAGCACAGCTTCCAGTGAAAGACTTTGGGCTCCATTATTCCCACGTCTCCATAGGCAACTGTCACTGCAGAGATCTCCACTGTATGTAAACAGTCAAATCCTACACGGGTTTTTTGTATAGGTATTGCAAATTTTTTCTTCTAGAGTCACAAAACTAACCGGGAACATTAGCAAACAAGTCTGTACAAAGGTTTCAGCATACAAAGTACCATTTAAATGCTAAGTGCAGTTACTGCTGCTATTATGAGATCAGTCTCATAAAATTGTATTACATCAGTTCCTACAGCTACATTAAAAAAAAAAAAAGTAGTTGGTACAGAGGTTTTTTTTTAAATATAACTACATGTGAAAGATTTGGTGCTTTCTCTTTCCAAATTCTTGCTGCCTGAAGAGGGTTGACATTTTTTAAGTGGAGAAAAAAAAAGCCATCATATGAAGCATGTTCTCTTGTTTCATTTAATCAGAAAGAACAGCTGAGGACACCTGCTATATGTAAGAATTCTGTTTAGAAGTGAGAACAACTAGGCATGGCATTTTAAAAAAATTGACGTAGTGTTCAAACACCCAGGCTACACTCTCTACAAAAAGACAAACATACAGTAACCTTTGTCTCTATGTATGTTCATCCATCATCACGTCTGAACCTAAAAAGGGAAAAACATACTTCCAGAAATAAGGAGATTACTATTTCTTTGCCTGTTTATCAGTAGATCATCTCTGCTGAGACAGCCAATAAGCTTGATACTGGTGCCAGTTTTCATGATGTGGACACCTGTCTACTAAAAACTGGACTATGAATATCAGCTAATTTTATACAGATCACTGAACAACAGACAGATGGTAATGACTTCAAGCATTACTAACCTGGGCCAAATTCAAATCCGTCACCTACAGGTATCTAATACCATATCCTGTTAAGCTTTGAGTCATCTACTCTCACCAGCTGAGGAAGACTGGACAACTGCCTGAAAAAAAAAATTACCAGCTTCACTTTACAATGCTCACTTCAAGTCCATTTGCAATCGAAAAAATAAAATAAAATACAATACAATATCTATTATGCTGAGCAATGGAGCCTTGAAGTTCCTAGTAAGAGCCTATAATCATATAGGCATTTTATTTTCTCTAAAACCAGAAAATTGTCTCTGCTCTTCGAGTTTATTCTGTGTTTATTTTCTCACTAAGTCCTGTATTGACAGGAAATGAAACTCTTTAGAAATGCTGTTCGTCAGCTGAACATCACAGAGCCTAGACAGGACAGAGAAGCTCTCTTCTACGCCTCCCACAGCAGACAATGGCCAGCATATTTAATTCCACCCAAGACTCAGGTGCACTTTCACAGGTACAAGATCATGAGAATGAATACAAAAAGAGGAAGAAAATAAAAAGATAAATGAATGCACACAGTCTTGTTCCTTCTACTCATGAGTCAGTATATGTGGCAATTTCCAAAGAGAAAGACAGAGCTAAGATTATTTCAGTAGCTGATAGTGAGACTCAAAGCTCATGCCAGACTCTACCTCACACAACTGAATAGAACCCAGGAAGGGAGAGGACTCCAGCTTTCACTGACTGATGGGCAAGCACACCACAGTGCACCACTAACATACTGTGGGTGATGCCAGCAGGCTGTTGTGAGTGGGTTTCACAGTCAAACTAAGAGCCTTGGGCAGGAGGCAAGTCATACACCACCTTCTTTCTTTGGTCTGGCCATACAACTGGCTATTAAAAGCAAGACATCAGAGATGAGATGTTCTTTAAAAGGTGGAGTTCATTAAAATTACCAGATACATGGCAGCACACAGTGATGCTGCCCTCATCACCTTCAGTTTCTGTTTTCCTTCCTAGTTCCTTAGGAGGTGGCTTAAGTGTGAAGAGTTACTGTATCATGAAAGTTTCAAGGAACACTTTTTAAAGTTACATCCTAATATAAGCTTGAATGGGCTCTTGCAGGTTCTTGCTAATGTCGAGGGTTGCTCAGAAACAGTCAGAAACTATGCAGGAATTTAAAATGGAAAATCAGACACAGGCCTTTTACTTCAGTGAACACTCATTTCAGAGACTTCTTCTACTGTCACTTTGAAACTAATCACCAGAAAGGTAACAAGATGATTTTCAGAGAAAACTCAGCTTTTGGAACTTTCTATAGTTTTTACCAGTCATATACAAATTTTTTAAAGTAGATGAAGACTGGAGACAGGGTTTAATTAGAAATGCTTTCACTTGGAACTATACATCTGAATCAAATAGTACTCTGGTAGTAGTCTTGAAGTTTTCCAGCAGGTAATGCTTTTAATTAAGGACACTACAAACAACTTCTGTAAAAAGCCTGGTTTTACAGAGTGATTTTGACCAGAAAACCCACTTGGATTACAAATTGTATGCCAAAATTCCTGATAATGATGTAACAGTGCATACAGTGTAGGGAATTAACTGACTTAATTACCATCACATTATTTTCAAACATCACACAGCATTACTTCACTCATTAGTCCCTAAATACCTTCCCTCTACTAAAATTCAAAACTTTCATGCATTTAAAGTCTTCCTGACAGCAGCTGCAGGTTTCTTTCTTTCCTACACGAAACTGACCATTCTGCTTTGCTTCATTAAATTTATAGGTGACACTTCTTTGCTTCTCTCTGGCATCTTTAGAATTCCTCCTCTCCCCCTCCCCCATCCAACTCAATAGGAACTTTCACTTAAGTGACATTTAATAACCTCTTTCATAAAGTCTTCTGGTATTGTCTATTACACTACCAAACCTCACAGTGCTTAGTATGTGATGGCAACTTTTTAGGTTTATCAAATTCATTTAATAAACTGAATTTTTAATGAAAGGTGACAATCCAATGACATGAGGAACTAAATTCTTCTATTAACCCTCAACATACACCATGCTCCTGCCTAAATAACACCAAGACAAGCTTCCATATACTCCACTGAGGTTCACAACTCACCTTGGAGACAACTTCCACACTTCTAAGCATGTTCCAGCAATTTAACTTCTCCTCCATGACTAGCAAAGATTGTGCTAATTAATAACAGTATGGAGAATTTCGATCCATTTTTTTTGAAATCTCAAAAATCAAACATTTTTTACTCTGCACGTGAACAATCCTCATGTATTGTGGTAACTCTAGAATATGCCAGCACAATTCAAAATTTGGCTACATCCCCAAATCTGATTTTAAAGATAATTTGGATCAGAAATAGAAATAGTCATGCCTCGCGTATTCACACTTCCAGATTTGTGAATTCGCGGTTTCTCTGGGTTTCCATATTTACTTTTTTCCCCCCCCACAAATAGTATTCGCGGATTAGGCGATTTGCGGGACTCCCAGGAGACCTGTAATCTGTGAATTTCGAGGTATGACTGTATTTTCATTAGTTCAAAGCTTAAAATCAGCACGAGTCTGACCTTTGTGAGGTCTCTCATTCTTAATATAAAACCTTCATTTAACTTCAGGCCATGTGAAAACTAGATGGTGAATCAGCTTCAAGAAGAAAACAAAAATACATATTCTGCTGTTCATGAGAAAGTGATGTAGCTTTAACATTACTGAAACACATTTATACTTATACTTTCCATCTCTAAATATTCCCATCCCCTCTGACATTTTGTTTGCTAGCTGTGCTATAAACTAGTGAGTGACCCACTTTTCAGATACAAATCCCATTCTTCATGAAGAGTTATCAGCAAAAAAAACCCCACCAAAATATAGGGAAAAGTTAATTTTTATACTCTATATTTCAATAACTAATCCATAATTATTGCTCTGAGTAATGCCAAAAAGTGAAATCTGATCAAGTGCAGAAATTTCTCTGGTTGGTTGGTTTTGTTGTTTGGGGCTTTTTTCACAAAGTTGTTCTTCTCAAATCAGGTGAAAAAAATTTTCACTGGAAGGAGGTAGGGAGGCAGGCATCATTCTCAAAACCAAAACATTTTTCATCCATATTTTACATACAAGTTCACAACTCAAAGATTAATTGTCTAGATATAAACCGTAGAGATGGTTATATGGAAGAAGAAAGAAGCAGTACAATACCAATTTTGTGAAATATTCATCCAGAATTGTTTTCCCCATGCTGAAATCTGAGAGTTTTTTCATCCTTTTCTCATTTACTTTAATATTGCTGATGTGAAAGTTGAGGAAGGTACAATGAACTTTTTTTCCTTGATGCATTTTGCTGAAAGTCTCTAACACTTAGAGGGGGAAAAAGTTCTACTCTTGCAAAATATTCTGCAAAGGACAACTGTATTAAAATGAAAATCAACATACATTACACATTTAGTAGTTGTTTAATTTTGGAAATCTGATAATGCTCATAAAGCATCTTTGCTAGATGACTAATTAGTTGGCATTCAACCTAAAATGCTGCCAAACATAGAACATCTCTTCTACACTTGCAGAAGTATCTGTAACCTCTCCACAAAGACTAAATTGAAAAGGCTATCAGTTTGCAATGATTCCTTTGGGTGTTAATAAATTCAGCTTCCTTCTCACTTAATGCGTAAGCTGTAAGGCCTCATTTATTCAACACGCTCAAAATAATATAGGATCAACAGTGCCAGGTGTTGTCCTTTAACAATCATGATCATGCATGTGAGCACTCTATATGGCATGTGGGGAATGTGTTGGCTTGCATGTCAGTGCAGAAGGATCACGTGTATGAAGAAGGTACTTTCAGAGGAGGAAGAAAGTATTTCGCAACATAAACCTACACAAGGATCTCATTCAACCCTGCATAGGAAGCAGCCTATAAAATCCTTGTTACAGCTCTGTGCATCACAAGAAGGGCTGTAGCATTCCCTATTAAGTATATATTTTTTTTTTACTTTCAAATTTGCATTTTTAGGATCTTCATTCTAGATTACAAAATAAATCTTTATTTTGCCTGGATCTTAATGAGTTTTGCTTCCATGCCCCTACACAAAATCATCAAAATCAATAAAGAACAGCAAATCTGGCTGCTTCTTCAGCATCACAAAACTGCATCTTAACAGCCTGGGGTACAAAAGAGCCTCACAACCCCCACACGCAGAGCACAGGTGAAGGCAAATTTGAAACTCCTCCAAATCTAATTTCCACACAGCATTTAAGTCTACTACTTCTAAATAAAAGCTGGAATTCCAGCAACTGTGGTAAAGAACTGGTGCGCTCAGGCACCTGAGTTCTGGTTTTCCCTAACTAGTGGAACAGAATCCATCAAAGACCTAACCTCTCAGGCTGGTTAAAAGTACACTTGTTTCTATTACGACCCGATCCGGCATTTACGGGTCAAAAACCGACAAGAACGAGAAGAATTTAGATGTTAGACAACCAACCCACCAACCCAACGCGTACTGCCTTCAGGGCTTATTTTTCCTCCAGCGCAGAAGCCCGAGTCCGGGATGTGGGCAGAGCAGTGAAGCGGGGGCTGAGCCCGGGACCGCCCCAGCGGAGCCCCCACAGCCAGGACTGCGCAGCACCTCCGGGGGCTTTCGGGGCCAGGAGCTGCCGGCCCTTCCCGGCGGGTTCGAACCCTGGGGAGTGGGAACACACTCCCACGTTTTCGGTCCGTAACGGATCGGTCCGAGGGGTGAGAGCTGCGTCCCCCGCCCCTGCCCAGCGACCCCCGCCCGCCGCTGTCACCGCGCCGCCACCGTACCCCCAAATCCCGGTCGCAGCCGGTTGTCATAGCCATCCAGGAGGCTGTTCAGGATACTGGTGAAATTCTCCGGCCACAATTTCTCCTCTTTTTTGCTCTGCCCTGGCGGCCCGGTGAGACTGCGAGGCAAAGAGGCAGCGGGTGAGCGGAGCCACCGGGAGCCCGCGGGGGGCAGCGGCACCGGGACCGGCCACCCGGGTACTCACCACGTCGCCAGGCACAGGCAGTGCAGGAGGGCGATGGAGAGACCCGAGGACATGGCGATGGCTGGCTCCTTGGCAGAAACCATCTTTGCATGCCATACTNCCCGCCCGCGGCCCCGCGCTCCGCCCCGCGCTCCCCTCCCGGCCGGGGCCGGTGCGGGGCCAAGGTGGAGGGGATGTGGCGGGATGTCGTTGGTGTCGCGGTGGTGACCGCGGTGGCGAAGTCTTCGTTCGTCCCGATCGCCTCTGCTCACGAAGCAGGGAACAAAACCGAGAGCAGGGGTGGGAGGGAGTGATTAATTCTGGGTCTGGGAGCAGGAGGGTCCCTCCGCTCCGGTGAGAAAGCGGCTGGGGGGAGATACGGAAGGAGGAGGGAAAAGCGAGCTCTGACTTCAAGGTTAAAACAGAGTGCACTCAAAACTGATGGGAGTGAGCGGGTTATCCCAGGTTTCTAAAAGCAAAAGAATGCCAGAATGAGGGAATGGTTTCACATTATATCTGGTTTTTTTTACTTTTTGCTTTTCCTGTCATTCCTATAATTAGGAAACAAGATATGGTGACCCAAAAAATTCCCTTTATGCAAGGTCCAAGGGATTCTCTAAAAATTACAGTGAAATCCACTCAGAAGTGTTGGTTGTCTGTCACTGGCTATTGGGATGGTTGGGTGGAGTGAAGTAGAAAGGGGGAAAGGAGGAGGGGGAATGTTCTCCACTCAGTAGGTATTGGCAATAAAAAAACTTGTTCTTCTCATCAAGTGTGCTACAGGGACAATTGTTTAGGTTTGAGAATCAGTGTGTGTGTCAATTTTAATGAGGATGTTGAAGTTCATTGTGCAGGAGTGATTAGGGCAGGTACTGTAACTCAAAGACTACAGCACTGTCAATGCTTACATAAAAAGGCTTTATTCATTACTTACTACAATATTTTCCAGCACTGAAATGGCTGATTATCTTCAAAACTACTGTACACTTGAAATCTTCCTGATTGTACTTCAGAGCTTGTTCCAGCTAGAGTGCCCTTTGCTGATTCGTTTGAAAAACAATTAAAGCTGTGCTTGAAATCCATTTAGCTTGCTGACGCTCTTTATCTTTCAAAAAACTCTGTCTAGGCAGTCAGTTCTGCTTCCAATTTTAAAAGTCCTATTTAGGCCTCTGAAGATTACTAGTCTGCTTCCTGAGATTTTGACAGGATCCTCATCTCCTGAATGCCTTGCAGGATCCTGTTCTGACTGCTCTAATGTAACGACAAATGCGCTGCTAAAACCTCACCGAGTGGGGTAGCCTGGCTATGAACCACACGCACACTCCATGCGATATTTACAAGCCCGGACTATGCAGGCGGTAGGATGACACACCAAGGTCACTTCATCTCCTGTGATGAGGCCCTGGGAGCAGCCTGTTTAACTCCACACACAGGTGAAAACCAGCACGACAGCCAGAATCCACTACCCTGGCTTCATTAGCAATCTGGTCAGGAACAACAGAAGGATGGATGCACAGCTCTTCAGGAGTCTAATTTCACCAGAGTCAGATAAGTTTGTCTGGGTTAATCAGCCAAGTTTGACCTTCTATAAAGTGTTGTGATTTGTTTTTCTGCACCAATCTTCTGCTTTAGCATGGACTATGCCAAGGCGATACTTAGAACTGGCCTCCAGTAAAGAGAATCTCTAGGTTTTCTCCCTTGCAACAAAAAATAATCCCTTACTGCAGAATATTAAAAATATATATTTCTAAGTAAAGTTATCTGATCTAGGGAGACATCAGTAAAATGTTGCTGGCAGAAGTCAAACTCGCAGAACTAAAGCAAGGCTAATAGATGGTAATGGAAAGCTCAGCAGAATCCTGCTGGCTAGTCACAGGCATGGAACAAAATGTGGCTCTAGAGCACTGTTACTTCTAGCAGCTGCAGAGGAAGAAAGCAAACAACACCCTGGCAGGGCTGGGGGCACCCTTGTGTTTAGATTGTTTTATTACCTTCTGTGTATGTATGGACATGTGCATGAACTGAAATACAAAAGTCAAGCAGTATTCACCAGTGGTGATCTCACTACATGAATGTCATGAGAAATGCTGTGACAAAACTCCCTCTCAAATACATGCCTAGAATCAGTAGTTCTGCTACAGGTAGAAATCAAAGAAACTCACTCAGTTATCCCACTATCATAGGAACTACTATAGGAACTGACATGTTCTTTGAATGATTTCCAAGTTCTTTAGAACAAAGAATTATATTATTGATACCTTTTGTGTCTTCAGTACAGGTGCTTCAGTAAAGTAGCTGAAGTAACATTCACTAAAGGTAACATCAGGTTACAAGACACATGGACACGCTGTGCCACGGCAAGAAGTACTTGTGGCTTCTAAGAAGATGCTCATGTGATTTTTTTCTAAAAACCTAAACAAAGAACCCTTCTGTCACACCCAGTCTGTATCACGTTTTATTGGTGTAGGATCCATGTGCCATGTGAGTGCATTTACTCCCTACAAGTGTTAAAACTAAATGGAAAATCACTTTTGCTGAATCTAGAAATTAATTCTAACACCTCTAAAATTTATCAGTGGCCAATATCTCACATCCAGCAATAATTATGAAGAACATTGTAAGATTAATACCAAAACCAGAGATTGTTGTCCTTGGTATCTGAAAAACTGTCCTTTGGAAATTGCTTAAGCTTTTCACAACTAGACTTGAAGGAAGAGTAAACCAGTTCAAAATAAGAGTAACAGTCCAGTAAGCCAGATATATACTATTACTCATGAGTATTTGTTTATTTCTTTTGATATATACATTACCCTGGTTGATTTCAGCATTTGTTGAATTACAACTTAAGAGCTATTCTAGACTTTTTTTGTAATGCGTCTGTAGCATGGACACACAGAAACTACGAAGGCACTTCCTTGTCACCAGCAGATGTATGCTGATTTGAAAAATACTGCTTCAAATGGTGTTTGACCTCTTCACAGAATATCTGGGTTATATCATCTCTCTAAAGATTTAGTGGTCACAGGATGGTTTGATGGTCCCTGAAAGTGTTTGCTGAATTCAGCATTTTCCCAGCTTCTTCAGCTCTTACCACCAATTCTTCCAAGATTTCTCTGAAGAAATCTCACCCATCGAGGACTATTGTAAGAAGGGGACTATTTTTGCCAGGCTCCATATGCTCAGAAAGCACGTGAATTTCTTAAATAGATTTTTTTTTTTTCACTGTCCCTATGCTGATGTATCCTCCTAATGATTTTTGATGAAACAGACATTCTGGCCAATCCTCAAAAGCAGTTTTACCCAAAGCTATGGATCTTCAAATATAGCTTAATCATTTTTTATTTGTCAAAACACATACATACAGAAGCAGACATTTTTTTCAGCACTCTTACCATTTCTACTTTACCATCAGATTAAGTGGAAACAAAAGAGAAGTCAGTTATTTTCTTGTGGAATTCATTATCTAACCACTCCAGGGGTATATGGTTTTGGTTTGGTGCTTTCCTTCCCCCTTTTGGAAACTATAGGCTCTACCAACACTACAGATTATACAGGTAAATGATAGGTTACATCTTCTTCCT
This sequence comes from Pitta sordida, assembly GCA_013390025.1. Lineage (NCBI taxonomy): Eukaryota > Metazoa > Chordata > Aves > Passeriformes > Pittidae > Pitta > Pitta sordida. Next base: position 14,870 of record WEKX01017414.1, on the reverse strand, counting down.
CAGCAGATTTCATTATTCAGGTTATTTTGACATGATTTAGTTCCATCAAATCTATGAAGACAGCCAAGTTTATATGGAAAAGACAGTGAAAATCTTTCTTTAATGCCCAGATATATGTTGCATAGTTAAAAGCCTAACTCGTAGAAAAGGGGAGATAAATCTGGGATCACTGCCAAGTGTCTCAATGTTTCTTTACCTAAATAGCTAAGTCATTGATTTCTCGGATGTTTTACATTTTCTACCCATATTAATAGGGTTTCTTACAATCTCAATCAAACAACTTGTCTTCACGTAGGTCCTTTTTAAAAATCAGAGACTGAGTATCCATTGTTTGGAAAATACATATCCCAATCCTATTTTTGGTAGATAACCAAGAAAAGATATGGTTACCTTTTCTGTGCAGCTAACTAAAGGGTCTTTCAGTCCTCTCCTCTCCTGTATCTTCACTGATTAAAGAGATCATGGAAACCGACAAAAAAACCACCTGTCCTTGGCTTTATCAAGGCTTGGATCTGGAGTTCAGGGAAACCCTGTCCTACCTGTTCAGGGAAGAGTTTTCCATCAGTCGGGTTACCAGGACAGTATGGGCCTTGATTGCACTTCTAATGCAGACTTCTTTCTAAGGAGTGTGGATTTGGGGCATATCGATTCCAACGTAAGTCATCCTCTGGGAAAAGTAAGACAGATGTTTAGGCTCTTTATGGCTCTTCTGGTAGTTTTCTTCTCAGATTCTTACTTCAGTGTCTGATCACAAAGCTTTAACCTATGTACTTCTTTCTCTCAAAAACTTAAAATCTGGATAGATAAGACTAAGTAAGGACTGGACACAACAAAGTACTGTTGCAGTAATCCCTCGCTACTTAGCAACTCACCATTTGCAGCTTCAATACATAGGGATTTTTTCTCCCCAACTTTACTGTATTTACCAGCTTTACCAACTTTACCCTATTTACTGTTACTTCGCAGATTTTGCCTATTGCGGCATCTTTCTGGAACTGACGCCCCGAGGAACCTGAGGGATTACTGTATTTCTGTTTTGCTGGGAACAGAGATGCTTAAGTGGCAATGCAACACCATGTATGAAATGTAAGTACTTCCCATATAAGAAATTTGAAGAAGAACAAGAGTTGAATTCTAGTCTGCTGCATCCCAGGTGAGTTCTTTCATCACCACCTGATCTGTCTTTTCAAAGCACAGCTACGTGTAAAACTGAACCTTCAGCTGGCCCAGCTTTGCTTCACTTCCATGGCCAGAACTCCTACGAAACTGCAGAAACTGATGTCGACATGCATTTAGCCATGTATTTTTTTCCTCTGACATATGGTATTTACAAGACTGTTCTACAGTGCCATGGTTATTTTAACACACATGTCCTCAATTGCTTGGAATAAGACTAGAAAATCCTTTAAGTACCAAATATATATATATACACACACACACATGTATACATTGCTATTACTGATTGCAAGAGGATTTTTATGGATTCTAGTGATTGACACATGGATGTTTAAGGAGGTAAACTGTGAGCTTCATATTTAAGGGGACCTTCACTTTACACACTGCAATGGAAATGTGTTTATGAAAGTACTCATTTCAGGAACTGCAATTTGGGGCAACAAATTGTTGTCAACAAGAAAGCACTAGAGGATTCATATGCCTTCATCTCTTGTTTCTCATTTGACCCTAATGCTTCCCCAGCATATGCAGTCATATCACTGATCCATGTCACATCTGCAGCCTAGAGATGCAGGGGCCATCAGGTCAAGTTACAGTCACATCCTCCATGGCAAAGTGGGAAATCAAGCAGATCTCCTGATTTGTCTCTAAAATGGTCATCCCTAGAAAAATAAGGTAAGAAAACCTTCATGCAGGAGAGAATATAGTTTTTCCTAAAAGTAGTACAGGGCTGTCTCTTTCTCATTGAGGTGAAAGTAGCCAGGGTTGTGGGGAGGAATCTCGGAAGTCACTGCCTTCCCCTGTCACGATTGCCACTTTAATGCATAATGAGTCAAAAATTTTGGTTGCCCGAGCAACAGTTGCAAATCTCCTGCAGCATTCAGAAGTGATAGGCAGGGCAGAGAGGGGCAGGGGGCTGAAGCAGAGGGAGCTTGTGGGGGCTGCCATGGCTCAGAAGGAGAGGGGAGGAAAGCTGGATCCTCTCATTTGCCGTCTCCCTCAGGTTCTTCTCTGCTCTGGAACCCAGTTTTAAGACTGCTGCATCCTGCTGCTGGCAATTGCTCCCAGAGGGAACAAAAGAGCTGAAGCACCAACAAAATACCTTCCTGGAAGGCTTCATGTTCCCAATCATTACATATCTATTAATTCCACAAGTATATGAGTCATGGGCAGGTGCCTGAGGAATGAGTTAAATATGCCATGGCAGTTGCAGATCTGTCCCCTGACTCACACTGAAGCCATTGGCAACAGCTCTAGTGGTTTTCTTCCTGCTTTCCTATTGCTACCAAGTTTCTCAAAGCTTTATTTTCCTTTAAGAGAGGGAGAGGAAAGAGTTGCAAAGTCTTTGGGTTGTACCACAGGGGTGAGGGGTGGAGGGAGTGGAATTTGACCTAGATGTTTTACAGGGTACTGCATAAAGAGCCCAAAATCCTGAAGGCAGGTAAGTAAAACTGAGACTTCTGAATCTCGTGAGCCCTTTGGGACTTATTTCTGATTCTTGAAAGTTTGGGGCTAGCAGTACTTAAAAGGTTCTGTTTATGCTTCTCTTCTTTCATGTTGCCATGCTACAGGATTGGTGAGCCATGCTCAACATCACTTTTCAACTGACAGTGATGTTCAAGTAAGAAGAGTCTGGGTCTGGTTTGGTTCACTTGTCAATGGTGCTCTTAGGCACACACAGTAACAGAGACTTTCCTTTCTACCCTGAAAGAAGTATATCCTTCATAACATTTGGAAAAATACTGTGGCTCCAGAAGAAGGAAGGCATACAGTCACTTGAAGGTGTTCTGCATCTACCTTCTTACAAGAGATAGCTCTCATAGTGGTACACCAAATATTGTCAAAACCTTCCTTATAATGAGCACATTTTTGTACTACATAAATAGTACTTTCAGCATTTTTGTATGAGGTAGAGACTATTTCCTTCAGCTTGTTTTAGTATAAAAGCAAACAGAATTATTTGGGGGTTTATGCAAATTGAGCTGCAAAACAGACTAGCCCAGAGGTCCCTAAACAGACAAACAAATGTGTGTTTAGACCTGTAATCTCTGATTGCAAAAGCAAAATTTACCATTGTGGTAATACACTTAAACTACAGAAGACACACAACCAGTCTGCTCTTCATTACCATCTGGTGGTTGTTGCATGCAGTGGCATTACTCACATCTCAGAAAGTTACTTTGGGAAATGTTCATATTGACACCAGAAAGGAAAGGGCACTGTAGCAGTAATGGGCAACACAGGACGGCTGGTTTTGTCTTACAGGCATTAATACAAAGGCATCAGGCCCAGAAAACATGGACAAGATGAGTGGGTAGAAAAGAAAAATTTAAGAAGCATCTGGAGGTACTTCAGCATTTTATCAAGTAATTTAAGGTGTACCTGAATACCATTTGCAGGGATCTGAGAACTGCTTGGGAAGCATAGTGTGTTTTTCCCTCCCACTGTCAGCAATGGCAGCTGAGACCATTTGGCAAGATAAGGTATTTCTTAACCACTTTCCATAACTGCCACATTTTCTCTACCCACCCAGAGAGATATCTTACAGTGGTATCCTAGCAGGGGCTCCATCTCCTCAGTGGTAAGCTGTATGGGGAGCTAGGTTACCTCTTGGACAGTTCATGCTATCTACTATATGGTCTCTTTCCCTTCACCCACTGTAATTTCATTAAAGGGAAACTTTGCAGTGTGTTTCCACTTGGAAGTGACTTTTAGAAGTCACTGGTCCAAACTGCTCAAAGCACAATCAGCCTCAAAGTTAGATTGGGTAGGTCCAGGGCCTCTGAGGAGATCCTTGCCCTTTCCAATTTTCCTGGAGTATTTCTTATCCTTGGAGTATTTCTTATGATGGAAAGATAGTCTGCTCTTATGCCAAGTGAAAGATGAAGTACAAGGCCCTTGTGCTTTTACCTAAGTGTATAGATCAACAGATAACTGATCTACAGTGACAAGTCCACTCTAAGAAGTTTGCAACAGTACAAACTCTTGGCCACAGTCACAGAGTCTTGATCCAGTGGGTTGATCCAGTGCAGCTGCAGCATTTTGTCTCTTATGTACTAGACTGAATTTTTCAACAATAGCATGGGGGAAAAAATCATTATTGTAATTATGACATTCACAAGCATAATGCACTTAAAAACTTAGGTAGTTTCACACCTCAGTTGCTTTTTACCTTTAAAAATGCACTCTTCTGATCCTTTCCCAGTTCTGCCACCGATTTCTGTGACCTCAAGTAAGTCATTTAGGCAAAATCTTCTCAACAAGTCTAACTAATTCTAAGTGCATGAGTTTGTGCATTAGAGTGACACAAATCTTATGGAGGCAAAATACCCAAATCTGCATTTAAAATTTCGATCCCCAGACCTCTGTGTCTGAATTTCCTCTTTAAATTTGAGAGAAGACTTACATATGTTGCAGGGATATTTGAAGTTATTAATTAGTTAAATGTACACAGTGACTTAAAAATTGAAAGTATGTAAATATTAAATATTATCAAATAGGTCAATAGTTAACTAATAGTCATGTGTCATGTACTTTGTAGTTTAGACATTTTGTCGACTTTATGTCTCATTTCAGATGGTCAATACATAATCACCTTTCTAAATATTTCTCTGCTGAACACAGATATCAGAGTACAGGAGAATAACATTGTCTGAGAAACACCCTGTATACATAAGCAGGCCTCCACTGTCACCTCCCTGACCTCTTAGCCCACTTAAGACATGCAAAATTAACATTTCCACTGCTGATGGTGAAAAGAAGTGGGTGGAAAATTCAGGGGACAAAAAAGAGGTTGAATATTTTAAGAGACAAATACACAATTCCAGGAAGAAGACTTCACAAGATGAATAGTTTTAAGTGGATGGGTGACACAAGCACTCCCTTTTTACTCATGGAAAACCATCAGGGCCATGCCTATCTAATTACTCCAGAGCTATACGAGATCTTTTCCATACCCAAAATGAAGACGTACCAATCTACCCTGACTGATGATTTAGACAGTAGAGCCATTTAGATCTTGTTCCAAAACTCATTGAAGGAAACAAAAAAACCCCCGACACTCACCCTGGTGATTCTAGATCAAAACCAGAAAGCATTTTTCACTCTGAATTCCTAATTTATATGGCGTAGTGCTTTCCTCCATATTTATAATACAGTAATCCCTTGAATATCACAGGAAGTTGGTTCCAGAAAGATGCCTTGATAAGCAAAATCTGCGAAGTACCGGCAAATATGGCAAATACACTAAATGTGGTAAATACAGTAAATACAGTAAATCCAGTAAAGATGTGGAAAACACCCCTCCACACTCCCCTCCCCCCAATTTATTGAAGCCATAAATGGTGAATTGCGAAGTAGCGAGAAATTGCTGTACATTACATTTTTATAGCCTCATTACTGATGTTTTTATCCTATTATATAAATTTCCTAATCCTCAGGTCCCTACCTGACTACAGGCAGGTCACATTTTGCCTTTCTGAAACTCAGGTGAAAAGGAATTTGACTTGTCTGCCACTCCCATGGACTGGCATCTCAAACTGTTATAACACAGACATGACGCTGAAACACATTCTGCAGATTTTCTGAAATTAAAATGTTGATAATGTCCACAAGATGAAGTAAAAAATAAGAGATGAGAGAGAAATGTTTCCAAATTATAAAATTAATATATTCTTGTTATTTGTTCTTTTGTCTTCTTCTGCCCAAGAAGCTAAATAATTTTTCAATCTGTTTCACTTCTGTACTAAGATGGTATTAAAAACTATCTGAAGCTAGTATTGCTGATACCACACAAATACTTGATGCTGCCCAAGGGAAGTTCAAGAGAACAAAGGAATGCTCTCCCACCCCTTGTCTCACCCTTTACTGCTTCTTCTGATTGCCCTAATAGAGAAGTCAGGATGGTTTTGCCTTCTGAGGTGGGTTGGAAAGCAGCCACAAAGAATTCAGTCTTTTCCAAAATCCATGAACAGTAAATAAACCAACACACCCTGTTGTTCAACCATCTCTTCTGAAGACCTGTTCTCAGAGCAGTTATCCATGCGAGTTACCAAAGGGGACTAAAAATACTTGTGGCATCCAAGTTCTGTGATCTGGCTGAGGAACATCTTTAGCAGTTTTCCTTCTTTGTGTTCAACTTCTTTTGTCTTCAAATTTTTATCCTTGCCCTTATTTTAGCCTTTATTTTAAGGTTCTCTTTTCAACTAGCTAAAAACAGCACAAATGACAGGGCGCAATCCATTTCTCAGTTTTTGGACCACTTCCAGTGCATGCTGCCAGCCCACACAACATATATAAATCATGGACTTTAGACCTGCACCCCTGAATCATTTAAAGAGATAAGTAGAATTACTCGTCTTACACCTCCCTGTTGACAAAGTGACTCCCAGACGAAGAGATTCACATGTGCTCTTTATTTCAGCAAGGAAGAAGCATCTATCTCGCTCTTCAAATATGCTCCTGCAACAAGAAAGTAGTGTGCAAGCAGCTGTTGTGTAGGACTATTACATTTGTTAAAACCATGCCCACTTTGTTTTCTCCTAGTGTAGGTATGACTACGCATGGCAATACATTCTCATGGCTGTAAATCTACTGAACAGAATTCCAGGGAAATTTGTCATCGTCAAAGAAAACAGCCTACAAGTTTTCAGTCTGGCAGGCTTTATTGTTATATTTTGCTGTTTTAATAATGCTCACTTTTAAATGCGAGAGGTGAAATATTTTGTAAACATATTCTTGAAATACAATGTAAATTTTCTTTATTTTTGCCTTCTCCTTGGAGGTAGCAGACAACCTTAATAATGGGTGGAAATACAAAATGCCTGCTTTTCATGAGGCAGGTGCAATAGCATGAGGATGAAGAACCGCTTCTGTTTGTGATAACCATTCTTGGTTCCGCTCTGGCTTTTACTTTTTAGGAGTTAACCACATATAGGTACAACCTCTTAAAAGCAAGTATATACTATAAAACTTCAACTGAAATGTCTTTTTCCTTTCTTACTGAACTTGGTTGAGTATGAGATTTGGAGGCTGGGTCTTCAGTGCACTGAAGATTTAGTTGGGGTAGATTTAGTTTTAAAACTAGAAATGGTGGCCAATGGTGCTCAGTACCAGTTTGCATCACAGAGCAAACGTAACTCAAAAATTCCAAACTTCCATTGTAAAACTAATTTTCATGAAAAACTGTTTAGGACTTTCAATTTTCTCAGCAATGTAACACACCAAATAAGCAGGGGCTATTGGAGATTAACAAAGGAACTGGGGCTGCAGTTTTCATGGAAGAACTGTAAACTGTAAGTAGAGGCAGAAAGTGATGCTACCACCCTTTAGAAAACCAAGAACAAAAAATACTTGAAATTGGAAGGGGAAATTACATACCCTACCTCCTGCTCAATTGCAGAGCCAAGATCAGTTCCTGCTCTGAGATGCACTAACCTCAAAGATAGACCAGGGTGCTCATGAGCATCTTTTAATTCAAAATGTCTTGAGGGCAAATAATGCAAAAATTTATCTTTTCTCAAAGAAAATTTCCTTTTGATTATTTTCTTTGTTCCTCCTAATGAAGGAATGCTTTGATCTGCACACTTACGTGAAGATGTCCCCAGAAAAGTTGCCCGTATGACTGAATTCAGCCATTCTGTCTGTTTATTGCTAGAAGCAAATGATCTAGGTTCTTATCTACATGACTCAGATTCACAAGTCTGTGTAATGAGTGCATCACATCACTGAAATGGGACAAAGAGACACATTGCATTCTAGTGGCTCAGTGTGGTAAAATACTTCTGAGTATGAGAAGACTACTCATAAAACCTAAAAATTTAAATAGGGATTTGCAATGAACTGCTTCAGGAAACAATGAAAAGGTGAAGCTGGAGAAAATTAACTCCATTTATCAGGAAAATAATTCCTGAGCCATTCTGCTAAGAGTGTTTAATTTCTTATACAAGAAAAAAAATAAAACAAAAAACCCAGTCCAAATCAGAACCAAAACAAAACAAAAAACCAACCAAACAAAATCAAACCAAACAAACAAACAAAACCAAAGAAAATCCTGTCCAAATCAAGATATTATCAGGCCTAAGAAGCAGAGAAGAAATATTCTCAATACAACAAATATATAAGCCCCTTGCCACAGTATGCATCAGCCAGTTAAAATCAAGGAAACTGCCTGTAATAGAAAGGCACGTGTGTGCTCAATTTTCACAGGATAATATATCAGTTGTTAACTTTTTCTGTCCTGCTTCTGACGTGCTGCCACCATGACAAACCTCACTTTTTAGAAACTGTATAAAAGGAAACACCTGAAGTACCTTTTAAGAGAAAGCATTACAATATCACACTTCATAGGTCTCTGTTAGAGATCTAACATCTCTCTGACAGAGAGATCTGCAGTGCTGCCTACAGCTGCCTTCCTTTATCCAGGAACACCTAAGATGACTGGATCCTTGTGCCTAATGTCCACTGTGGCCACTAAACTATACAAATGCATACAGATCAATTGCTGCCTTCACCTTCTTTATGTCTGTCTGAACACTCATTTTATGTCTTCCTAACTTACCTTGGACAGTTTGTTCTCTGAAGCTAGGATTGTCTTTTTTGATAATCTCTATAGCAACTGGCACAAATACGTTAATCTTTAGCCTCTACCACTTATCTTGAGCCAGGATGAGAGGAAGAAGGAGCTTTTGAATCTCTTGTACATGGGATAAAGGACTCAGCAGGTCGGGAGCAGTGCTTCCCACAGGTAGTGAGAAGAGAGGGCAAAGGAAATGTACTGCGTGGGGTGTTCTGTTATTAGGGGTGCAGTGCTGGGCTCACTGCCTTGAGAGGAAGCAAATTTGTATTGGATATTGGTGTAGACACAAATCTAGGAGATCTAAAAAATGGTTTCAAATGTCTGGTGCAGGTGATCTGACACGATCAAAGACTTACTAAATTAGTCTGGCCGTAGATCTTACAGGACAAAATTCTATAGCTGTTCTTCCTTAGAAAAACTGTCCTAAGTATTTTACAGGTTCCTAAAAGAAAACAGAACCTGAACTAGGAAGAAAATGGGGCACAAAGAGGGCACGTACCTTTTTGTTTCCTGAGGGAAGAGCAACAGTGTGGAGGCTTTCTGAGAGACCAAAAGGAAAGGGAAATGGGTGGGAGGCTGTGGTGCCCTGCTCAGTGTGCACAGGTATCACAGTGTCTACAGATCCCAGGATAAAGTGTAAGTTCAGAGTGTCACTCCTCAGCTCTTCTCGATTACTTGCACAGATTTTCTGCTGCACTGAAATCCCCAAGGCACACTAAAAGTATCTCCAGCTTGCAGTTTTCTGTCATTTGAGAAGATAGCTCACAAGCTCTATTTGGCTTAAGGGATTACTGTAGGTATAAAATGACAATAGCACTATCACTAAGCAGCTGAAATAAATGACCTATTTCGTTACCTGCCGCTTTAAGTATATATATTAAAGGAGTTTGTTTTTTACCTGCGCAGGTAGTCATTTCACAGTTCCTAGGTTTCATGTCATAGTTTTCAAACCCAACCACTTAGCTTAATTTTTACACATTTAATCTAAAATATTGAACATATTGATATAGTTACTATAAAATATCAGCTGCTCAGTGCCAAGTAAGAAAAACTGTATACCCATTCTAATTCTTATTACCCATTCTAATTCTAACTACTCTTTTAGTTATGTGTGTGGTATGAAAATCCGCATAGCCATGCAACCACTCGGGCACAGATGTCTGACAATGCATAATCTAAAGAACCTGAGTTTTGTTTCCTGTTCCATTTTCTGTACACTTTGTCATATTGCAATGAAGTTTTGCTAATTAATGATGCTGATTTCACACATAACGCCAGTCCTGCTTCTGGCCTGTGCCTGGTGTACCTGTTGTCACAATAGTTCTCCCCAGTGACCGAGAAGCTGCAATTCCAGTTGGACACTTATCTTGTGAGTATTCTGGGTCTGCTTCCTTTCTCTTCCTAACATCCAGTCTAAACCTCCCCTGGTGCAGCTTAAGACCATGTCCTCTTGTTCTGGTACTGTCACCTCCCCATACAAGGTGCATAGTATGAGGCACACAGCTCCCCCTTTTTTTTGCGCATAAGCACAAAGACACACCTACCTTCATTCTACATTTAAGAAGGCACAAAGTATTGCTAGGGAGATTGCATAGTCACCACCTGTGCATTTTCAACCCTTAGTTTCATTAAAACTTCTGGTCTTCCTGCCTATAGATTTTATCCAGTAGGACACATGAAGAACTTCCCATTTTTTCAGTGATCTTGAGGGTTTTTTAATTAGCCAACATTGTCTGGGCAGAATATTATCTTTCTATTTCATGCACTTTCCAATTCCAATTAAAATAAGCATTGCAAGAAAGGTCTTTCATAAACTGGAAATAGTATTCATTTGTGTAAGAAAAAAGATTCTGTCATGAAAGTTTACACATAATAAAAAGAAAAAATGAACATGTAGCTGGCCTAGGATGGTTTATGCATCATGCTTTCTGATTATATTATTTGTCATGATTCTGGTAAGCAACTGACATGTCTAGAATAGAAAAAAAAAGTCATGGCTAATACCTTAGAACTGGTGGACTTCAATTGCTTTTGTTTACTAGTGCTTATACACCTTTAATAAATATGAAGCTATTTCCCACCCAAAAGTTCTGCCTTCATTAAGAGAGACCAGAAAATATTTTTTTAAAACCTTATTTACAAGGTGTTGTCAGGACTTAAAGAGAACAATGAACTGTCTTAAATCACTGTCAGAGAAGGAAATTCCCATAAGACAAGTCACCACAAGAGATAAGCACAGGTGGCAATAAGGAAGGCATTAATTCCAAGGCCTAAACAGAGGTGAAGGTTTGGAATCAAGACACTGGACAGAAATGCACTATGCAGATGGGGGGGCAAGTACAGACTGGCAACAACAGGGAAGCAGGTCTGGTAAGGCAGATCTGCATAACCTATCCAGACAAAAAATTTCCACCTGCAGGCTGTAAGCACATCTCACAAAACTCCCATCATGGCAAGCTGTGGGAAAGAAAGCAAGTCCTTATACACAAGTCAGCCCAAGTTGTGGGAGCAGCATCTACTCCCATGAAAGCCCAGGGCTTGGACTGTATAGAAGTGGTACCCCAGAAGCACAGCTTCAGAACACCCACCACCAAGAAGACGAGGGTGAAGAAGGGTGAAGAACCAACGGGCCAGTGTCAGAATCCTCATGGTGGTGAGATAGAGAGATTGATTGATTGATAGATTGATTAATTGATTGATTGATTTGCTTGCTTGCTTATTTACTTACTTATTTAATCTCTGTCTGTCTCACTCTCTCCACATTCCCCCTGCCCACTTCTCTCTCTCTCTTATTTCTCTCTCTCTAGTATTTATGTTAAATAAAACTCGTACTATTGACTTGGCATATGGTTTTCTTGCACCTTAATTCAGGCAGAGGCATCTTTTAATAACCAGATTCTAAGTGCTGTATTTCTATCTTGCAGACCCTATATACACTAAACCAAAGTAGAAATGATTGAGAAAGGAATTTGGCACTAGTATTAGCAACTGTTTCAAGAAAAGAGCTTACTGAACAAATACAAGAAAATAGCAATGAGACCATAAGAGCAGAAACTGAAGCTACCACAGAAGTTTGAAAACCAAACTGGGTTTGGTACAGCTGTGTGACAGCTCCTACAGGCAGTGAGCTGGCTGCATGCTGCTGGTGTTACCAGATAGCACAGATGGGTCAGCTCTCTGCCATAGGAGCTCATTTCACTGAGCGTTGCAGTGGGCACAAAAGGTAGTAGTGATTGAAGTAAGTAATGGTTTCTCTCAAGGCAGATGCTCCCATGCAGGGGACATGCACTTTTCTGGATGTAGCAGCTGTGTTATCTCAAGCCTTATTAGAAAACACACAACTGCTTATCTCAGAAGTAAGAGATATTTAAAAATATGAAAACTAGTGGCAAAAGTCTCCAGATTAACCTCCTGAGACCTTAGACACTAAGCAGCCTGATTGCCAAAACTGCAGATTAGCACATCCACTTAGGCACCTACATTCTGGGGTGCTCAGCAAATTCCAAGATGTCCAAAAGCCATGTTGGGTATTCAAGTTTCACTCAGCTTGAGTGAGTGAGTGAGTGAGTGAGTGAGTGAGCAAACTCCACCAGAGGGGATGGAAAGACACACCACTCTGTTTTGAATCAAGTCTATCAACTGCAGAAGAAGCTGCAATTTCAACTACATATGCAAATCAGATCACTAGATATCTTGTCACCTAAATAACCTTTTAGAAAATGCTTGTGAACAATAGAGGTATCTGGGCTTTGAGAATTAGCCTCTCCCCCATAGTCATTCATTTTAGATACACAAGGTGTATTTTTATCAAACTTGTGACAAAATTCTTCCACATTGGTGGCATGGAAAAGCATACTATATTCTCCTAGAAACAGATCATCTGCAAAGAAAGCAGAATGTCAAGTCTTAAGCCATTAACCACTTCAATTGACAACATGTGTGAGAATGGAAGTCCAGCTGATACTAATTTATATTTTTCAGTCCTGAAAGCAATGGAAAACAGGTCCCAGACATGTTTCCATCATCCACCCCATGGGCCAAAAAGAATCCTTCTCATCACCCCTACCGTGAGGGTATAATGCTATGCAGTTCCCCCTCTGTGTGATTATCAGAAGTATCATATAAACCTCTTTATTCTAACACCCAAATTAGTAGGGAAACTTTTCAGTATTGTCTCCACACAGCAGGATATCTGCAGCTGTTTCAAGACCAGAGTTTGGAGCCCGCATGTCCTCAGTAATCAAGCTGAACAAAATGGAGTTGAAATTCCAGTGTGCCACCTTTGGGTGTCATTTTTGGGATGCTTGGTGGAGGAAGCTCAAGACTGGTCTGCAAAAGCCAGGACAGCTCAGCTGGAAGGGCTTTCAGAAGAACTGGCTTGCCAAGACGACACCCTCATCCTCCTTGGAAAATGTAGTTGTCAGGCTGAGGCATCCGTAACGGCAGGAGACCTGCAGGATAGGTCATGCTTTCTCAAGCAAGCTCCAGAAATGCATCTAAAACCGTTCAACCATTAATGTACATTCAGTCCAAGTGCCAGACTACAGCTTATTTGAGCTAAGGTTGCTCCAAAATGTGCAGCAAATGAAGAATTCATATAGAATAAACTCCTGCACTTATGCCATAAAACAGATTTTGGCAAGCAGTAGAGAGCTGTGATCTCCCTTTCATACAGGCATATCTGACCTTCACATGTCTTATGACAAAGCTAAATATAATGCTGCACACCAAAGAGTATAAGAGGCTCTATAGTCCCATGGAAAATCCTATTTCAGTGCTTCAAATGAACCAGATAACTTTATTATGGCTTTGTGTGATACAACTCTGAATAAAGATACTTTTTAGTAGATGTCCATGGGAAGGATTCCTTTTCACCAATTATAATTGAACAAAACTCCTTCTAAGGAGCAATGCTAAGGTACAATCAAGTTGAGTGGGGAGGTCACATTTTTCAGCAAGTAATTAGTGAACTAGGAGGAAAAGAAATATATGTAATACTCCTCAAAAATATGAAAATATTTATTATACTGTTACAAAACTTCAATAATTATGTTCATAAACTTGTACTGTCATGGTTAGAGAAAGTAGATGTGAAAGACTCCTGTGGTAATATCTCAGGAATGATATTTTGGTTCTTGACTAACAGTGACAAATTTGCATAGAAAAATGCGATGTTAAAATGTTCAAAATTACATATTACTAGAATGTGTCACAAACTGTATCAACAGTCCTGCTTTTTTCAAATATTGTTGCGTATTTCAGTGACAAAAAGCATCATGAAAAGTCTGCCATTTCTCAGAAACTGTAGAAGCCTCAAAAGCATCCAATATGTGTCCCCAAGGTCACTGCATGCACGATGTGTGGCACATAGACGAGATGGGTTGAATCCGAAAGGGATAAATGTTACTTCTGGTGAGCTACAGTGCAGTGAAACAGAGCGGCACCGGCAAAGCCACGAACTGTTCACGGGGCTCTGATCAGCCACCGTGTAATACCGCTCATGAGAGGTCAAGTCGTGTTACAACATCCATTCCAAGAGTCTCGCACACAACAGTAACGATCTCGTTCTAAACGCAAGATCACAGAATCAGAATCACAGAATATTCAGAGTTGGAAGGGACCCACAAGGATCATCGAGTCCAACTCTTAACACTGTCTCCCTGGCGGGAATGGAACCCGGGTCTCCCACACGCCAGGTGGGGACACTTACCACTGTACTAAAGTGGATTTCAAATCAATCACTTCGGTTGAAAACCAGCAATTAAACCCCTGCGGCCACTGGGACCCCGCGGGTTGCGCTGCGGGGCAGCTCCGCCAGCAGCGCTCTGCGGGAGCGGCGAGCGCGACCTGCAGTCTCCGCCGCCGGATGGAACGACACCTGCACTAAAACGTGCCGTTTCTTCCGAATTTGCCGTCTGCCTTTCACGTGATGGCTAACACCCCATCGGTGTGCATCTTCACACAGAACTCTCCTCACGACGGGAGCCACCCGCGGTGTCCTCCCCTCGCTCCCCCTTCCCACCGAACCTGTTGCGGGGCCAGGGGCGCCCCCGGGGCCCGCGGCGCTCCGCGCATGCGCCCCCGGGCGGGGAGTTGTTGCTCGTGCCGCTCCGCACCA
>WEKX01017411.1:67219-109037 GCA_013390025.1 Pitta sordida | reverse complement strand
CACGCGGCGGACGAAGAGGCTGCGGCTGCAGCGCAAGGAGAGGAAGCGGCCCGAGTGGCAGGTGGAGCGAGAGAACATCGGCCGCCTGGTGCAGCGCTACTCCGAGGTACGGCCGGTCCGGGGACTGAGAGGGCATTAGGCGAGCGGCCACGGCGGTCCTGCGGAAAAAGCGGCTCCGCTCCTCGTGTGGCGTGTCCGGGGGGTAGGGCTGGGAGAGGAGGGGGGGTATCTGTGTGTGTGCCCCGGCCAGGGCTGCCGGACCCCCACGGGTGGCCAGGGCTGTTCCTCTGGCTGTCGGCGGTGCCTGTAGGTAACAGACGTGATGGGTGACACAGCTCTGTGGCAGGTACAAGGCTCCACGAGGCAGGGCTAATGCTCTGTTCTTTTCCCTCCCGCCCAGGCAGAGAAGGAGGGGGCAGTGGCCGCAGTCCCAGTGGTTGTGGTGGAGGTGGCTGGGAGGAGTGGGACCCACGTGGGGCAGTGAGTGTTTGGGAATTCAGCGAGGGGGACGAGGAGGCTGAAGTAGGTAGTCGGAACCACTGTAACCGCTGGGATTTGCCTCTTCTGGCCAGTCAGGGTGGATGTCTCCGTGATGGGGATGGGACACGTTTTTCTCCGTAGAAGATGCCAGTCCTGCAGACATGACGCTGTAAGAGTATGTTGTTTAACCTCAAGTCAGGAAATAGGTGTTTGAATACCAGAGCTGAAGTTGGTGTTTTGTCATCCAGATTCCCTCGAATTCCTGTGGAAGATACTCGGCTTTTGAGTTATACATACTGATAGGTGGAAAGTGTGGTGATAGTGAATAACGGGTTAGATGTGCCCTGCCCATGGTGGTGCTTTGCCTCCTGGTAACGTTTGCTGAGTTTGTAGCTGCTGCTGAGGAGCAGAATGGCAGTTTTACTTGGTTACTCAGCATAGCTGGTGTTAATGACTTTCTGGTGGTTGTAATTTAATTGAGCACTAAGTAATGATGAGTTTATAGGAGAAAGACCTGTGCTGCCACAAAGAGGTCATGTTAGCTCCTTTGGTCAAGCATCAGTATTCTTAAGCTTCACTCGGTCATTTGCTTTACTGTTTGAAAGCAAGTGATATGCTTCCAAAAGTTGTCAGATTACTGTTTTGAATTATAAATTGTATCTGAGGGGGGAAAAAAATTAAAGATTATAGCTACGTAAATGAATAATACATTCTATTGTGCATAAATTTTGAGTTAACTTGTTTTGGCACTATCCACTCACTGTAGAAATAGAGGGCTTTGTCAGCTTTCACAGTTACAACTAGAATTGTTAGAAGCTTGTATTTTTCTGGGTGGGATAACCACTGGTAGGTGTATGTCATTATGGAATGATAAACCTCCTACATTACTACAGTACTGTTGGACTGCTTCTTATAACCTAATGTCTTTGTTTTGTAGAAGATAGTTATGATTTATTTTAAAATTATATAAAACAGAACGCTAGGCAGGATAGATTGAGGGGGAAAAAAAAACTTTTAGTAATCTGCTTATGTACATGTATATGTAAATGTTTTCCATTCCCTCCTAACTGAGTGGATAGAGAGGGAGGGGAAAGGGGAGGTGCAAAAAATAGGAGAAGGGAAAAAGAGATAGTAAAACGGAGGGAATAAAACAAACTGAGGAAAATGAAAAATTGTTTTAAAACTGCTCTTTTCCTGCTGGGTGTGTGGAGGAGATGGGTGAGTGCTGACCATGCTGCAGAAGCCACCGTGTTGCTGCTGTGTCTCCTGGCAGGGAGTGGCCACTGGAGGTCCGTGTCTCAGCTTTCCCCATCAGAGAGGGGAAAAAGGAGAGAGTGCCGGGTTTAAAAAGCTTCTTCGCCACCCAGCTTTGCGTCCACTCTCCCCCTTCCATCAATCAACAACTGAGTAGAGTTGTGGCTGGAAACATGATAGAGTTTGTGACAGGTTCTGGTGAGAAATGGAAGAGATTATTGGCAACGTGGCTCCCTCCAGCTGTGGCCATGTGTTCTGGCTCCAGTGGCGCTGCTGNCCTGATGGGAACCTACAAGAAAGATGGAGATGCATTGTTTGCAAGGGCACGTAGTGACAGCACAAGGATTCTGGGGGTGTATTACACAAACCTCGACCTCTGTTCAACGCCGGGACAACTCTCTCACCCCTTAACAGGGGCGGGGCATTTAAGACACAGCCGAGCCGTCCCCGCCCCCGGCGGCGCAGCGCCAGTGACGCGCTCGGGCTGCGCCCGCCCCGCCCGCAGCTGTGNGGGGGACGAGGAGGCTGAAGTAGGTAGTCGGAACCACTGTAACCGCTGGGATTTGCCTCTTCTGGCCAGTCAGGGCGGATGTCTCCGTGATGGGGATGGGACACGTTTTTCTCCGTAGAAGATGCCAGTCCTGCAGACATGACGCTGTAAGAGTATGTTGTTTAACCTCAAGTCAGGAAATAGGTGTTTGAATACCAGAGCTGAAGTTGGTGTTTTGTCATCCAGATTCCCTCGAATTCCTGTGGAAGATACTCGGCTTTTGAGTTATACATACTGATAGGTGGAAAGTGTGGTGATAGTGAATAACGGGTTAGATGTGCCCTGCCCATGGTGGTGCTTTGCCTCCTGGTAACTTTTGCTGAGTTTGTAGCTGCTGCTGAGGAGCAGAATGGCAGTTTTACTTGGTTACTCAGCATAGCTGGTGTTAATGACTTTCTGGTGGTTGTAATTTAATTGAGCACTAAGTAATGATGAGTTTATAGGAGAAAGACCTGTGCTGCCACAAAGAGGTCATGTTAGCTCCTTTGGTCAAGCATCAGTATTCTTAAGCTTCACTCGGTCATTTGCTTTACTGTTTGAAAGCAAGTGATATGCTTCCAAAAGTTGTCAGATTACTGTTTTGAATTATAAATTGTATCTGAGGGGGGAAAAAAATTAAAGATTATAGCTACGTAAATGAATAATACATTCTATTGTGCATAAATTTTGAGTTAACTTGTTTTGGCACTATCCACTCACTGTAGAAATAGAGGGCTTTGTCAGCTTTCACAGTTACAACTAGAATTGTTAGAAGCTTGTATTTTTCTGGGTGGGATAACCACTGGTAGGTGTATGTCATTATGGAATGATAAACCTCCTACATTACTACAGTACTGTTGGACTGCTTCTTATAACCTAATGTCTTTGTTTTGTAGAAGATAGTTATGATTTATTTTAAAATTATATAAAACAGAACGCTAGGCAGGATAGATTGAGGGGGAAAAAAAAACTTTTAGTAATCTGCTTATGTACATGTATATGTAAATGTTTTCCATTCCCTCCTAACTGAGTGGATAGAGAGGGAGGGGAAAGGGGAGGTGCAAAAAATAGGAGAAGGGAAAAAGAGATAGTAAAACGGAGGGAATAAAACAAACTGAGGAAAATGAAAAATTGTTTTAAAACTGCTCTTTTCCTGCTGGGTGTGTGGAGGAGATGGGTGAGTGCTGACCATGCTGCAGAAGCCACCGTGTTGCTGCTGTGTCTCCTGGCAGGGAGTGGCCACTGGAGGTCCGTGTCTCAGCTTTCCCCATCAGAGAGGGGAAAAAGGAGAGAGTGCCGGGTTTAAAAAGCTTCTTCGCCACCCAGCTTTGCGTCCACTCTCCCCCTTCCATCAATCAACAACTGAGTAGAGTTGTGGCTGGAAACATGATAGAGTTTGTGACAGGTTCTGGTGAGAAATGGAAGAGATTATTGGCAACGTGGCTCCCTCCAGCTGTGGCCATGTGTTCTGGCTCCAGTGGCGCTGCTGCCAGGAGTGCAGAGCCACACATCAGGAGTGGCAGGGGCTCTGTGCACACACAAACCACCACCACCGCCTGCAGTGGTCCCAACCCCTCCACTGAGCCACCACCCTCACCATCCGCATGCAGCCGCTGCCTGGCCCTGCCACCTCCGCCAGCACTGCAGGGTAGCGGCTAGTCAGAGCTGGAGGGGCCCCGTTGTGTGTTGCTGTCAGGCCCTGGGCTGCAGCCAGTGCTGCTGCGGCAGACCCAGCCTCCTTTCTGGTCCTTAAGAAGGTTTTCCACTTGGTTTCTAGTGTTTTCTCTGTGTTGCTCTGTAGGTAGAGTGGGATTTGGGATTGTGAGGAAGTGCTATGTGCAGGCATCTTCAGGGGTCTCCAGTGAACTCTTCATGAGCTTGGGGATAAGGGAGATGCGAAGCTATTCCATAAGCTCCTGCCTGTCAAGGGCACTGGCTGGAATCTCTGACATGCAGGCTATGGGTGGGTTAGATGGATGTGTGCTTTTGTCACACATGTGACATGGAATAAGGCTAGCATGGCCGATGGATGCACGATGATCCACCTTGCCCTCTTGTCTGTAGTTCCCTGTGTGAGAGTGACTGCAGTGGGTAAATAAGACAAAATTAATAATGAAGAGATTGCCAATATACTTTGTTACTGGAGGTCTTATTTTTTTAAAATTTGTTGACATGTGATGGCAAATGTGTGCAAAATGTGAAATTTAGTTTCAATGGGTCCAAATCATGGGACCATTTTCTGTGTTATATGTTTGTAGCTGTTCTGTTGTCTCTTGACAACCGAGGTAGTTAGAGGTAGGAGAGTTAGAGGAGGAGGCAGTTAGAGACTTGCTAAGTGGCTTGGATCTTCACAAGTCCATGGGACCAGATGGGATCCATCCGAGGGTGATGAAAGAACTAGCAGATGACCTCGCCAAGCCACTCTCCGTGATTTACCAACAGTCCTGGCTTACTGATGATGTACCACAAGACTGGAAATTGGCTCATGTGACACCCATGCACAAGAAGGGCAGGAAAGATGATCCGAGCAATTGCAGACCTGTCAGCCTGACCTCAGTCCCGGGTAAAGTCATGGAACAGATAGTCCTGTGTGCTATTATGCAGCAACTGCAAAATGACCATGACATTAGAACTAGTCAGAATGGATTTCAGAGAGGCAGGTCTTGCCTGACCAACCTGATCTCCTTTTATGATCTGTTGACTTGACTGGTTGATGAGAAAAAGGTGTTGTGTACTTGGACCTTAGCAAAGCCATTGCTAATGGTTTCCCATTATAAGCTTCAGGAGATGTGTTGGGAGATGTCTTTTCAGCAGTCTGTTAGAATGAAGTGATAGCTATTAGAAATGCATGACTTATGGAAGCTCTGAGTTTGATATTTGGAAATCTCAGTTTTTGAATTCTAGTCAGTATGCATTCAAAGCGTGTAGTCTACTTTTATAGACTGTACTCTATTTCTTTACTTGAGTTCTGTGGTTTTTTTCTGCCCTGCTACTATTAGTTGTGAACTTTGCCAGTTGAAGCAGTTCACATCTTTTGATTATCACGTATCTGCTTGAACAGACTTGCAAGTATTGTATTTTTCTCAGGAACTCTGCTTGACATCTTGACATCTTTTTAAATTATTGAAACAACTCATGGACTCAAACACATGCTACTGGAGTTTGTGTGTCTAGTTAACAGCTCTCAAGTATGGGCATACAGAGAAGTAAATTCATAGGTGTCAGCACAAGGAACTACTTTTTTAGTGTTGTTTTTTTATTTTTTTTTTACCTTGTAGGACCCCTCTAAAAAATTAAGTACACCAGCTGCTAGAGGTTGGTGAATTAGTGAGCTTCAGGACATTGGTGTACTCTTCTTGTCTCAGTCAGGTATATGCAATATTGCTGCAGTTCTGGTGCCCAAATGTGCCCTGCAGTGAGGGCAGTGTATTTCCAGTAGGTGAACCTACAAATGAACACAGACAGAGCAATGTCATTAGTGGCACACGCAGTGCTTGCATGCACGTGAACAGCATGGGTGGCAAGTGATGCTCCTCTCTGTCAGATCAGGATTAACATCCACTGGTGAAATACGTACTCACAATTGGCATTAGCTACTCAGTCTGCCCCAGAGCTGGCCTCAGGCCCCAGTTTCCTCAGGTGCTGGCACTGACACGCTGCAGCCTCTGAGGTTTGTGGTCCCATTCCAGTTGCTGGCACTCGGCTCTTGTGCTGGTGCCCACTCACCCGGCTTGAAGGCTACTGGTGGTCCCTCGCATGGCCTTAGAACAGGCAGTATGCCCACAGAAAGTTGATGGAGAGAATGGAAGAGTGATTATTTTTATGGTTATTACTACTAATTAAAAAAATTATAATATGTGAGAGTATTTAGCACAGTTGGGTATCATATACCACAGAACCGCAGTCTTACTCGGGTCCTATGAAGCCCTACTTCCGCATTGAATGGCAGCTCACTAATATGCAAATTTGCCCCCATGTGCTGTTTTGGCACTGTGTTGCTGCGTATTGGTTGCCACGGCAGCTGTGCCAGGTGGGGGGAAAAGCAGTGGGGCCGCCGTGCTGTGATGATGAAAAGTGGGGCACCTTCCTCAGCAGTCTTCCACTGATTCTTGTGAGGTCTTTGAGTTCACAGATTAGAGATCTTTAATCACATAACCTAATGCTAAGTATATGATACTAAAAAATTCTCAACACCAGCACTGTAGCGTCAAAATGTAATAGTAGTGTGGTGGAGAGATGTTTTTGTTATCTGTGGCTCTTTCTTGAAGCGTTTGTTTACCAGGCCTTTAGCCTGCAGAACACTTACCTGCTTTGCTGATGTCCAGTGTCATAGAGCAACTGGAATACACTTCATCCTCATTGCTAGTAGGGACCTGAACATATAAATGGGAAAAGCTGAGCTCTAGTAAGGTTGAGACCAGAGACCTCCTGAGATTCTCTTCACTCTAAATCATTCTGTGGTTTCATGTGCTATTAACCTGCATTCTTCAAATATATCTTATTACTTGCTGAACAGTTTATGGTAGAGCAATGGTTTGGCTTAGATCAAACTATGATTGCCTGGCTGACTAGCTAACTTGAATCAGGTCATACAGAACTACAGTAATCTCTTGCTACTTCGTGGTTCACCATTCACAGGTTCAGTTCATCATATTATTTTTTCCTGCGTCTCTACGATCTTTACCGGTACTCCACCAATTTCATTTATTGCAGCATCTTTCTAGAAGTGATACCCCTCCGATATTCAGGGCGTTACTGTACTACATATTTATGCTGACACCAACTTAAAGAATGCTATTTAATTTCTCTGTTATGGTTAGATTGTAAACATTGATTAAAATTCTTTTGTTTCAGATAAATGCAAGTGAAATCCAAAGATTTTCAGATTTTCCACTGTCAAAGAAAACTCTAAAAGGTGAGTATGGAAGTTTTCTTTGGAAAACAATACAAACAAATATAAGTGTAGTATTTATCTGCATCTGAACTTTTTTTTGCTTTAAACTGAGTTTTAGATATGTATTGCCATGTACAACATTTTCTAAACAGAGGAATACAGTCCTGGACCAGACAAAAATAAATTAAGTGTTTTCTTTCTTTTTTTTTATTTCCTTTTCCCCCCTCTCACACTCTCTCTTTTCTTCCTGCACTGCAAATTCTAGGATTGCAGGAAGCTCAGTATCGTGTGGTAACAGAGATACAGAGGCAAACCATAGGTTTGGCTTTACAAGGCAAAGATGTACTTGGAGCTGCAAAAACTGGATCAGGCAAAACCTTGGCTTTTATTGTTCCAGTAAGTAATTTATATCCTTCCATATGTGCTCAAACCAAGTTATCTGTGAAGTATTGATGTCAAACAGCTCAGGTTAATAGATCCTGAGAGAAAAGTTACAGTTCAACTGATTGAAGTGTTCTGTGAAAGCCAAGATACTAATTTAATAAAGCTGCTTGAGGTTCTGAAAGCAGTGTATTTTTGGCACTAGGAATAGTCTGAGACTTAAACGTTTTGTTTTGATCCTTATGTTAGTAAACATTGCATGATTTAGGAAATGCTTTGTTTTTCTCTCAGGAATGTTTCATGATGCATGAATATTTCATGTCCAATTCTTATAAAATTGGAAAACTAAGTATATGAAGTAGAATGGTGGGTTTTTCAGTTCGATAGACATATTTTTAGATGAGTTAGAATTTGGACCTTATGTAGCAAACTTGACCTTAGTGATTGTGGACTTCCATTTCCTTTTTGTTTTTTGTGAAGTCCTTAGAAATTGATTCTGGGTGCAAGTGGAAAAACTGGATGAAACCCCTTGTAATGGATATATATGTTTGGCAGTTTTACTCAAAACTTCATGATCTGTGTTTCATTTTTTCAAGTTGAAAGGGTAATTGAGGCAGGCGTGTGCTAAGAGTGCATGTATAAGTGGATACAGCCACCATCATGTTGTGATTAGATGAAGGGAAAAATAAGTGTTTTAATCATGGAGTTACTTTGTTTTAAACATTACTTGTATTTTTATAAGCATAAATTTCTTTGGAGCCTATTTTATCAGTAACTGTGGCAACAGTAGTAAGTGCTTTGAATGCTCTCCATAGTTGAGAAGATTTATGCTTTATGCTATTTAAAAAAAGTGTTTTATGATTGAAGAATAAAAAATTGTAGGTGGCTTCAAGAGATAGTCTTGTGAATTTGAGAAACAGAAGTGAGATTGTTCCATTAGTTAATCTAAGAGTGTGCAGCCCGTGAGTAACGGGGGGTTCACTGTATCTCCTTTTGTGATCTTATCTGCATAGCATATGGATAGTGCTGCTTAAAGCCTATAGCCAGAATTAAAGCTTCAGTAATTAATGTTCTAGCAGTTGCTCATTCTATTTCTGGTTGCCACAAAAGCTAACAAGCAGGGAAATTTCTTGGTTTTCTATGCTAATTTAGGTTATCATATAAATAATTAAGGCCTAATTTCCATAATTTAGCAGAGTAGGATTAATTGTGCGATAAAGTGTTTGTGATTTACCACCCGTTACTGTCTGTCTTGGGTTGGTACTGGTGAACTTTGGTACAGCAAATATCATTGCCATTAGTTAGAATTTAGATATAAACTATCTGAAATCACAGAATCAGTAAGGTTGGAAAAGACCTTAGAGATCATCGAGTAGACCTTAGAAATCATCGAGTAAATGTACACTGATGTTTCTTCATGTCATTAATTAACATGGCTTTGTCTTTTTAATGACACTTTTTTTCACAAACTTTTGTACACATTTTTGTTCTGAGATTTTTATAATGTTAACGTGGTAATTGTTTTCAGGCTTTGGAACTCCTGTATCGTCAACAGTGGACTTCAGCTGATGGACTGGGAGTTTTGATAATATCACCTACGCGGGAACTGGCATATCAAACCTTCAAGGTTCTGCGTAAAGTGGGAAAGAATCATGAATTCTCAGCTGGCCTTATCATTGGAGGAAAGGTGTGTCCTCTCTTGGAGTTTGCTGTATGGAAGCACTATATTAAGTGCTGCTTTAGGAAGGAAACCATGGGGTTGAAAAGTCAGAGAGGAGAGTTGTTAGTGGCAACCTATCAGTGACCCACTCATTTTCCTGTATGTGCTTTCTTTTGAAAATTTTGTGTATTTGTAGTCTTTCCAGGTTCCATGACTGGATGGACCTTCCTGCCTTTCAGGACTATCCTGTTAGTTCAAATTGTTCTGAAATACTTTCTGCTCAGGTCACAAGTGTGAGCATGATGAAGAAATGATGACTTGCCTGTGGAAAGAGGAAAGGCTACTCCTTAACTATTCTTTCTAAAAGGTGTCAGTAGGTTAAACTGACTTGACCATCTCTGATACTTGTCTTCTAGTATGAACAACTAGTGCTAAGCTGGTTTAAATCCTTTTCAGGATCTGAAAGAAGAGTCTGAAAGAATTCACCACATAAATATGCTCATTTGCACTCCGGGACGGCTTCTGCAACATATGGATGAAACTTCATATTTTTATGCATCTGATATGCAAATGTTGAGTAAGTTTTTTAAGTACTTGGAAGTACAGTAATCCCTCGAATTTCACCGGGGTTCAAGTCTGGAAACATTCCATGATAAGTGAAATCCGCAAAATAGCAATTCATATTTGTGTAACTAAAGGCAGTCCCCTACTCCCTCAGCTCTGAGCAGCAGGAACAGCAGCAAGCAGGAGCATGCAGTAGCATGTAGGAGAAGACAGCAGGCAGCAGCTAGCATGAGAAAATGACTAGCTGCTGCATGCTGCTGCTTGCTTCTGCATGCTCCTGCTTGCAGCAGCTTGGAGCAGCTAGCAGGAGAAAACAGCTAGCTGCTGCTTGCTTCTGCATGCTCCTGCTTGCAGCAGCCAGCAGCAGCTGGGAGCAGCTAGCAGAGGAGGCTTAGCAAAATCCACGAAGTAGCGGTAAATATGGTGAAGCTGGGAAAGATGCAGAAAAAAACCTGTGATGTAGTGAACCTGCAAATGGTGAACTGCAAAGTAGTGAGGGATTACTGTGTTTTGTAATGATTCCTAATTGTGTGGAGCACTTCCTTGGGTAAAAAGTTTATCCTTTTTGTGGTACATAGATGAAATGGCATTTAAGCTGACATAAGTCCACATTAATTTAGGAAACAAAGCAAAGCCCTTTTCCTGTTTGTACTTTTCTCTGAAGCAATTGCTGAGCATGCCATCCTTAGGATTATAAGAAAAAGTTGGTGAGTTAGTAAGGAACCCAAACCCAAATGTGGTATCCCATAGAGGCCTTGAGATCTGCCTTGGCTACCGTTGGACTTTCTTTTTCGTTATGGCTGTTGTGTTTTTCCTGACAGGATAATTACCTAACTGTATGGAATATTCATTGCAATGTGTATATTTTGGACCAGTTCTAGAAACCATTTTTCTTTTTATTTTAAGACAGGTTACTGCTCCTTTTGTTTTGTTAGCATTGTTAACATTGCTTCTTTTCATCCTTCCAACATGAACAGAAATTTTCAGTGTAATGAGAGGGTTTGCCTGCCACTAAGAACTGCATAATCTTTAGCATAGCTTGAGGAACTTAGAAGCAATTAAGAGGCTAATGAAGCTGATAAAATGTGAAATTATGCTTTCTACCCTTAGTACAATTCATGGCAGTTACAGAAAAATTGCTTTAAAAGTCGGCTCTTCTGTTAAAGCTTTGTCTCTCTGCCACTGAGTTTATATCCTGTATTTCAATTGTAAATTTAGCTTAGGTAAAGGAGAGTCTGTTTTACTCTGTCATCAATAAATAGTACAGCACTGTTTTATGTTCTGTGCTTTTATTTCAGTAACAGATCAGGGAGTCTGCAAATTGCCCAGCTGTTTACTTGAAATGCTGAACTTTTTGCTTCAGTATGTGAAACTGAGGGCTGCAGTGCATAGATTATGGGAAATGCTATGACTTCTGTTGCAGTCTTTTTAAAAACATGTGAAATTCGTGAATATCGAAAGAGAATCCTGTCATATACTACAATAATTAAGTTAATCTCTGTAGTTTAAGTATGGAGGGAATTTTGTACTATAAATATTTAATGTAGGGGTTTTTTAGTCATAAAATCTAAAAGCAGATTTTCTCAAATTTGTCCCTCAATCCAGTTCTTGATGAAGCTGATAGAATTCTAGACATGGGGTTTGCTGATACAATGAATGCAATCATAGAAAATCTACCTAAGAAACGCCAGACCTTGCTTTTTTCTGCAACGCAAACAAAATCAGTGAAGGATCTTGCGCGGCTGAGTCTGAAAGATCCAGAGTATGTTTGGGTCCATGAGAAGGCCAAATTCAGGTATGTTGTGCTATTTTTTTTCATGGATGGGGGTTAAAGTAATGGTTGTCCTACATAACTGCTTCCTTGACTTTCAAGTTACTGAATCAAAAGTTGTGTTGTGCATCCACTTCCTTCCTACAGTGTCTGATCCTGCTGTGTGCTTTCCTGAAAGCAAGAAATTTTCAGATAAGATGAGACTAGTTCTGACTGAATCATTAGAGAGGCTGAACCTTTGCTTGTCTTGTGTATCCTCAGGCAGCTTCTCAAACTGGAAATTTTTTTCCTCATGAGGAAGCCCTAGAGTGGATTATGTCCTGAATGGCATAGTGTCCTGGATCTAGCAGTACTCAGTTCTGAATTGCTTCTTATTTTGTTGTTTGGCTTCCTCACCTTCTGCACATGCATACTTGCTGTGCAGAACCACCACGTCTTTTGCACAAATACAGAGTTTGTCTGTGTGCTGTCAATAAATGTGAGGAAGTGCTATGTTTTTGGGAAAGTGCAGGATGGAAGTCTTGCTTGTGCATTCAGTATTAGGTGCCCAAAAGAAAGCATGTGGTGATAGTCCATGTACTTGTGGCTTCCTGATGTGCTGCATGTTCAGGACTCCACCAATAAACTTTTCATACCACATGCTATAGAGCAGGATGGGAGGCCCTCGCTAGAAGTCAAGTATGTGGTCTGCCATGCTCAAAAAATTTAATGTATCACTAAATGAAAAAAATATATATGTTGTTTCATGGCATACTTTCTTTTGAGATCTAAATGGAGAATGTTTATTTTGCATTTCTGTGAGCTTGATCATCTGAGTGTCAAACTATTAGTGAACATGGATGATGCTTTTTCTGCTCTTCTATGTAATGTGCATGTATTTCTATATGTTAGATGCCAGAGAGAATGGCTCCTAAAAATGGCTTTTCCAAGAGCAAACAAAAAATCATCAGGAAAATGCACAGCAGAAACACATTGAACCCTGAAGGAGTTTTAAGTATTTAATTTGATTATCTCTGTATTGTACTGCAAATAGATTTTTTTAATCAATAGTACTATCAAAGGGGTCTTAAATAAGCATGGTTCCTAGGAAAAAAATCTGTGGTTAATACCTTCTTAGCAGAAGAGGATGTACAAAACCTAAAAGGTAGTCTTCATTCTGTGGGCTGATTGTAAATCTGTTTGCAGATCTTATGTGCTTTGTGAAGTCCGTTTTAAAGTACATTTAATTTCTTGAAAGATTTGGGGGAATGCAGTTTGATTAGAAGCTTTATCAGGAAAAAAGTATTGTTTTAAAATTTACTGCCTTAATAGTAGTAGGTTATTTCTTTATGAAAGCAATTTCCTCTGAAAGACTTGCAGTGTGAGAAGTACTGTGGCATAATTGAATTTGCATAACAGAATAAAAACCGGAGGAGTCTCTCGTGCAGTCATCCCTTGACCTTCACGGGGCTGCAGGACTCCTTCTCCTTGCACAAAGCCCGTAATCTGCAAAGGTAATGAGCTCATGAATATGCATTTAAGCCCTGCCCATTGCCCTGCCCCCTCACCTCTGGAGAAGCTGCAGGGCATTCCCAGAAGCTCCTTGTGCCATGGTCAGGGGAGTGAAGAGGGTCTTCTCTGTCCCATCCCCACCTGGGGAGCTCCCATGATTTGAGAGGGAGGAGTCCCTGTGGCCAAGCCGCCGCTGCAGCTTCTGCTGCTACTGTGGCAGGACTCTGAGCAGCGGCGCAGGGGATGGGGATCAAGACATCCAGTCATGGCTGGTAGGGGCAGCAAGGTACCTGCTGCAAACGAGACTGCTGCCAGGACTAGAGCGAGCAGCACCATGACTGCAGCTTTGGCGCCTGCAGGAGTCCTCCAACCTGCTGCTGGGCTCACCTGTTCCTGTTTCGAGGGGTTGGCCTGGTGCTGCCAGATGAAATTTCCGCCCTGCCAGGCTGGGGTGGCCCTGCCCCTGCTAGTGTGTCAGTCTACCGAGCCGTGTTTAAATGTGGCTGTAGCCCGTCGCCTGGCCTTGACACAGCGCCAGCTCACTCTCATTGCCATGGTAAGAGTCACTTACCTAGCCAGCCCTGTCCAGCCCTGGCGAAGGTGCCGGGAGCCGGCTCACTGCAAGCAAACACTGCAGTACTGTGGCCCCGCCAAGTCCAGCAGCTTGCTAGCATTGCCATGGCAACAGGAAGTGTGTCTAACCCTTCTTTGGCTGGCCCTGCCTCAAATGTGGCCCCGCCGGGTCCAGCCTGGGTGGGCGGAGTGGCAGCTGCTGCAGCCGATGATACAATGTGGTGGTGCCCAGGTGGCTCATGGGAGACGGCGGGCAGTGGGACACGTGTGGCACAGAACAGATTGATCCACTGCGTGGGATCCGCCCTCCCCACCCGTCCTGCTGGGTGTGGTGGCTGTATCTGCCTGCCTTCTGCTGGGGGTTTGCTGCAGCCAATACCAGAATTCACCTCCTGGTAGAGCCAGGCTGAGCTGAGCAGATGTTTCATATCAGGCAGATTTTCCTGGTCTTGCTGCAAGCTTGCTTGCTTGCAAGCTGTACCTGGGATGGGCGGCAGCAGCAGTGGCGGTGGCTCGTGCATGCAATGGGCTGGACTTATTTACTTATTCATGAGCTTATTTACGTAGTGAAACTTCGCGGTTTGCACTGGATGCCCAAATGGGTGTTATTGTGGGGAAAAAACCCACGGTGGATTGATCCCGCAAAGCACAAAACCGCAAAGTGGCAGCATCCACTGTAATTCCATCCTCCCAAGAGAACACCTTTAGAAAAGTAATTTTGAATGCCCTTGCTCGAATTAGGGTGAAGCAGGGACTGTAAGAGATGAGCATTTAGATGTGTTTGAAGGGCAACTATGACAACTTTTGTTGTTGTTTTATTTCATTAAGAACAGAAAC
Source organism: Pitta sordida (assembly GCA_013390025.1). NCBI lineage: Eukaryota > Metazoa > Chordata > Aves > Passeriformes > Pittidae > Pitta > Pitta sordida. Next base: position 94,603 of record WEKX01017411.1, on the reverse strand, counting down.
GTGAGTTGACAATCCAAAATCTTATTCAGATCTTTAGAAAGTTACTTTTTACATGTCAGTGTAATCAGAAGTACATCAATGCTCTTTTTTTGCACATGATTAGACTTTGCCTTGACATTGCCTTAAGCACGAATGATGCTTTAATAGTACTAATAGACAAAATTGCATTTTAAGTCAAGGCAATTTGAAAGTTGCTGCTTAGACGTGGAAAGAGTTTGCTGTGCTAGTAGTCAATGAATTTCAAAGTACTGTTGGAAGTCATATGTGCCTCCTCACTGACTTTTAGTAGGGAAGCTGATTCATCTTTCAAGAGTAGCTTTCAAGTGGAGCTGCTAAGACTTGTTCCTCAAAGTGGGGCTTTTCAGCCTGACTCCCTTTTCTTCTTTTTCCAAGAATCTGTAAGACACTCTTGACTTAAAAGAAAGGTCAAGCATCTCTGTAGATGTATCTGAATGTGCTTTTTTGGTGGTGTGGGTTTGCTTTGGTTTTTTTTTTTTTTTGTTTTTTTTTTTTTAGTACCCCGGCAACTTTGGATCAGCACTATGTTGTCTGTGAGCTTCAGCAAAAAGTAAACATGTTATACTCTTTCCTGAGAACTCATTTGAAAAAGAAGAGCATTGTATTTTTTGCAAGCTGTAAAGAGGTATGGCTTTTTCCTCCCACTCCCCCCATAGCATTTTAAAACTAATAAAATGAAGACATTAATGTAGATGTCAAGGCACCAGAGAGGTGAGATTATGGACTAGTTTGCAACAGGAAATTGGAGGAACAAAAGAACGTCTGTTCCTGTCCTCCTGTAGGCACGTCATGCAGGGCCTGTCTTCTGGGATATCCAGTGACCTAGGCTCAATGGGGGAAGGTTCTGGAGATCTCAGTGTACTCTGCCTTTTTTGTGCTCTGCTGTTAAAAATGAATGCTAAAAGTTAATGTTGGTAAGGGCCATCTATTTTTGTTTTGTCTCATGACATGTTTTGTAGTTAGTTTACAAAGTACAGTAATCCCTTGCTACTTCGCAGTTCACCATTTGTGGCTTCAATACATCGCGTTTTTTGCCTCCTCTGGCTTTTCCAGATTTACAGCTATTTTGTGAATTTTGCTTATCATGGCATCTTTCAGAAACCAACCCGCGCGATATTCAAGGGATTACTGTATTTTGATAGTTGTACCTACTTTCTTTACAAGCTTTTACATCTGCCTGTTTGAGAAATGGTTGTTGTGAAATAGTACAGAGGAAGATTTTTCTTGCGTAGGAAGAAGTCCTTCAAGTCTTTCAAATATGTACTTGTTTAAGCGTCCTGAGACCATTCTGTTTGTTATTTGTATTTGTTTGTGTGGTGCAGGTATTTATGCCTGTAACTACTGCATGTGTCAAGTATTTTACAGTATACAGTGATCTAGTAAATATTCATTGCGGCTCTTCCACTTGTTTAAGAGATACAATGTTTTTGTTGCTCTGCAGTTGACTGGTGAGTAGAGTGAAGTGGTAGGCTTCGCTGTACAGAAATTCTCTGAGCTGCAGCTGTTTCTGCAATATATACAGTTCCTGTAACTATTTTCTTAAAAAAATTTAGCTGCCTGTACTGTATGTAAGAGTACACAGTGTGATTGTGTAAGAGAAGCTGTTGAAGCTTGAAGTAGTAAATTGAGACTGTGGACTGCTTTGGGTTGCAAGTATAAAACACAACACCTTTCCAGTATTGTCTGAAAGCAGTGCTTCTGATGGACTTTATGTACTTCAATCCATTGCATACAGCCTAAATAGTTGTGTCCCAAGTTTTGCTATTACATACTCTGGTTTCTTTTAGGAAATGTCATCTAAAAGCATGCCAATCTTTTGCCATAGTTGAGTACCTAGGTGTGTTGGCAAAGTCTCAAAATAGCATTTCCTGTCTCTGATGGGGAGAAAAGTTGACTTAATTTGTTGTACTGAGTCAGTGGCTGTATATTATATATGATCTTAACCAGTTTAACATTGCATGGTAATTTTGTTTTCCTCCTGATTTGTTGGGTAGGTCCAATATCTATTTAGAGTTTTCTGTAAGCTTCAGCCTGGTCTTCCTGTACTGGCACTCCATGGCAAGCAGCAACAGATGAAGAGAATGGAAGTCTACACGTGTTTTGTTCGGAAAAAGGCAGCAGTACTTTTCGCTACGGATATTGCAGCTCGTGGCCTGGGTATGTATCCACAGAAGCAATAGTTCACAAAGTGATGACCTATCCCTGTTGAAGCTTTATGAGACTTTGTATTCTGAAGACCAAAGTGATTTGTGAAAAAGGAAGCTGTAGTTTGCCTGGGAGCTCATTAGGGTATCTGAAAAGAGCTGCATCCTAGGGTTCTGCTGCTTCTTTTTTGAAGAGGCCCACTTTATTTGTATTTTTTTTATTTTTGTTTCAGAAAAACTTAAGTTATGTGGAAATAGTGGTGCATTTGCTTACTACATGCTATAAGGGAAGATTTCAGATTTTTAAGTATTTCTGATACACCTGTATTCTGTGGGTTATTCCAGAAGATATGAAAAATTTCTAACCTACCAGTATGTGGAAATCAAAACCAGAAGAAATTTGAATGTCTGACGTATGAATGGCTTTATAGGACTATTATTAAAGAGATAAAAGAAAGATGAGGGTAAAGGCAAGAATGTTTATAGGATCTCTTTTGAGCCAAGAGTTTCTTACCTCTGGGCATTACCTGCTGAATTATGGTTTATTTCTTTGAACTCCTCCCCCCTTTAGTACTTGAAGGCATTTAGATATGACAGAAAACTTTTCAGGAGTTCACTTGTTCTTTCAGATAGGAAATTCCATTGTCAATGTTGACTTCTGTGTTAGGCTTGGTCACCCCCAGCTTCAAGAGGGACTATAGTATTTCTACATGTGACATCTGAAGTGCTGTCTCACCGCATCTTCAAACCCCAGAGGTGTAGGATATTAATAGTGTGAGTGAAAAGTGGGTCTGATATGGTTATTTAGTTGTTAAACATAGCAATGTGTGACACAAAGCATCTCTGTTCTTGTCAAGTGTGTAATTACGTTCCATTCATTGCACTGTCATAATTTAGGAAATGAAGACACAATTAATTTTAACTTTCCTTGTTTAAGAGAATAATTGTTTATGTATGGTAATGCATGCAGTTAATTTTTTTTTTTTATTTCGGAGGTTGTACCCAGTGACTGTAAATGGATCCAAATGATGGTTCTTACAGGAATTAATGCTCCAAAATAATATGTTTCTCTTCAGTAGGAGGATTTGGCGTACAATGAGCTTAAATGTTGACATTTTTTTTCTTTGCTCAGATTTTCCAGCAGTGAACTGGGTCATTCAGTTTGATTGTCCAGAAGATGCAAACACATACATACACAGAGTGGGAAGAACAGCCAGGTTTGTTTTCACTTTTCATCTGTATTTTTATGTTTGAAACTATATCACTGTAGGGGTAGATAATTGGCTCACTTGGGACAAATCAAGATATAAATTGGAAAGAAAGAAAAAGGCTTTTATCACTAAAAGACTCTTGTCATTAGTTAAGGATAATGATTTCACTTAATAATTTCCTAGCTTCAGAGACTTGCTACATCAGACAAAAAATATCCCCAGTTGTTTTTGGGGATATCTGATCAGGGAAGATTAATAGTGAAGAAACAGAAGCCTTTTATACTTGGCAGGATTACATCAAAGGCTAAGTTGAGCATATTTGTGGGTGGAAAAGCTTGTTTTGCCACTGACGTTTGTAATCAAATAAGATTTTAGACTGTGGATCCAATTTCTTGGTGTCATTGAAGAATCTTCAAAAGAATGGAAATACATTTCTTCCTTATTCTAATTTGAGGAGGAAGGAATCAAATAATGTTAATTACAGGTTAAATTTGTAATTTTCTATGTCTTCTGTAGAATTATATTCTTAGGCAAAAGCTTAGTTAAAATAGTTCTGACTAAGTCTTCATGATGGGAGTTGCCTAGATACACTGTTGAAAACAGGTCCTTGATCTCTGAAGTAGATTTTAAAGAGAAACAGGGGCTGTTACTAATTCAGTAGAAAAAAGAATTTATGCAGTTATCTGAAGGATGAAATGCAAGACCTGACATTGTACGTGGTTTATAATTTAATTTGTGTGTAGTAGTAGAGTTTGCAATATAGGGAGTTGTCCAACCCAATGACAGAGCAGTTGCTTACAGTAGGACTTCAGCATTAGAGGAATTTGAGATCTGAGTTCCTGGATCAGAAGGTGATAAATTTGGGTGGCCGTGCCACAAGAGTGTACTTCCAGCCCTCTTTCAAAATGTGGAAGTTCATATTTTCTTGTAATTGGTAATATTTCTGCCCCATTCTATCCCATGGTCTCCATTTTTTGATCTATCTGCTATAGTAGTAGGGAACAATAAATATTTAAATGCTTTTGAAATAAACCTATTGATGAACAAAATCAGTGAGTGCTATCATAACTTTTTCTAAATTAAGATTTAGGTGTAACCTTATGTATACCAATTAAGAGGAAAGCATATAGGCTTCGTTAGAGTTCTGTGGTGTTTTTTTTTTTTTTCTTTAATCCTGTGTGACTTCCAAAGGAGACTTGTGATTTTGTCTTTGTGGCATATTGTTGTCATAGACAGAAAACAATATATTTGGCACTGGTTAATTACCAGTCTGTAGGAGACTTGTTGAGCTCTTCCTGAGCTGTGTCAGAGTTAAAGCACCTCTTGAGTTGCAATTCTGAGGCTTTTTTCCAGTTTTCATCAGGATCTAAGAAGAATGGTTTTAAGTAGGTTTAATGCAGGGAAACTGCTTTAAAGAACTATAAAGACTACTGTCTCCCTGTTTTCATAAGCTTTTATTCAAATGTAACTCTGAGGAGGATGTTAGCCTGGCAACCTTAGAGGTCTGTCCTCAGTGACCTCTTAAGTACAACCCTCTATGGTTGCTTGAGGGGGAGATTTAGACAGAAAATTAGGGCAGAGGCTCTGTGTTGTGGGCCGTGGGCTGTGCTGGATGCCTCGCTGGGCTGTAGTTTACATTTTTCAGTAACCAGAAATTGGCTGCTTATGCTTGGAGTACATCTGAGCAAATTGTTCGAGTTGACAGGGTGGTGACTGATGGTGAAACAAATTCCTTCTGCAGGAAAAGCTTCATGGGTATTTTCTGCTTCTTAATCTGATAGATCAAGTAGGTTCTGCCTATACTGAGTATAATTTTAAAAGAAACATATAGCCTCTCTCCATCCTTAAGGTAAAGGAGTCCTGGAAAGAGTGAAGAAATTCATTTAGGAAACTTTATAGCATGAAATAAGACTTTTAAAATCTTAAGTAATGTGCACTAAGTAAATATGCTAATGCAGTTTTAGATGTGGATAATTGAGAATGAACTTCTCAGTGAAATCTGACTGTTGAGTAGGAAGCTTCAATTGTTTTCAAGAGTTGCAGTTAGTATGAGAAGCTTGTGTTTCTTCTAGGAACTTGATAAAAATGAACTCAACTGCAGTTTAGTAGTCCTCATTAATAAGGTTGGAGATAATTACAAATTTTCATGGGTTATGAGAGTTTATAATTGCGTAGAATGAAAGCTAAATTAAATATCTCAGCTAATTAAGAGGCTGCGTTAAAGTGTAATAAAACTGGGATGCTAAATACGGTTTTCTTTTGAAATAAATTTTTTTTGTGATACAGAAGTAAGTATGAAAGTTGGGAGAGAAATTACATGGGGATGGGGCTAAAAAGCCTTTGACTAGCAATCATGGATGTGTTTCCAGATCCATTTCACAATTTTGCAAAGCTTGGTCAAGATGAAAGATAATGTTTTATTTTTATGTGGATAAGACCGCTGTGTTCTCTTAAATAGCATTTCACTTGCGTTTTATCCTGTTGAAGAACATAAATTGCAAGTCGTGAATTTTTCATTTATGCTAAAGTAAGATCAAGAGAATCTGGATGTTGTCCAGTAATGCTTTTACTTTGTAGTAGAATTGACATATATTGAGTGGTGTGTGTTTGTTTTGTTGTGTTTTTTTTAATAAACTTGAAAGGTTTGCTACAGTTGGAGTGATAGGAAGCTGTTTTTCCCAAATGCTTTTAAAGTATTTATTTAAAGTCTTGGTTCAGTAAAATTCTGAAACGCTGACAATATCATGGATAATGGCATAAATATTTTTGGCTATGTTTTTCTCACACAATCTCTTTGAAAAGTCTGTGATTTAAAATACCATATCACAGTACTTTCCTGTGGGCTTTAGTTCAGAAATTCTAAAAAAAAGCTGCTTGTAGCAATTGCCTGTAAAACAAATTTCTTCTGGTTTTTAATTTCCTTTTATGCCTTCTTTTCTGTAACCTATGAAGCCTACAGTGTAAAGTATACTTTGATCAATGTTGTGAAACGAGTTATCGTGCCGCTAGGGGACAGCAGAAGATAATAATTCTTGAAGCACATTTTGAAGCTTGCTTTTTTCCCAAACTGGTTTTCCAAACATAATTTCTGAGTTCTGTGGCATGAGGAAAACATATAGGGATGTTTTTCTTTCTGTCGTGATTGAATTGATGAGACCAGACACCAAAAACTCAATTTTATCTTTTTATTTGTGTGTAAATAACTTCTCTTTTGGATGTACTTAAATCCTAGCGCATCTCAGTAATTAATTTTTCTTTCCTGGTATTGCATCCCTCCCCCTTCTAAATTTTTAGGGTTTTTTTCTGTCAGAGGAGACTATTGAAAATTGTTACCTGACTTAGTGATTTTTCTGTCAGGAGTCTTTTTTTAAAGACGCTGACAGTAGAGTGTTCAATAGAATAAGTCTCTTTGCTCTGTAGTTTTTGTCTGTGGTATGCCCAGAGTTGCATACAGGACTTAGGTCTACCTTGCTCAGACTCCTGATGGTAGTTGGTTCACTTTCTTAGGTGCATAAACTGACTTAGGAGCGTTGTTGTCATTAAACATAGTGTGCATGTAGGCATACAAGTTCCATCCAGCTTTGTGCATGCTTTTTTTTGGTTTTAGAAAATGCTATTCTGAAAACAAATGGAATAATAGAAGTCCATCTTCCTAAGGCACTCTGTTACCTAACATCTTTGTACTAGCTGGCCTGATGATTAGAGCCATAAAATTATGAATACAGGCTTATAAGATCTATGGGTTTTGTGATGCCTTGTGGGTATTGGAGAACACACACACACATGTCAAATTATGGAAAGGTGAAAGGAGCAGGTCATAGAATGGTCTTATTCTGTCATAAAGTATAATGCTTTGAAGCTCATTAATGCTTGTTGGGACTCTCCCTGAGTAATTGCACATTATACGTGTGAAAGTCAGATTAATAAACCCGTAGAGTAATGTAGCAATAAAGCATTTTAAAATGTGAGTGAATTAATGGTACTTTTTTCAATGGTGGGAGCTTGTTTTTGTTTTTTTTTTTTTTTTTAATTGGGAGAAATATCCCAGGGATACGTGCTTAGGCCCTGAATAAACAGTACAACCAAGATGACAATTCTTTGCTTGATTATATTTCTTTTAAAAAATTATTTATTTATTATTTTAAGACCCACTGAAGCACTTCTACTGTTGTTTCTTTCAAAATAAATGCTGTATTAGGACCATCTTGTACTACATTGAGGTCAAGTCATCATCCTAGCTCAAATTAAATAAAAATAGCTGCTAGTGGAGGTCACAGGAAATTGTTGACACTGCTTTTAACTTCCAATTCACATTATTAGATTCTCTAAAATTAAACACTGTATCCTAGCTACATTCTTGTCAGTGCTTTGTGATGCTGCAGTTGAACTGACTGGCATCGTATTTGTTGTAATTCTTTTCATAATGGAATGGTATGAATATTTGTGTACAATGAACGATTAAGTGGCTAAGGTTATTACGTGCTGACATGAAGCTATACTGAAAGCTGCAATATAAAATACATAAGCACAAGTATTTGAACTCAGTATAGTGAACACATCTGCTGTGGGAAATAGATTGCTTCCCATCTCAGCTGGAGGATCCCACAATCTCCCAAGGCCTTTGTGAATTCAATTTATTCTAAGACTAGCATGGTAAGGTTGGTGAGCAACTGCCTATTCTTGTCCATTATTTCTTGTGACTTGGTCTGGCAAATGAAATTGTGATTTTGTGGAATGAATAAAACCCAACTGGTTCTTGAACCTTGGCAATAGGTCTAAATGGGCTATTTTGTGGACAGCAGAGGGAAAAGGATATTAAGTGATCAGAGGAAAAGAAAAAACAAACTCTGAAGCAACCTCTGACTTAATATCAATATTTACTGATAATTTTGGGGGCATACTGAGCAAAGGTCTGTGGAATGCAGAAATTGAAGTGAACTAAGCATTTGAAGTGACCTAAAGCAAAACAAGGAAAGTAAGCCGGTTTGTGTTTTGTTGTTTGTTTTAAATGCTCTGTGGGATGTCAAGCTGTTCGCAATTCATGGGAAAGCTCTTTTCCCTGGCTGAATTGAGAATCCAACAGTGAACATGGGCTGTCGGGTGTGTTTGCCCAGCTGTGAATAGCAAACACACTTTCTGGTCTCTCGTAATTTGTGTTGGGCAACTTTGGCAGGACTTGCTGTAGGTGGTGTAGCACAGTTTCAGTTCACAGTGCACACAGATGTCTTGTTAAAGATTTGTTTTTTTAACAGAAAATATCTATTACAAAAAGAGGCCATTGATCATGTAGCTGGGTTAGAAATTCCAATGCACATTTGGTTTTTATGCTCATTTTTCTTTTAAAAGAATAGAATAACAAATTGCTGTATTATGAAAGAAGCCTGGCTGTGTAGAAGGTATGATAAATGGTAGATAAAACTTTTCTTGCTCCTGGGCTTGGAAAAATAATGTTTTCTTGGTTTGAAGCTTAGATTTCACCAATCCTCATCGTATCAGAAGGCAGTATAATTGGAAGCAAAGTTTTGTCTGATTTGATCCCGATATTGGAGACCTGCAGCTGTTACTTTGAGAAGTAGGTTTAGAAATAGTAGCTTGTATAGTCAGATTTGATAGTTGAATTTTAAAGCAAAATATGAATTATTATATTTTTGTGGAGGGCCTTAGGGGTAGATATGGGTATTAGTTTTTCTTTGTTGAAGGATGGTGTGTGGGTGAACAGATTTATTTGTATGTTTATCAGGCTGAAGAAGGTATACATACTCAGAATAAAACTGTCCATTTTGATATGTTTTGGGTGTATTTTTATGGATGTCTTATATTGTTTCTTTGCATAAAAAGAGTTCAATGCAGACAAACACCTGCGTCAGTAAAATGTTTCCTTCGCTACTGTAGTTATTTCATAAGAATATTGAAAGTAATTTAAAAATTAAGTAGAAATTACATGCCAGAAACTGTTAGGTAATTAACAAATAATTGTTAGGTTATTAACAATTTACTGTTTTGTCAGTCCTTGCAGGGCTAAATCTTTGCTCTAGAAGCAGGAATCTGTTCTAATTTATGTATTTTGCTCATCAGTTTTTCCACATGATGGAACTGTCTTATCTTGGATTCTTTATGGAAACTAAAATTATATGCAGTGTTTTAAAGAAGATTATTAATGGAAAATTAAGTGGTCCAGAATATTTGTATTTGGAGAGTAGTGTCAATGGTGTGTAGTGAAAGTGTAGTTAGACTAAAATTAGATCTTTGATCAAGACAACTTGGTGAAGTCCCATAAGTTACAGATTAAAAAACTCCACAAAAGAATTTTTTTTTTGAGTGTAGTGGCAGATGTGTGGCCTCCAAAGTATAAAAAAAATTATACTTATGGTTTCCTGCTTGTTTGTGTGTGTGGTAATATGTTCAAAAACATTATCACCGCTTTTATAATATTTTTTCTGTAAAGGGGAATATTCCAATTTAGGAAACTGTTATGTAAGTATTTTTATCTGCAAGTCTCCTTCCCCCAAATTTTATGATTATCTCATCTTCTCAGTTTTCTCCTTTGCCAGCTTTTAAAATAGATTATTTTTTATTGCCTAACAAAGAAGAAATACTCCCTTTAACTCTCTTGAAATTTGGCATCAACTTATGTTCTTCTGAAATACAAATGTTAGGGAAATATGTTGTAATACATCTGTTCAAGACAACCTGTGTAACATTTCCTGTAGGGTCTGCCTACCCATGCAGGTTATCCTTACACTTCTTCTTTCATGTCTTCTTTTCTACTGAATGTCTGCTTTAGAGCAAAACACTGGTGCCTGATGACCATCAATCAATTTGTTCCCATTACTATTTTATTCTGGTATCAGTGCAAATCACATGTCACTGAATTAAAACGTGGTGTGTTTGACTAACAGGCGCTCCCTGAAAAGGTGCTGGCAGGGACAAATGCTTGAGAGCACCTCACACTGGGACACCTGGGCGGGAGAAGTGGTGGGACATCCCCGGTCCTGGCACACTCAGGCAGGAGGGGCAGAGGGGGAAGGAGAGGGTAGCTCTTGCTGCAGTCCCTGTGGAGGAGGCTGCAGCGCTGCAGGAGCGCTTTCCTTGGGACTGTGTATATCACTTCACTGCGTGCTGGGCGCGCGGCTCCTGGGGGCACAGAGTGCATAGTGCTTAGATTCTGCTGCAGTTAGCACAGCTATCAGCATTGCCCCCCCCCCCCCCGTAGCCATGGAAACGGTAACACAGACATGCACACACACATACAAGCAGTCCATGCTTGCAGGCTGCAGGTGCTCTCTGGGAAGGTATTGGTGGGGACAAATGCTTGAGAGTACCTCACACCAGGACACCCAGGGGTAGAAGCCTTGGGCTGTCCTCAGCAACCGTGGGGCGATGCCCCCCCCCCCACCCCACGAGAGTGTGCTCCGCAAATAGCCAATTTATATTTGCTGGGAAATATTCCATGAATCTGTGGAGATGAGAAATCAGTAGGTGTGAACATGCAAGGTACTACTGTATTAACCACAGTACATTTTTATCTATTGTCTTTGTGATAATGGTAATGATGTTTGCTCGAATAGTACTGGCCAGGGGCATAGGCAGCCATTTTCTAGATTGAGTGTCTTTTGCCCTGCATGAAAAGAATTTTTTTTCTCATCCTGTCTTCACCGGGTTGTTGCCATGCTATTTCTTCATGCTTCATACGTATGGTACGAAATGAAACTATTTGGCAACACTTCATGTTTCTTTCTTTTGGAAATGGTGTTCTTAACATTTTTAAGCCATTTTTCTATTAATTCTGATTTGCCAGTACCACATTGTCCAAAATCATTTATCCCACTTCTTTCTTGTCCTGCCTTTAGTCCTTGCTCTTGATTGGAGACATCTTCCTTTTTTTCGCATATGCAGTCAGTGTAAATATAACATTCCTACCTTTTGCTTTACAGTGCTAATGATGATTTGTCACAGCTTCCTTGCTTGTAAGTCAAGATTAAGGTGCAGAGAAGTTACTTGCCTTTTTCACAAGTGTTCAAGCCAGTGGATTCTAGAAAATAAGATAGACAGGGTCTAGAAATATGTGATTTTTTTTTTTTCCCCTCAAAGACTTGCTGCAGGTAAGATGCAACTTTTCATAGAACTGGAATGAATTGAATCTGGTATCCTAAGAGACTATTAAAATCATATGCAAAGATGAGTCCCTGCTCTGGTTTCTTGGTCACCTTGAAGAGATGACAAGATAAATGATATTATCAGTTACTACACAGTCAAAGAATGTTTGATTACTTTAAGGTTTTTAATTTACTTTTGTTCAGCACAGTCAAAGTGCCTGCTTAGTGAATAATAAATCACCAGAGTGAATTAGTATTTTAGGACAGATGTTTGCTTTTGGTGGTGATAGCCAACTTGAAGGATGCAGTTAGGAAGAATGGGGGGAACTTCTTGTAATGTCTTCTCATCTGCAGAAGTAGTCATCCTCCTGCTGAAGAATTACAGTAGCTGAGGTCGATTCTTTGCTGCCTTATTATCTATAAGGATTTAAAGATTTTACCTGTCTGTGGAAAATAATTACAGAAATGTTCTTTTGTTTGCTTTAGTGGAGAGTTTTATTCCTTTGGGATACTGAAGGATGTTCTTTTCTCCTATCTTTTAGACATTGTAGTGGAAACAAATTTTGAGCACATCTAAGTTTTCTTTTCATTATTGGTTATACCAGTTTTTAGTAGCTTGTGCTTTCCTGTTTGCAATATAGAAGCTTTGAGTATGAAAGACAGAGAGAACACTTTTGAAAAGTCAACGCAGCCTCTCTTTTTGAGGTTATCGTTAAGACCATAATTGTCTGGTTAGCATGTTACAAGGTTATTCTTCTGTTTTTTTGAGAAATAAGATAGGACTCTGCCCAACTAAAACTAGTTTTTTATAGGCTGCACTTTGCTTTCTTTACCTAAACATTTGGTTTTTGGCTTTGTCAGTTCCATAATGTATTCATTTTCATGTTTAGTTCTGAAGAATAGTGTTATTATCAAACTGTATATTTTAATTAATTAAATCACATATGCAATATAAAAATGAAAAAAAGACTGTTCCTCCTGCAGATACATTTGAACTATTGGCATTGGAAAGAGAATGTTCCCAAAGTATGTAAGGAAAAGGATTTTGCTACATCAGTAGTTACCTGATGTCTTTCAGTCCCTTGAAATTTCTGAAGGAATAGCTCTAAGAAATATTTCTATGTTGTCTTAGTAAGTGTTTGAAAACTTCTTGTCTTTATTATAGTCTGTTTTCATGTGGTTGTTTCTTTACTTAGCTGTAGTATTGTTTTGTATATATAAAGGCTTTGCAAGATTCAATGTAAACATTGAAACAGTTGTCCATAGATACCTGTAATAATGCTTGTATCTGTAAATTATCTGTGAAGTGTGCCTTTAGGATTTGTACTTTCTGAAAAGATAACTGACCCAGCATATAATGAGTTTGGTACTAATAACACAAGAACATCTCTCAAGGGTCAGAATGAAGTTTTATCTGATCCCGCATCATGTTTTCAGAGTGCCCTTGTGGATACTGCAGGAAAGGTGTAAAATCAAAACAAGTGTAGAATGATGTTTCCTCTACTGTATCATTCCAGAGTTCGGGTTTGTGGGTGGTAGAATGGATATCTGCACTCTCTGACCCTTGATGAGTATTTCTTCTGTGATTTGTATGATGCTGGCCTTTCCCAACGTGTTCCTCAATGAAAAACAAGAGGTATAATAAACAATGCCAAGTCAGGCACTTCAGGATAAGAAATGCCACAAGCAACAAGACTCAAGTTGTTTCATGCGTTTCATGCCTTTGGCTAACTTTAAGGAATCTGAAAAGTCATACCTCGTAGGTGGTTATGTAATACAATCAAGACTTTTCTTCTTGACAAACAGTGATGACTCTTAAGAGACTAAACAGACATTCTTTCCAGATATCAGATCATTCACATAGCTTTTGTTGGAATCCTTTCCTTTCATATCATCTGCTTTGCAGAGAAAAGCAGATCTGTGTGTCATTCTGTATTCTAAATTGGTGAGACTGGTATTGGCAGCATTATTATCTCTGTGTTCCTCTCTGGTAGATAAGACAATATTTTCATTCTTCTTTCTAACAGTCATCTGAGAGCTAAGGTTCTTTTGATGCATAATCAGCTCTCTTGGTAATGTGATCATCAATTTTTACAGTAAAATGCAAAATCATCTGAGGTTCATGGGCTTTCCAGGATTTCATCACTGTTTCACACAGTAGCTCTATCTACCAGGGACCCACCTTGTGGATATTCCATGTGGAATTTGTGTTGAAATATATAGAGGTTTCTTAAAAGGTGCACTCAGTCTATGTTGTGCTTTGTGAGTTCACTCCATTGTGATCTTTTTCTCCACGTTAATTCCCTTCTGGGCATGTGTGATGTGACCTGTGAAGGGCTACTATGTAAACAAGCTAATGAATAATCAGTTAAGCCCAGCCCGTTGCCCCACCCACCACAACTTTGAAGCTGCTGCGGGGCGTTGCCGGGCCTGCTCCACAACCTGTGACACATCAGGAGCGCGCACCTGTATTAGCTCATTACCTTCATGGATTAAGGGCTACGTAGATAGAGAAGGAGAACTGTGGCCCACTGAAGTTGGGGGATCACTGTATCTTTAAAATGTCAGTCTTCAAACCCATCTTGTATAGAGAGAGCATCAGGGGAAAAAAATCCCAGGCATCCAAGAACATTTTGTTGTGATTTTTCAAATTCATCAAGTGAAAGCAGAAAGCTGTAATAAAAGCTGTCAGGCTGTTTTAACTGCAGTTTTTGTTGCTGCTTGTATTGCTACTATGCTGTGACAGATAGTGTTTATAGTTTTCAAACAATTCTGCAGGACTGTTTTTGTCAAGTGATAACTGTTTATCCTTGGATAAATGTAAGCTCCCTATATTCCACCTGAAATTATTTTTGTCAGTTAATGATATGATTCTTGTTTGGTGTACCTGAGAACGTCCTTCTGCGCTCTTAGGCCCCCTTAGAGAAGAGAGTTTAAAGCTTCTCTGCATACTAACTTACCACTCTTGTTTTGCTTTGCTCTGATCCCTTGGATTACTCTGATCCCTTGGATTCTGTCCAATTTTGGCATATTTCTGAAATTACGTTGGATTTTTTTGTTTCATGTAATGAAGGATTCTGCGCAATATTCTCCTATCAGTGTGTACTCCTAAGAAGTACAGCAATCCCTACTTTGCGGTTCGCCTTTAGCAGCTCCAATACATTGTGGGTGTTTTTCCTGCAAAGGCATTTTCGGGCTTCCCCCTTATTTGCCCCTTGTGGGGCAGTGTTTACAGGTGCTGCTTGCTTGAAGGCTGCCCAGAGCTTGCTCACTTATAACATTGTTGCAAAGATTAATAAAATGGTGGGGAAGCTTTATAATGCTGGCTCTAAGGTGTACTGAGTGCCCCTGAAAGTGGGGGCACGGGAGAGATGGGTCTGGGCAGGTCCCGTGAGTTATGGAATCCATGAAGATACTGAACCATGAATATTCATTTACCCCCGCCCATAGCCACGCACCCTCCACTAATTATGTCTGGAGGGCAGTCCTGGGAGTGTGGCTTGCACTGTAGCACCTCACTAAAGCGGAGGAAGCATCTTTTGGTGCGTCCTGGCCGCGGAATCTGGGGTCTGGGACGTTATGTGCATGCGTGCGGTGACACAACTCGCTGAAAATCCAACCATGACTAGTTGAATACATGCATATGTGAACAGCGAATTTGCGGGGTTTCTCTGTATTCACCAAGCTGCTGTGTGGAGCCCTCCTCCTCCTCCTCTGTTTGCTCCTGCTTGCCTCTGCTTTCTCCTTGCTGCTTTGTCCTGCTTGCTCCTGCGTCTTGAGGCTGAGGGGGTGGGGGTGGGCTGTATCTACACATATTGTATATGAATTGCTCCTTTGCAGATTTCACTTACCGTGGCATCTTTCTGGAACCAACCCCTGCGATATTCGAGGGATTACTGTGTTTCTAAATATAAATGAGGAAACTATGTGTTACAGTAGATACGGACTTAGATAATGTATGCAAGCTCATCATTACTGACTGCTTCTTCAAGGGAACTTAAACCCATTGTTTTGTTGGTTTACTAATGCTATTTGGTAATTTTTTTTCAAGTCACTAAATTTGCTGAAAGTAGGAATTGACGTTTTCTTACATGAGAAGAGAGAAAGAAGATGATTTGAGCATAAAGTAGCATATTTTATATCTTTGCCAACCATCTTGAGTAATTACCAGCTCATCTACATTTGATACCGCTGTTAAGTACAATGAGGAGTGAATTCTAGATACATTCTTATCAGATCAGTCTGAATGTATCTTTTTTTTTTACACCTGGAAACTGTAGCTGTAAATGTTTTATGCTTTTCTTTCAGTGATGCCTCTGTGACCTGTTAGAAGAGTAGCCTTTATTGAACATGCAAAGAGGATTTGTTACTTGAGATCAAGGCACTTATCCTTTCATAGCCTTTCTCTTCTTTGACTTGCAGGATATGCAAAGGAGAATCAGTTTTACCAAGTGTTAAATCTTGCCTATTAGTAAAGGGTAGATGGATCTTCTGGTACTTTAGCTTTGATCTAGTGCCATTAGTTGCTACTAATATTTCAAATGCAATGAAGAGAAGATCCACTGATCCTGAATCCATGTCTCAGCCCAGCTGTTTAGAACTCTAGGGTAGTTTTGAAATCAGCTGAAGTGGAGATACTGGCAAATCACTTAACTGGTTTGCATCTTTTCCCTTGGTTAAGTGAGGATTTTTGTCTGTTCTTTGGACGGCATATAAGGAAGCAAATGTAGATTCTCATTGGTTGTTGAAAACATCAAGAAAAAATGTAATTTTTTCATGTTTGCTTGATCTCTTTTTTTTTCCTCCTGATCAGATACAAAGAAGGTGGTGAAGCTTTGTTAGTATTGCTTCCGTCAGAAGAAAAGGGCATGGTGGAACAGCTGGCACAGAGGAAAGTACCTATCAGTGAAATCAAGTAAGTGACTAATGTCCCCTCTGTTACTTAGCCTTCTTTCCACAAGAATAATGTGTGATGGATCTGTGACAATCATGATAAAGTGCTTGAGTTGCCTGGAGCTGGACAAACGAGGAAAATCAGTTAATTTTGGGAGTCTTGTAGAAGGGAAAGACCTTGTAAGGTTTCCTATTCCATTGCTGTTCCCAAAGGCAGAATGAGCAGCGCAAATCATTCTTATCAGATGCCAATTAATGTATTCACAGTTTCCCAAAGACTTCTTGTCTATACTCAACAGTTCCTAGAACTAACATTTTTTCTTCGGGTGTCTGATAAGCTTTGTAAGTAATTTGAGTGATATATTTCTTTTGTCCTGTGCCAAGAATATATGGAAAATGATGTATTCTCTTACTCTTTGCAGCTACTTTTAATGTAATTGAACATCTTAATGCTCTGTCTTTCTCTTTTTTCTTTTGTAGCTTAAACAATTATGATTTTTTAATCTGTCCCTATATATTGTTTATACGTACCTGCTATAATTTTTGTTTCTTTTATCTGTTTTTTTCTTTAGTTTTAGACTGTTTTTTCAACTTGTCATGACCTTTCTGAATCAGTTAGTTGAAGGACAGAAAATAAAAAATGTGGCTAAATGGTCATTTTACATACTGGTGAGAGTATTCTAGCAGAAACCTGTAAGTTCTATGCTCTCTGTTTATCCTGGAGAAGAGGAGGCTCGGGGCAGACCTTATTGCTCCAAACAACTACCTGAACGGAGGTTGTAGTCAGGTGGGAGTCGATCTCTTCTCTCAGGCCACCAGTGACAGAATGAGAGGACACAGTCTTAAGCTGCATCAGGGGAGGTTTAGACTGGACATTAGGAAAAACTTTTTCAGAGGCAGTGATTTTCCATTGGAATGGGCTGCTCAGGGAGGAGGTTGAGTAATCATCCATGGATGTGTTTAAGAAGAGATTGGATGAGTTACTTAGTGCCATGACTTAGATGATAAGATGGTGTTAGGTAATAGGTTGGACTCAATGATCTCCATGGTCTTTTCCAACCTCGTTAATTCTGTGGTTCTATTATCATGACAAGTTTTATGTCTAGAAAATTTTACGAAAGGAAGTGCAAGTATGTAGAGACTCATGATGTAACATCATTTTCTTTAATATTATTACATAATTTTTTTGTTTGATAGTGAGGAATACTTGGATATGTATTCCACATGATATTAGTATTAATACTAGGTAATTATTAAAACTTGCTGCCTCCCAGTTACCATTGTTGCTGTAGGACAATACAATGATGTCTCTAACCAGCATGGTTATGCACCTGTCTGTGATCTGCTGGTATGAGTCTAGCAACACCGAGCAGCCTTCCTTGGATCCCAGCTCCTCCTCCTCTCTCCAGCTTTCCAGGCTTTCTAGTGTAACCCCAGAAAGCCTACATTCCAGGCTGAGGGCACAGAGCAAAATATGCATGCTCTTTAAAGCTAAGATACGTGATCACATAGTAAAAAAAGGAAATAAACAGCTTATTTAAAATGACAGACAATGTCATAAAATTCCTTTCTAGTCTTTGCAGGGTTAGTTCCAGCTCACTGGTTCTTAACCATGTAGGCAAGCTTATAAATTGCCATAATTCATTGAAGTGTTTAGCTTTTAAGTTGGTCGATCCAAGGAGTCTCATGTATATAATTTATTAAGTAATTTTATTTGTTCAGAAAGAAATAACATGCAAACTCATAAAAGCCAAAATCCAATTTAACAACGACCAGCTTTCTAATTTTTTGAATTCCAGCATGAGAGGAAGATGACAGTAGGTGACTGTCATGACGCACTGTTAGAGAGGAGAGAATCTGGTATTACAACTCTTTAATTTTAATATTCAGAATTGTAAAGTTACTCATTCATTGACAAACACAACCTCAAAATGTGTCTGGGACACCATATTCTCCTTTAACTTTGCTTAGACTTATACCACATTATCTTGCCATACTTTTAACTGTGAAGTATCTTGTGATTTTTTTTTTTATCTTTTTCAAAGCTGTTCTTGCAAATTTCAATGAGATTATCAATTTATATGCGGTCAGAAAAACCTTTCTTCATTTTGTCTGCATTTTCTTACATTATTGCTTGGATCCTCAATGACATATAGTCTCTGTGTAGTGAATCTCATTTCTACAATAATCAAGTAATAGCAAATAATGAGTAGTAGTGAGTCCGAATGGGAATTGGAACTTGGTGTGAGTTTGATAGTGACAGCAGTCAGTATTTGGCAGTCTCAACTACTTTTTGCATGTAGCTCCAAGGCCAGTTTTGCACTGCTAAAAGATTTCATGTCGACTGTTTCCGTATTTTATGAGAATGCACAACTGCCAGATACTTTGCTGACACCAAATATGACATATGCTGTTTCTTTCCTATTCTTAAAATCTGCTAATGCTGCTATGGAGGATAATCAGACTGATGAATCATGTTTTGCTTCTGATTATGGTGTGTTAGCTATTGTATGTTGGCTCATTTTCTTTACGTCCTTACAAATAGGGATTTTTTTAGAATCAAGAAGGATTTAATCGCTTAACTTCTTTTTTTTCGCCATTTGAGTATGAGCACTATACTTATTGGACCTGGCTTCTGGGTTTTTTTTTTTTTAGTTTATCTCAAATGAATTCTTAAAAATACATATGAGTCTAAGTGCTTTTCATTTCTTTAGTTGCTATGGAGCAAGTTTCTTTTGACCCAGTTGATTTCTCTGAGTACCTATTATCCTATGATTTGTCATTCTGGGGTGAGCGTGTACTGTGCTATAGGTGATTGCAGATGCCACTTTGAGGGAAGACAAGGGGAAAAAAAGCAGTGGCTAATTTAAGGGCCTTTAGATCACATCTTAATATCTTTTCCATAACTTAGCAGCAATTCAGTACTTCTCTGAACTCTCTTACTGCTGGTGTTCATGTTTTTTTTTTTTCTTGGTTACTCATGCTATCCTTTCTTTACTTTTTGTATCATTATATTTCCAAGATTTGTTGGTCAGTTTTTCCTGACAAAAATTTTTTCAGTTTTTTTATGCCTTGTATTTTCTTTTTTATGTCTTTACATTTTCAGAGCCAATTATATGCTTACTGGAACTAATTTTTTGCATCTTTTTCTAAAGCTGTAGCTATATAGTCCTTGTGTACACTGCAGTTTCCTTTGGCTGTATCTGAACAATTAAGAAATTGGAATTGTGAGGGAATCAAGTTTGATGTCTGTGCTTTCATATTTCATAAGAATAATAGATGATCATAATCATGGTGCAAAAAAGACTGTAAAAGATTTCTTGCATAGGATTTTAATCAGTCACATTCTTTAGACCAAATTACCGCTATTTGAAGCGGCATGATCTGTTCGTTTTTCCCTTCCTTCAGCAGAGGCTGTATTTTGATGTACAACATGGTGTGACGTGGCACAGCTGAAAGAATCAGATTAAGAAATGTAGCAGTTGCACGTGTTTTGTGACCTCTCCTTGAGGAGCACCTCTTACCATGTTTTGTAGGTCATATGATACACTTGGGTGGCACTAGCCGATCAAAACCAAAAGGAGATGAGAAATGATCTGGGCAAATAAAACTGCAGTAATGTAGATATCACTGGAATAAGTGTAAAAATCCAGAATCTGAAAAGACCTGCTTATATTTTTACTAGGTTTCATAGTGTTTTCTGTAGTGCAGTCACTGTTCTGTATTTACTTGATCAAAATCTTGAGAAGCTCTTAAATCTGTTTAATCTCAATGTTCTTTATTATTGCGTACATGGTTGTTCTTTCTAAGAAGTACTTACAAGTATTCCTGGTACGGTGGATCTTATTTAAGCTTTTAAAAACGCTGACAATTTCCTTATGAAGACTTTGATCTCAGCATATAGTAATACGATAATCCATTATGCTGCTTCTGTATTTTTTTTTAGTGCTTTTATAAAATCAAATTATTTTCTGCTGATTTCTGCTCTACTTTGGAAGAAGATTCAACGCCTTCAGTGAAAACTGTGTCTGAATAAAAATTCTGAGCTGACATTTGTTTGTTCTGTGTTATTTGTTAGAGGAGTGTATGCTTCTATGCTGTTTCAGAGTACTAACAACTAATGCATATTAAAGCAATGCAAAAAATGTGAATATTCTTCTAAGAACTTAATAGGTGCTCATTTTGGCATATTCTAATAATTAAAGCTAACTTTCTTGTTGTTTTGTTTGTTTTTTTAAAATTAGAATTAATCCTGAAAAACTTACAGACATCCAAAAGAGGATGCAAGCTTTTTTAGCTCAAGATCAGGAGTTAAAAGACAAAGCTCAAAGGGTAAGTCAACTGCTACACTGTAGTTCTTGGGGAAAGCTAGTTGAAGAGAACTGCTGTTTGAATAACTGACCAGATCATATATGCCCTAGAAGCAGTGTTTGAAACTAATTTGTTTTGCTATGTTGCTCTGATAATTAAGCTTTAAAACGCTGTGTCAGTAGAAAGGTTAATCATGTATTTTCAGCCCGTGTGAGCTGAGATGGCCTCGTGATAATTGTAATACGTGAGGAGCCACCTGACCTCTTGCTGTTGTGCCCAAGTTAAGGCATATTTGGGAACATAACTTATTTTAGAGTTTTGGATGTGGAGGTAATTTTTGATTTAGTAGTTACTACTACTCAGCTGTTTTGTTCCAGTACAAGAAAGACATGGACATATCAGAGACAAGCCCAAAGAGGAACCACCAGAGATAATTAAGCACTTGTAGTATCTTCTGTATTAGGAGTGAAGCAGAGTCTTTGGAGTGATGCCCAGTGACAGGAGAGGAGGCAGTGGGCACAAATTTATATACGAAAAGCTCCATTTAAACCCAAGGAAAACACATTTATTGTGAGAGTGGTTGCACACGAGGCTATGCAGTCTCCAAATGTTTGATATGAAAAGCTGGGTTCCTTTCTGAGCAGCATGCTCTAGCTGACCTTGGTTTGAGCAGAGGATGGGGCTAGATGATCTCCAAATGTTCCTCTCAACTGCAACTACTCTGAGAGTGCTTTTCTTGGGGAGCTGTTATAGAACATTTTGAAATAATAAGAATAGATGCCTCAGATGACCACCTTATTGATCAATTTTTATTGTCTTATCTCCTGAATATATGTTACATATATATGGCAATTACCACTTTCTCAGTGGTAAAATGTGATGTATTGAATAAAGCATTTTAACTTTCATTTGGATTTAAATGAGAAGCAAAAGTGCTTAGAATAGCTCTTCCAGGTAAGGTGGAGAAGTGTGTGAGTGTGACCGTGATTGGGGTTTCTTTGCTCTGCTGATTAATGTTGAGAGACTCCATGGACAATAAATGAATGTCACTAAGATTTTTATTAGGATTGGGAAAGATAAGAAAAATTTAAGTAACTATGTAGCTTCCTGGACTAGAATGAGCTGCTTGTAAAAGACACTTTCCATGGAAGATGGAGCTTACTACTTGTTTTATTGATGTACTGCAACATGTTGTGTTTCTAAGGTTAGTCTGTTGCTTGTTTAAAAAATGTATTTACATACATAAAAAAATTCAATACATAAAAAATTTATGTATTTGCTCTCTGAATTTTGTAGTTGTAGCAACTGTCTTCCAAACTACACAAAATCGGAAGTTCAAAATGAGATGCAGGGAAACATGAGTGGAAGAATAATAGGAAAACTTTCAATGTCATTGTTACATATGTGTCATTTGTTATATATGTTGGTCAAATTAAAAGACCACTACCAAAGACCAAATAGTGAGAAATCCAGAAATGCCAAACCTGAGAAATACAAGATTGCAGAGATTCTGGATTAGTGTTAATAACTTTTTATGAGCTTGTGTGGCAGTTAATGACACCTGAAGGTGTTCTAGTAAACCCGAGTGATAGGATAAAAGGAAAAGTGGATCATGAATGCTCAAAGAAAAAAATAAGTGTTTTGACCTTTCTGTTGAACAGGAATGTAAAATGTGTCAAGTTGAAGTATTTAAAACTCTCAAGATTCATCTGGCCTAGCTTTAGATGTCTGCTGTGAGTTAGTCTGCCTGGGCTTTCATTTATAGCTGATACAGAGGAATAAGCACTTCTACAATGTCTCCTGACATAGATACCGAAAAAACCCTTTGTGATGGATGAACAGTGGTTTCTTTGCACTGCAGAGGTAGCCTGTGTGATGTGATCTGTCTTGGATACCTGCAGTAGGGACACTTAGTGGGTAAGAGGAAAGCCGTTCTTACTTTCCCATACTAGGAGTTTAAATCAAAGTTCCTGAGGAAGTCAGCTGGGAGCTATGTGAACAAAATGTTGAATGTTCAAGGGACTGCTTTTAAAAACTGTTTTTGGCATTCAGCTATCTCAAGTTTTTGTAGTGCACAAAGAATTATGTGTAGCAATGTGAAAGGTCAGGGAAAGCCTCATGTGAGCATTGCATAAGCCAGAGTTATTGGTGACTTGCCATGGTCATCCTCAACTGCCGCAGGAAGTTTCAGCTACACCCATTTGTGTTGTAAGTGACAGAGCAGCTGGTTGGGGGAGGATCAGAGGAGGAAGAAGCCAACATCGTCTTACTTGGAATGAAAACACTAACACACCTCTGTTTCTGGCTTTGGTTCTATAAGATGTCTTAAGAGGCAGAGAGAGATCATTCTGAATTGAGCAAAAGAAAATAATTATAAAGTCTCAAATTAGCAAAAGAATAAAATCAAACATAGACTGTTAGTGTTACAGATAAAAACTTTAAAATTAAATTCTTTTAAATGCTTTTTCAAGCCATTTTTGTTGCAATTTCTAATTTATGGATGAGGGACCAGTGTAATTCCTGCAGAGAAACTGTATATGCATCCAGTTTTTAAAAAACTTCAAGTATGGACAAGTAGTTTATCATAGAAGTGTCTCTCCTTAATAAAGTTTAAGTATGAATGTTCAGACGCACTATGCAAATGTGCTCCAGTAGTCTTACATATCAGTGTGAATAAAACAGTAAAATTAATGCAAATGGAATCCTGACCTTGGATCCTTATCTGGAATGCTGGATTTCTCAAAGGCATGGGTCTTGTGCTGTCTAGCCTGTCTGTTGCAAGCTGCCAGATTCTTGACATTTGTAATGTAAGAAATAAATTTCCTACCTGGATGGATCAGATAGCAGTAAAGCAGCACAGCTATGCACAGAAGTTCAGGTAGGAAGTAGTCTACTGTGTGGAGGTCGTGAGATCTAAGTTGTGCCTTCTAAGCTTGTTGATTTACTTAAAGGTGCTGAAAAAGCTGTATTTTTTCTGGCCTTTATTGTTTGTTAATTTCTAGACCATGTGAATATATATAGTACCTCATGTAGATCTTCAGATCTGCAACCTCAGTTTCACAGGAATGATACTTCTTGTTTAATCTGCTCTTTTCCATCTGTCGGTGCAGAGAAAAAGGCGGCTTTCATTAATTTTTGTCACTTGCTAGACAACAGTAAATAATTGAGATCTGTCAAATTTGAAGCCTTTTCCTAAATATTCTAGTTATCTTTGTGAAATGATTAATAATCTAATGTGAGCAAAGAAGTATTTTATTCCACACTTGTATCTTTGTAGCAGCTGGATGGGTTGAACTCACACTTTCCACGGCTAAAATTAATTGAAAGACATAATCAGAAGGAAACTTTACCTCAAAGAATTCTCATAAGAAATCAATGCTCCTGACTGTTGGGTCTTTCCTCCTCTACCTAAGATTAGCAAGAAAGAGATTTTTTAATAATTCCATATGAATTATTTATGCATTAATTTTCTCTAACAGGTGCATGTACATAGCAGAACAAGGATGTGATTGTAGTATGCTTGAATATAACCTCTGAGCTTAACTTGCTGTTATTATGAGTGTTTGATGGTTTAAGCCTCATGGTAGGAGTTTTGGCGTATGTTAGAAATGAGGTTGTGACTAACAGAAACCCAACCTTTTTTTCTGATGCTTAAAATATTCCAGTGTTTATGATGCTGATTATAGATAGAAATAGACTATGTAAAAGAAACATGAGAAGAATAAGAATCTTTCATTTTGGGAAGGATGGAGGCAAGATGCAGTACAAGGTTAAGTTATTCTGTTACGCAGTGCTTCCAGTTTTCTTGATGAAAGTCTGGGATTAATTGAAACTTCCACCTTGGACTGGTTGTAGTGGGTGTTGTATAGTGAATTTATCTTGGCCAGCTGAGTTGCATTCATTGATTTTGTGCATATGATGACCTGATGGTAAATGCAAGGTGATAGGAATCATCTTAGGCCACAGTGAAAGGCATCTATGCTGAGTTGAATCACTTTCTTTTAGTGATGGAGATTAACTCAGGACACCTCAGATTGGTAGCAGCACAGTCTGTTATTGCTTCCATAAAATTCAAATCCCAGAATAGCATAAGATTCAAGATTATCAAGGAAATATCAAGTGATATTTCCTTCTGACTAATTCACCTTGTTTTCTTTCTAGGGAAATATAATATGACATACAGTTGGGAAATACTGGCGATTGATATGCATACAATTGAAATATTTGAGTACTTGAAGTTGCATCGCTTCTGTAGGGATAAATTTTGGCTGATGGGTACTGTGTAAAAGAATTTCAGTCTGAAGTCACTGTTAGACCACCTTAGAGTGAAATTCTATTTTGTGTTTAGAGAAACACTATAATGTTTGTTTCTTGTGTTGGTAATTGAATGATTTCTTTTTTGTTGAATACTTTTATTTTTCTTTCAGTGTTTTGTATCCTACTTGCGTTCAGTTTATTTAATGAAGAACAAGGAAGTGTTTGATGTTTTCAAATTGCCTCTAGCAGAATATGCCCTGTAAGTATGGTCAACTTGGACTAGGAAAACTGTATAGTGAGAAATTTTGCAGTGATAGCTTTAAATAGCTGTTTTGACTATGTTACAACACAGAATTCTTGTAATGTATTTAGTTTCGCATTTTTACTGTGCTTTTGCATGTGTTCAAGGACATTCTAAATAGGAATTGTGTAGAAACAATATACGAGCCCCCCCCTTTTCATGTGGGACTGGATCTGACATCTGTGCACGACTCATGAAATCCACAAAGGTAGAGGATCTATGAATATTCAATTAGGCCATGCTCATAGCCATGCCCCCTCCACTAATGAGCTCTAGGAGGCGGTCCTGGGAGTGCCGTGTGCTCTGTATCGCCTCAGGAAAGCAAACCAAGTGCCTTTTGCCCCTTTCTGGCATGAGAGTCCTAGGGAATGGGGGGGGACTCCCTGCGGCCATGCTCCCCCTGCAGTGAGTCCTGGGCTTCCGCTGCCAGGGCGATGGTGGCGCTGGACTTCTGACCAACAGTAGGGCTCTGCCAAACCTCCACACAGCAATGGCAGGCCGAGGGCTCACTGGTGCAGGTGGAATGTAGGGAGCTCATAACCTCTTTTCATATTGTATGAGGCAGATTTGCAAATTTGCCTGCCACAATATGGTGGCCGATGAGTGAATTTGCAAAAAAGGCAGACTGTGTTTGAACCTGAGGGGAGCGGGGCTCACAGTGCTCGGAGGGGAGGGAATCCAGCTGCCCGTTCCCCTCACCCTTGCAAGCAGTGGGAGTTTGAGCTGTGGGCTGTGCTGGGGATGAGAGGCATCCTGCACCAAGAGCTTGGCTGAGCTACGCCTTGCCAGCCCCTACCCTGCCCCTCCTGGGATAGTGTGGGCATGAGCAGCAGCTGCCATAGCCACGCCGCGGCAGTTTACCGCTGGTTAGGTAGGGTTACGGAGCTGGCGCCACTGCTACCAGTTGACAGAGGTGGCAGCTCAGCCAAGGCAGCACAACCGGGCTGTTCTGTCACTGGGGGAGGCAAGCACTTGCTTTTAATCAGTCCCTACAAAGAACTTCTACTCCCCTTAGTTTAACTGTGTGGTATGGTGTGGTTAACTGTGTGTGGAAGTTTTGATCCCTGCCCCTGTGCTGGAGAAGTGATTGCTGCAGGTGTTAGATGGTGAGTTGGACTAGATGATCCTTGTGGGTCCCTTCCAACTCATAATATTCTGTGAATCTGTATTCTGTGAATCTATCGCACACAGCCCTTTCCCTGGAGCAGTCACACAGCCCAGCTGCTTGGGAAACAACAGGGAACACAGGGAGCGCTGCCCCACCTGCGGTGGCTCCTGGTCCCAGCTACAGCTGCACGCCCTGGGAAGCAGCCTTTGAAACTTCACTTTAAACAAGTAGGCTGCAGCAGAGCACGTAATGAATGTGTCCCAGGGTACCAGTGGAGCAGAACATGGCTTCCGCAGCACCCACTCTGCTCATCACATGTGTCAGTTCCTGTTTCTTTGGTTGGTTGGCTGTTTTGTTTGGGAGTTTTTGGGGAGTTGGTTTGTTTGGCTTTTTTTTTGTTCCAGCAATGCAACGGAACTGGCTGTCCCCGCTCCCGCCCTGTGACGTGCAGTGGTGCCACCCAGCCTGTGTGGGTAGCTTTTCCCTGCATGGGGCTCTGGCCATGCTCTATCTGCATCTTTTCAGGGTCTAATACTTTTCCCAACCCAGCTGACAGGGATGCCGAGCAGTGTCCCTGATGCAGCCGGAAGCTGGGGCTATGTTATCACCAGCCCGAGCCCCGCTGCACACCTAGGGATCGAGATGGGCTGCTGGTGGCAGGAAGGGGAGGGGTGAGGGATCTGCCCCCACTGCTCAGGTGGCATGATCTGCCCCGTGTGGCACACTCCTGTAGGTCATCTGTGCCAGCACATGGCACTTTGGGGGAAATGGAATGCTGTTACGGGGAAAGGGAGGTCAGGGCCAGGGCTAGGTGCCCGAGTGGACATAGTCTCATGGGATGTGACACAAGCAGTCTGCGACGCACCATCCACACTGGGCGAACAACAAGAACTCGACCACCCGCCCTGTCCCCCCACGGCACCAGGGCTGCTGCGGCTTCCCTCCCACGCTGGGAGGTGCTGGTTCTTTGGCAACTGCCACACGCTCACATTAACTTGTTCCATGCTGATTGTAAACAGACAGATTTTTTTTCTTTTTTTTTTTT
>WEKX01017411.1:24285-67198 GCA_013390025.1 Pitta sordida | reverse complement strand
TTTTTTTTTTTTTTAAGGTTTTTCAGCCGACAGACTTGTCTCCCTCTTCTGAGCTGGCATGAGACAATGGGGGCAGGGCGATGCCGCGGGTGCCTGGGGGCCCCCATGGTCTCAGCTCTCGGGGTGGTGCGGAGGGGCTGTGGGCGCTGCCCTGCAGATGTGGAAGGTGCAGGGCTACCCTTTCCTTTGCCGCTCTGGGGAGATCCACAGGAACCCTGATGGTGGTGGGAAGGTGCCTCCTGCTGCACTCTCATGCATAGGCACACACAATGCCGGCAACTTCCTGCGACCTGGGGGAGAACAATTCCAGCCATGCAAACACCCCAGGGGCTCCGCAGTGCCTGCTTGTAACCGCTCCAGCAGTGGTGCTGGTTCCATGGCAATGACGGAAGTTCCTCATCCCCTTAAACGGTGAAAATGAAGGGTGCTTGGGGACTGCAGGGGGTGGTGGTGGTGGATGGCAGTAATTTACCTATTCGTGAGACCATTAAATATTCATGAGATGACTGAGTTCGTGGCACTATCTGCGCAGGTGTGTGAACCCACAACTTGCTGAAAAATAAACAGTGACTAATTGAGACTGTGAATATACAGATTGCGAATATGCAGGAGTTCACTGTATTGCTGTAGAGAAAAATAACTGTCCTGATTCTGATCATGGCAAGGTTAATTTTTTGCAGTAGTCTGGAGAGGGTATGGCCAAGGCACAGAGGTTATGGTATACCACTTCACATCATTGCTGGGGGGCAGGGTGAAGGAACTCTCTTCAGTGGAGAAGGGATTCAGTCCAGTCAACCAAACATGCCAGAGGGGAGCTTTCCAGTATTGTCTATTGCAATAGGCTCTGTGGAGAGGATTTTTGCATGTCTGCTATTTTCTCTTTTGTATGCTTTTGTTGTTATTATTCTTGGTGTTACTGTTCATTGTCTCATTGCTGTTTCCAGTAAATTGTTCTTAACCTCAACCCATGATTTTTATCTTTTGTGCCTCCAGTTCTCCTCTCCGGGTACCTGCTGGAGAGAGGGGGGAAAAGAAGGGAGAAGTGGGCGGCAGTATGGTTTTAGTGGGAGTACTAAACTGGGGAGTAGCATTCCTAATCTATGACAGTAATTTAGAGCAGAAGGTACATTTGCTATATCTAATAGAAGACAAAACTTCTGAAGTACAGGGATAAAGACACATGCTTTGTGTGTTGTTCCCTCCCCCCCGCCACCGCCCCGCCAGATTTGTCCTTCAGCCTCATAGCTAATTGCCAACCTGTAAAGTATATTATTTAAAAAGAAATTGGAATATCTAAAGATGATTATTACAGACTCCTTTTGAGTGTGATTGGGGCATTGCTCCTTGGCCATAAATTACTTTTTAGAAGATTCAATAGGTTTGATCGAGATTAAACATCTGCACTAGACTGAATAGCATCTATTTTGCTATGTCTATTTTTGTACATGTATGTGAATCATTCTGCAGTTTATATGGGAAGGAAATTAATTTTGACAGGTTGACTTTACGGATGACAGACACCTGAAATTGTTTTAAGATATGAAGTTTTCAAAATCTCATGAGAAATAGGATAGTCATAAGGGAGCAGAAAGGTGTTCAAAAGTACATGGTAAATTAATTTGATGTGTGGAATTTCATACCGAGAAAGCTAAAGTTTTCAAACTTGTCAGCACACAGCATAATGAACTAAAATGTGACAAATTAGTAGGCTGAGGAACACCTGGTCTTTCTGTGATGTGCTGCCATTAACATGAATTTTTTTTAAGATACATAAGCCTATTATGAAAGATGCTTTTTAACTTTATGGACTGAGAAATTTTTGAAAAAAGAGAGCTAGCATAAACTTGAAAAGTTTCTCTAAATGCATTGCCTGCCCCTTCACCTGTATGATTTGTCAGCATTTTTAGTCTTACACTCAGCACAGCAAGACCTACAGTAAGGGATAGTGGAAGTGTAAGATGGCAGAGCTAAGAGAGATGACCACACAAATTTAACCAGTCTAATAAACTAACTGGCAAATAGTACTAAGGCTGAATTTTCAGAATCCCAGTGCCTCTTTCTAGATTTCAACATGGTGTGCCATCTAGTATTTGATACTGGTGCAGACAGAGTAGTCTACAGTTCTGTCCTTCTCAGGTCTGTGTGCCAGGATTTGGTCCTTCATCAACATGATTTCTAGTTCTAGCTTTGCAAAGCTGCGACTACTACTAAGTCATTCCTGTATTATAATGCAAGAAACCAGTTAGTAGTTTGGAGAGAGTAGGAGAGGTTTAGTCAAGGTTATGAAATATATGGAAGGGTTATCTAAAAGTCAGAAGATAATAAATCTGGGAGATAATTTGGAGATTCTCTTCTAGTTTGTTGGCACTCTTCTTCCCTTCTCTCCAGACTGCTAGTCTACCTAAATACTCCCTGCAGTTCCATGGCTTTCAATTCAGTGCACATCCAGTGATACATGGATCAGTCAGCTTAATTTATATGAAAGCCCCTCAAAGTCTGGTAAGTTTGAATTCTGCATTTAGAAGCAACCTTGGTTTATGTTCTGCAGAACAAACTCATGGCAAAATCTGGAATGATAATCCTCTCTTCCCTTTACCTTCTGTGTGCGTTTTTCTTAAAGTATTTCAGCCTTTCTGTGGAGATTTACTGCTAGTTTGATAGATGTTACACCATTAAAAATCCTGCAGAGAAACTAGGCTGCTTAATGCCCCTGTCAGGTTTGCATTTCAGGCTGTTGCCCACATTCCCCATTGCTCTCTTGCCTGGCATGTCTGTGCACTAAGATGCTCTTAAGCTCTGTCGACTGAGACTGCAGAAGTCATTTTGTGTTTGTTATAAAAATTATATATATATTGTACATAGCAAACAATATATATATGCAAAATAATGTGTACATGTCTTTATGTGCGTATAGACACATAAACACATATATATTCTAGTGATTGGGCACTTTTAAGCTATGATACATTATTCTTCTCTTCAGTATCCTCTCATTACAAATTGCTATAAAAAATAATTTATTGGAGGAAGTCTTGCACAGGACTTGTGTAACATAGGCAGCCTTTAAGTTTGGTGGAGAAACCTGACACTTGCATAGAGAGAAATTTATCTTTTGATTTCAGAGAACAGCTTTGAAAATGTAAGAAAGTGTAAACAGACAATTGGGGGTGAAAAGGAATAATTACTTAGTCTGGCCTCCTGGATAGGAGACAAGATAAAGAGCAGACAGTGTTCTGAAATATCTTACTTCTCAGGCACTTTATTTTGTTTACTGCTAACACATATATATACACACTGTTCTCCAGGGTCAAATATTAACAAGGAAGTGTGCTGAATGGACTGGTTAGTCATAGCTTGGAGTGGCTGCCAAAGAAGGTAGTTTCCTTTGTGAATTTCATCATGTCTTCCAGGAGGAGCGCAGCATATTTTTCTTTGTTTATCCCTGTGTTGGTATGTAGAGAGTAAATAAAACAGATTGAAGCCAAGTTACAGGGAAAATGTCTGATACACACAGTTGCTGATAGCTTTGCAAGTATTGCTGGGAGATCAGGGTCACAAAGTAGGAGTTAGCTGCAGATGCTCAGGACTGAAATGGTGACAGTACAATACATGGTCCATCTGTCCCTATCTGTCTGTCCTCACACTATCCAGGGAAAGCACCCATTGCACTCTCACCCCAGTTCCCCTCGGCATGTGTGCTGGCCTGCCCCTACTTCATGGTCAGGGCAGGGGGTTTCATTTGTTATCTTGCTCCAGCTGCCCAGAATGAGTGCAGGGCTGTCTGTCTCAGCCTCAGGCAATGTTCTTTGTAGGCTTTGCTTGTCATAGTTGTTTGGTTCCTGGCCCTTCTTTTTGCTGCCCTTATACTTTCCTACATGCCAGTCTTGTATCTAAAAAGCCTACTCCTGATTATTTTTCCCACATGTAGTTTTCATACACCTGTAAACAGATTTTCTATTTCTCATGCTGTTTCCTAGTTAAGCTCAGCTTCATATCATATTGCTCACACAGATCTCAGCATTCCGTCCAGTCATCTGTAGAGTTTGGGCATTTCTCGCTCAACTCCCCCTCGACCACCTGGAGATCCAGCTGTCCCTTCCTGAGCTTCTGTAACTACAGTCTTACCTCATTTGCTGGTTACGGGTCTCGTAGGGGTCCCATGAATTGCCCAGTCTGTGACCATGAGTATGTACATGGGCCACACTCATCCCCCCACTGCCCCAGAGAGCTGGAGAGCGCTCCCCATGGCCTCTCACAGCACAGGGGAGCAAAACATAGTGTTTCTGAGCCCTCTCTGACTGGGGAGACCCTCGGAGAATCCCTGCGCTTCCCTTTGGCCATGTTGTTGATTTTGCTGCTCCCAGGCTGCTGCTGCGTGCATGGCAGCAGCTGCATGCTGCCATTGCCACTGTGGTGGGGAAGCTCGCCCTGGTGATGTGGCAGGGCAGGAGTGTGGCAGTCTCTGCTTGCAGTCTGCAGGCGCTCCCTCGACAGGTGCTGGTGGGGACAAATGCTTGAGAGCACCTCATGCTGGGACTCTGGGAGGAGAAGCGGCAGGACAGCCCGGTCCTGGTGCACACGAGCTGGCAGGGCAGACGGGGAAGGGGAGGCTAGTTCATACTGCAGTCCCTATGGAGGAGGCTGTGGGAGTGCTTTCCCTGGGGCTATGAATATCACCAAGTACGCCAGGTGCTGGGCATGCAGCCCCTGGGGACACAGAGTGCTTAGTGCTTGGATTCCGCTGCAGTTAGCAGATCTGTCAGCATCTCCTCCCCCCACCCCCGTAGCCATGGAAACAGTAACACAGACACATGGACGCACGCAGGCATTTCCCACTTGCAGTCTGCAGGTGCTCCCTGGAAAGGTGCTGGCAGGGACAGACACTTGAGAGCACCTCACGCCAGGACACCTGGGAGAAGTGTCGGGACACCCTGCTCTTGGCAGAGGCGGCGCTGCGGGAGTATACACTGTGTGCGGTAAACCTTCCCTGCCATGTAACCTCCGCAACACTCAGAAGGGTGTGAGCTGCGGGTGTCCTCAGCAAGTGAGAGGCGCCACCCCCCTGCCCCGTGAGGGTGTGCTCTGCAAATAGCTAATTAATATTTGCTGAGAAATATTCCATGAATCTGTGGAGATGAGAAATCAGTAGGTGCGCAAATATCCAAGGTATTACTGTACTTCTGTAAGCTTCTGCCATGCAGCTCTCTGAGCAGGCTGCAGGGTCGTTATTCTCTTGGCAATCATCCTGATTTCTTCTAGTATCTTGAGCTGCCTTTTCTCATTCTGCAACCAAGCCTGCTATTGACCTTCACTTACCTTAGAAGTAAATGTACTTGCGTATGGATGAGTAGCAGTTCCAGTAGAGTGCCTCTTGGAGTAGGCTAAGCCAGCTAACTTAGAGAAAGGGTTTTTAATGTGCTCGAGAAAGCCTTACTGTTTGTGCTCTGTTATGTTGCCCTTTGAACCAGGTGTCAGGGTAACTCAGGTACCAAGAGCACCTGAGCTTGCACTGTGGAGGTTCCTTTTGCTTTTGTAAGGAAGACTACATCTTAGTCATCTAAGTGATTAGATTGCAGCCATGATGTCCTCTTTGTTTGCCTCCTCTTTGGGCCTGACCCAGAAACTCTTGAATAGCTCGGCCCTCCTTATTATTAGTAGAGTGCTATGCGTTTGAGCTCCTTAATGTAGAGAAATAAAGCTGGCTGATAAGGTAAATAGCACAGCAAAAGCGATTTCTCTGATATTGATCTTTTTCTCATTTTGATTATTATTCAGACCATCTGGAAAGCCTGTTAGTTCAGATTTGTGTCACTTAAGTTGATGTGATTTCTCATATTTTCAAATGGTTTCTCATCCTGTCTACTGAAAACATTTTAAATGTTAAATGTAGATGTAACGTATTGCAAAGTGAGTAATACGTCTTCTCTTGAAATAGCTTCTAGGAATGCTTAACCTTTTCTAAGCTATTTTAAATATTTGTCTGTAGCTGTTCTACAGTAAAACTAATCACTGTGCTGTGTTTTTGTGTGTTCAAGTCATTCTGAAGAAGTTCACTAATGGAATATATCTTACATTTAGTAAATGTAGTAACTTAATAGAATGAATCACTAACTTGTGTAAAAGAGTTGTGCAGCAGTTCATCAGAAGTGACCTCAGATTCTTTATAGCTGATTTATATTTCAAAAAGGACTATCAATCTTCTAAAGGGAGATTAGGCACATTTGTAAGGCACACTTAAAAATTTAAAGATTGAAAGATTGGACTGGTCTTATATTTCTGTTTTGTTTTGTGGACGGACAGATCTTTGTTTTATTTTCTAGAGTTCAGTCTTTTTAAGGGGTTCAGAGAGATATTCAGCTTTTCTCTCATCCAAATAGAGGCATGGTGAAGTTACTGTTACTGTAAACACAATAAAAAATAAAAAGGTTATTAGAGCTTGATCTTCCTTATTCAATAGAAACAAAAATTACATTCTCCTGAAAGCCGTACAGTGTTATTTCTGTGCAGTTTTATTCTTTTAACTTATTGCCTGAAAATCCTTGTGAACTTAGTACTAAATTAAGAGGTACCTGAACATTATAGGTAATTTGTTTAGTTATGTCTACGTATTCCTTAATTAGTGTTAGAGAATGCTGATGTCTGGCCACCTCAATTTCAGCTGACAAATAGAAATGTCAGTTGTATTTTGATTTATAGTAGCAAAATAATCCATTGGTTTCAGTGTTGCTTTTAGAAGCTGATTTAAAATGTGTTTCTGGAAGAGCTAGTTCACAACAAGTTATTGCATTTCTCACCACAATATGAAGCAGTATTGTTGTTTGATTTCTCAGATGAATTTGTGTTGCCATTTAAAGGCAACCATAGTCATTGTGGTGTTAGTGTGTTTTTAGTGTTGCCAGTTAGGATTTATGAAATCACACTAAATAACCTATCTGTTTTTTGTCTGTGTTTATCAGAAAACCTTGCACACATATTGTTCCAGATGTGTGTGTGAAATGCTAGCACAAAAATCAAATAATACTTTGGTCGGAGTGGCCTTTAATGAATCATCAAAAGTGGATATTGTCCTTTCTAGCTGATGAAAAGCTGATTCATATATAGAGGTTTTTTAGTTTGAATTAACTATAGATTTATCAAATGATTATGGAAGAATTTCTGAAGAAACTGTCAAACCTTACAATATGAGGAAACTTCTATCAGTAGTTGAATGTGGTTGTCCCAGATTGTTCTCCATTCGGAATATATTATGAAAAAGAGTCAGTAATGAGCCAAAACTCTGACGTTTCTCTGAGAAGTTATGTAATTAAAAGTACTTGGGGATTATTTGCATGCATTTTGTCTAAGCATATCTACTAAGCTTTTCTTACCAACTAAATTTGACCTTAATGACTTCTCTCTCCCTTATGTCTGAGGTCTGTATTCTTTTAGTTTAAGGGTAATTTGAATTCTGATTGCACTGGTCTTTTTTGGTAGAGTTGCTAAGCAGTGTAGAAAAATTTGCCAACACTAACTGATAATTAATTTTATTTTGTTATTAAAGTAAGACATCAGTGCAGTACAGCAGTCTAGCAAGTGGAATTTTGTATTTGAATAAAAAAAACTTGGATTAAAAAAAAGTCTGTGGTGGAGTCTGGTCCACATTATGGGCTGTTCTTTCTGTCTGTTTTGTAACTTTTGCTATGGAGAGAATAGTTGCTTCACCTTGTCAAACCTTGATTTTTTTTTTGATAGTTCTGGATGCGTAGATAGCTCTGATAGAATTGGAGTTCTCAACTCTTCACATTGTGCCTGTCTGCAGGAGAAAGAGAAGTGAACTACACAAGTGGTTGCGTAGTTTATGTAGAATAATGTTGTGAAATTCTGGAAAACAAAAAAGCATTTCTCCTTCATAGGATTTGATTTTTGCAACTTCGATCCCATTACTGAATAGGCTGAATGTAGCAATCCCTTGCTGTGTATTTTACTGTACATTCTGTTAAGGCCCAGTTCCAGGTTTGAATGGCCTCCAGCTACTGCAGTGAAGCATTACATCTAATTTATTTGCTTATTTCCATTACAGTTTGTCAATAAGCCAAACTTTTAACACATCACTTCATTAAAAAGGTAATTAAGACAAGTTTAAGATTACTCCTTGCTTCAATTTCAGTTCCCAAAGTTGTTGTGCTGTCCTCTCAACAGTGCCGTGTCAGTAAATGTGCAAAATACACTGGATGAAAACTTCTTTTGATCCTTTTCCCTAAAACTGTTTTCTTTGTTATTAATTGCGTGTAGAAGAACAGTTCTGAATTATCAGGGATACTAAACCAGCAGTACCTTTTGGATGCTTCGTGGACTGCTTATAATGACATTTCTGCCAGGGAATATAGATTTGATTTTTCCCCTGTTTTGTAACTCAGGTTTCTGTATTTAGATCTTTGTGGAGAGAAGAAACAATGCTATCTACTTGAAACGAGCAGGCATATTCTGAATTGAATACTGCTTGGTTTTATATATGTTTCTGCATATGTAGCCATTGTATTTAGTTAAATGCTTTATTCCATTGTTAAGTATACGTACAAACCCCAAGTACAGTCAGGTCTCCTATATCACAGACCCGCAGTCTTAATTGGGTTCCGCGAAGCCCTACTTCCATGTCGAATGGCAGCTCATTAATATGCAGATTTGCCCCTCACCCTCAGACATCTTCCCGGCACTGTTTTGGCACTGTGTTGCTGTGTATTGGTTGCCATGGTGGCCATGCCAGGGGCGTGTGTGGCAAAGCGGCGGAGCCCCGGCCGTGCCTGGTGGAGGTGGGGAAGCGGCGGGGCTTGGGGGGAGTGGTGAAGTGGAGCTGCCGCGGCTGCCGACGGAACGGCATGGGCTGCACGGTTGGGTTAGGGTTGCGCATGCACGGTTGCGAAAAGGGGCCTCCTTCATCGCTAAGAAATCATGCTGCTAAGGTGTGAAGCCGCAATATGGGGGGTATGAAGTGCAAGAGGGCGGTTTGTAATGCTTTTTTTCAGTTTAGGTTTTACATGATCAGGTGTTATAAACGTGGGCAACTACAAAGTTTGCTGAAGTCAAATGAGCTGTTGAAGACAGGGAATCTGTTCCCATGCAGTGCTCTCCAGTATGGTTGCTAAGCAGGATTTCATCTTTTTGGCCAATTTTTGTCCATTCATCTAATGAGTATTAGTATAACTTCAAAGTGTCGCAAATAACAAAGTAAAATAATAGTTTTCTTCACATTGCTAGTTACATATGCCATGAAGATAAGGCCTTGCTGTAGAGAGGTGCATGGGGGGAAATTACCTTTAAGGGAGAATTTTTCTGCCGTTAGGCTTTTATGTATACTGTGTTTGTTCTTCTAATATTTCAGTCAGTGTGAGATGGGGAGGATAATGTTCTGGGTGCACTTCCAGCAGTGAAGGACACTGACATATTAGTGCTAGCTCAGTCCTTGACGTGACATCTGTGAATCTTCAGTATCGAATTACTTTGGTGTTCCTTCCACCATATTTTACTGTGAATCATAGATAATCGGCTAGTATGTAGAACTTTCCAGCTTCTTTGCTTTCCTCCCCGGGAGGTTTGTAACTATTCTTGAGAGTTCTCAGTTATTTCATATTCCTTCCTTTTTCAATGTTCACTTGTATTTTTCAAGCTGGAATTTCATAAATGTGGGGATAAAAATGAGTTGCCACAACTGAAATTGAATCTCTTGAGCTAAAAATGAGGGCTTCTAATTTTGTCATATTTTGTCTACCTACCTTTTAAATTAATTTATTTATTTAATTCCATGCTTTAGGTCACTTGGTCTTGCAATGGCACCTCGTGTGAGATTTCTTCAAAGAGTTCAGAAACAGCTATGTGCGAAGGAGGCAGCCAATGTGACAGATCACTCCAAGGAGACAGAGCGAAATGAAATAAACAAAGAAGCAGTGGACAAATGCAAAACTATTTTCAGTGGAAAAACATCTATTAACAAAACAAAGGAAGAGGAGAGAATCAGACAAACTGAGGGATGTTCTTCCAGTGATGAGGAGAGGGGTGAATCTGAGGATGAGCTGAAAGAGCTATCTGGGGAGGAGGAGGAAGAAGAGGAGGAAAAAGAAGATCCTATACCAAACAGGGTGCCAAACTCAGACTCTATACAATTCTTTGAAGATGATGATGATGATGATGACGATACTAAAGATCTTGACTTGCTGACAGTGAAACAACGGGATGTTTTTGGTGTGGAAACTAAAGATAATGCAGCACTGGTAAGTGCACTTTCCAGTAAGGTTCATGCATCATAATGATTTGATATTGGACATGCTCCAAGGAAGGAGGAGGAGAAAAGAGAAAATTCTGAGAATACTCACTTGCAGTCAGATATGTTATGCATATATATCTGAGGTCGTAAATACTCCCAAAAAGTCTTTTAGTCTTTTATCATTTTATACAGGTAGTTAGCATGAAGTAATTTTATTTGCTATAATGAATATCCTTGTTTGGGAGTTTAAATTCTTATCACTTACTAATTAACTTGTACCTTTCTAAATAGCTGCTAGTTTCAGTTGTAATTTTGATGCTGAACTGGAGTTTATAGTACTGGGAACCTAAGATGGATACATGATGAACCACTTCCCGATGGAAATTGTAGCAAAATGATCTTTAAAAAAACGTAACTTTCAAACAATAATTTTTACTTTCGAAAGGACCTTTGCTATTAAGAATTGAGCCAGTATCAGAGAGAGAGTGGGTGTACATGCTTCCTGTAAAGCATGGTTTTAAAGGCTTATTATTCATGTAAATCTTTTCCTTGGCAGGTAGCTTTATAATTTGAATTTCTCATGGTGTCCTTGGTGTTCTGAGAAATGTTGCTTTCATTTGATCTTTAAATACAGTGTTACAGTGAAAGTGGTTTGATTTGGGTGGGTTTTTTTAATTATTCTATTATTTCTATAAAACAGATTTGGTATGTGCATATTGTGCTTTTTGTGTGTGTGTATCCTTTGCTATCTTGCAGCTATTTTTCTCTAGTAAAAAGATACAAGTGAAATAGCCATCTGGTTCAGCAAGATGTTTTTCTGAACTTATATGCATGCAAGGGGAGCCTCCTGTTAAGCAAAGTATTTATTTTTCCAACTGGCATTTTGAATCTTTCTTTTTCTGTGCTGTTGCTTAACATCACAGGGCACTTGTCATGACCTTAACATTAATCAGCCCACTAGATGCATTTATAAGCAGCATCTTTATGTAGTGAAGTGTGTGAACTAGCTTTATCAGCTATCTTTTTGGAAGATGAGCAGTTGCACAGTAATCTTACCACTGCCTGCTCTCTCTTCCCTACAATGAAGGGGCTGCTGCAGGTTCCCATCTTGTCTGAGAACTATGGAAACAGGATGCTCCTGGAATTAACTTTCTTTTCCTGCCGTTCTACCCCTGAGTGGTTCTGTCCAGACACAGCCACTACCTGGCAGTGACTTACATTTATTAGTAAATTTCAATTTCACAAAGAACAGAAATCGGTATTTTAAAAACAAAGGGAAGTAAAAAAATTCTGCCTTATTTAAAGAATGATATTTCCACAGCTTTCTTACTATTTCCACAATAATGCATGCTGAAATATGCAGACAGTTTCATGCTGGTTTTGTATGTTGCAGTTTTGGTCAGGAAATGGTAAAAGGTGAAACTTTGGAGTAACAGAATGAACAAAAGAAATTTTATGGAAAGTAGGAGTGATTTAGAAAATAATTTGTAGCCTCACTAGGTAACCTTTTAACAGTTTTCCGGCATTAAACATTTATAGGTTAATTTCTTTCAGGCAAGGCAGACATTGTTTTCTGTGATCCATTGTTGATAAACTACAGTAAGGGTTAGTGGTTTGCGCTTGGTGTGCAAGTGTGGTAGATCTTGTATCATCTAAAACCTTCTGTACCTGGGGGCATAATAATGAAGTATTTAGTTAGTCTTCTAAGCAGCTCCAATGAAAAAAAAAAGTTTCATGATCTATCTCATTGAGAACTTAAATTATATTTAAATACATCCTGCAGAAACACCTAGAAATATGTAATTTTTAGAAAATAGAAATCCAGAGCATTCTCTGCTTAACTGTGGGAAATCTTGATCCATGCATAACAGTAGCGTGGGGTTTGTTACCCTAGGTTTCTGTGAAAATTGTTGATGAATTGTGGAATGCTTTAAATGTAAGAATTCTATTTTTAGTAGGAATAAGAGAATAAAAATTTCTATCACTAAGTATATAAACTTTTAATGTTTTTTTATACAAATGGACATGGTAGAAATGACGTAGAGAAACTCAGGCATTGTGCATTTTTTATTTCATGTATATACATGAACACCTCATTTTGTGGATGTTGAAACCAAATTGGTAAGGTACAACACTTTTTATATTTTCCCCCATTTGTATATTTTCTGGCTAAGTTTTAAGTGATTATTACTGCATTAAGATGGATTGGTTCATATTTAAAAAATTAGAAAGAGCTTATTACTCTTGAGGTGAAGCACTGTGAAGTAATTTTCCTGTTGCTGTGTATTGGAGTGTCTTTCTACGGAGGACTTAAAAACCAGTTTGTGTGCATCATTGCTGTGTTTCTAGGATGAGACAATGCATTAATTCATAGTATCAAATGCTGCAGAGAGTCTGGCAGTATGGCCATAAAATGTATACTCAGCTACATCACTTGGGAGGTTTTTTAAAAAAAATTATTGTAAGTGCTAAATAAGATGGGAATCCTATGCAAATATGAGTATGTGGTCATCTATTTGGAGGATTATGAGTATGCCCACAAAGATTGAATTCAGTCTGCTTTTATACTTTTAATGTGTGTGATTGATTTTGCAATTTTTGTTCTTACGTTAAGCTTCTTTTGACAGCAAAATAGTCTTGCTTGCTGTGATTATTGAGCTTCAGGATATTTTTTGTAAATGGAAACATTCCATTTATTCAGTTTCATTTTTAAGTAGCTGTTGTTAGAGACACCATTGTTTCCTCATCCTTTTGTCTACCACTGCCTCCAATGGAAGAAGGATCAAGAGGAGGTGTTAGGCCGCCTCTGAGTATCCTGTGTGGTGGTGTAGTGCCCTGACCCTTGATTACAAGGTGGAGTTGACTCATCAATTTTTGTAACAAGGGAAAGAAACTTGTTGAAAGGAGCAAGGGTTATTGAAACTGATGATGGAGTAGAAGGGGATTTGCAGGATTTTCGTAGAACATTTCGTTATTGTTGAAAGTATGTGGTACCCAACCTAACAGTGGAAGGTAGGTCATAATGTGAACTGTGACATCCAGTCATCATCCAGTGTTAATCCTTTTAGCAGTGTGACTTGTGGCTCAGTTCCAGTCTTTCCTTTTCTTAGTGGTGGCCCTTGGCTGCGTGTGTGCTCTGTCTCCATTGTTTTGTGACAACAGATAGAAGGAAAAGTCTGTTCTCTGCATTGCTGTATATAAGGAGAAACCTTAGATAAGATGGAAGACCTTGGTAGATATAATTTTGTTATGAGTTTCCAAGCTAATTTTTTAAGAGGTACTCTCTGCTGCTGTATTTATGAATTTATGTCAGGATTTTTTGCTGGTGGTATAACTCATGGGACTTATGTAGAAGTAAGATGTTCTTATGCATAAGAAGGTCAGCTATATGCGTAGAACCATTAGCAGATATGCAGTATGTAGCTGTTGTGTTAACGTTATGGAAATTATTCTTTTAAAGTACATTTAACAGTATTAGCAATATTGATGTTGCAAAGACTGTAAGTACTCCCTGGTTACAAACTTTGTTTCTA
The DNA here is from genome assembly GCA_013390025.1 of Pitta sordida. NCBI lineage: Eukaryota > Metazoa > Chordata > Aves > Passeriformes > Pittidae > Pitta > Pitta sordida. The sequence goes on along the minus strand of WEKX01017411.1, from coordinate 53,428 downwards.
ATGCTAATTTTATGAAATTGTTTGTTGCACTGGGTAATTCAAAGACTATACTTGTTAAATTTTAAGCATTATTTATTTTGAGAACTAAGGTTAGGCCTATAGTATTTTTTTCTTGCTTTTGTTTATACAGTCATGACTCACTGCATTATGACCCCTCCATTGCAACCTCGCTGGTTTGTGAGAAATTTTCCCCATAAATCTGCCTCAGTGGTTTGCAGAGCTTTCTGGCTGATGCATGTGCAGTTCATCTGCTTCATTGAGGGGTGGCGCCAGCGCTCCCTGTGGGACGCGACTGTCTCAGCCACACGGGGAGGGCACGCGGTGCCTCTCACTCACTGTCCATGATGTTTATAGTCCTGCGGTGCCATGCCCTGGTCCCTGCCCCGCTCCTGTGTGTCTCCGTGCCCAGTCCCTACTGCAGAAGGCTTACACCACGGTATGCCCTCGGCAGCTGCTGATACCCAGTGCAGCACCACCACAAGTCATGCTGTCCCCATGCTACTCTAAGCCCAGCCAGGAGACTGACCCCCACCGGGCATGTGTTACTGTTTCCATGGCTGCAGGGAAGGCAGCGCAGTCTGTGCCCAGGGACTGTGCGCACGACGCACCTGGTGACGATGTAGTCCCAGAGAAAGTGCCCCATGAAAGTGGGGCTGGGCTGGCTGCAGCGGCGGCGGTGGGACTAGCGCTGTGTGCTGGGATGGGGCAGTGGTGGGACGTGCCCACAAGTTAAAGTTTCCCAGGCTCCAAGAGCGTTGACCAGAGCCCGGGAACACCCTTTCCCCACCCTGGCCGTGGAGCTTCCCCACCAAAGCGGCAGTGCAAGCACATGAGGTGGCAGTAGCCTGGCAGTGGCTGCAGATGCAGCAGTGTGGCTGAAGAGAAGGCCGGGGATACTCTGAGCGTCTCCCCAGGCAGAGAGGGCTCAGGAACGTTTCCCTTTGCTCCCCTGTGCTGTGAGAGCCCGTGGGGAGGAGCGGAAAATGCTCCCCAGAGCTCCTGATCAAGGAAACATAATTTAATATGCCCCGAAGTGAGGACATAGTCCTCTAGAATTTTCTTCTGTGATGTTGAGAAGAAAGCCTGTTCCACCCCACAGAAATAAAAATTAATTTTCAGAGGTGTTGTTTGTCTAGATTGATTCTCTTACCTTGTCTTTTCCTCTGTGAACAGGATTTCCCTCCTGTTACGTGTTACAAGAGAGCTTTACACCCGTCTTGTGTTTATATACTGCTTTTTTGGTGTGAAGCATCTTCTCATTCTTTTCACCACCTCTAGCTATTATTCTTACGCTTTCATATGAATACATATTAAACAGGTGACTTTGTCTCCTTGAAGGTTTTCAGGGGGCAGCAAGATAGTGAATACCCAAAGGAGGGAAAAAGCAAGGGAGCAAACTGACTGGCTCTGGTAGCAGTGTTTCCCTTGTGGGTAGCTGTCTTTGCTGTAGCAGTGTGTTGTGTCCAAGAGAAGAAAGGTGCTTCGAGCAGCCTGCTAGCTCTAAAGAGAGCATTATTTCTTGGAGATGTGTTGCAAAGCTAGCATTTTGGCAGAGAAAATAGAGAAGTTACTTATTTTTAAGTTAAATAAGAGTCAATACTGTGGTGCATTAAAATCTCCTTTTTAAGGAGTGCAAGTGTTTCAGGCTCTCAGCCTAGTAAGAAAATGCTTATGTATTTCTAGTTGAATTACAGCCCATATTGATTTACTATATGAAGAACAAAATATTGGCACACAGGTGTACTAGACCTACATTTGGATATTAGCTGAAGTACTTCAAGATTCCGGTGTTACAAACAATTATCTTTTATCAGCTATGAATGGAAATGAAACCTGCTGACAGTACCTCAAGACTTTTTATGTGGAGCAGCCAAATGCAGAATGCATTCTACAAAGCACGTTTTAAAGATAGAACATTTTAAAGAAATCACATTTTCTGTCAATGCAATTTCAGTGACTTAAATACAGTAATTTTGTGCTACTTCGTAGTTCACCATTCGTGGCTTCAGTACATTGAGGGCCCCCCCCCCCCCCAGCTTTACCGGCTTTACCGTATTTACTTACCGTATTCATTGCTACTTTGCAGATTTCGCTTATTGCTGCATCTTTATGGAACCGACCTCCCACGGTATTCAAAGGATTACTGTACAACTAAAACTCATTTTTTTAACTATGTTTGTGATGTCTAGTTTTGCATTCTGTATAATTTTAAGAAGTCTTGTTATTCTGAAGCGCTTCTGTAAGCTACACAGAGGACAGATCAAAACCATTTCTTTGTGCTTTTGGACGGCTTTTGCTCTTCGGATTTGCAGAGAAGTTAATTTCCCTGGGTTTATTATTTTCCAGTAGAACATTCATGACTTGCTTGCTAGATTAAACTGTATAACAGAGGCTTGTCAGACAGTCCTTTGTTAAAACCCATAATACATATTATACTTAAATATGTAGGTTGGTTACTGTTGCAGTCTTTCTTCATTGCTTTTCTCGGGCAGTTTTATCTGCCCTTGTCACAGATAGTAGCTTTCTGTATCATAAGCTATGAAGTACATAATTCTAATGTGCTGGGCTTTGCTTCTGTGGAAAATTTTACATTTCAAGTTCCTTTTGAACCATTCTGAATGGTGGTATTTTTGATTCTCACAGTGCATCCTGTTGGCATTTTTTGCTCTTATAAATAGGAATTGGGTGTAAAAAGATGGCAGATGTGTAGGGAACTTGTTCTGTTATAACTCTTTTCAAAATGTTTTTCTTTGAGACAGGAAAGGCTTCCCCAGGTCTGATACGAGTTGTTAACAAGTCAGTGGCTTTTCCAGCAGTCTGGTTTGTGCCGCTTGCCTTCTAGAATGAAGGATGTTGACAAGTTGGTAGCTGCTGTAGCACACTCCTGAACTAAGCAGTGCCACCTTTTTATTTTAGTTATTGAAGGTGTGGGTTAAAGAAATCCTTCATTTGATGTGCCACCGGAAGCACATCACAAGTTGTCTTTACTCCACTGAATCTGCCGAAGTACCACATCATTTACGGTCCTAATGCAGGGAAGCTATTTCGTAGTGTCTTTCTGTGCCTAACTTCACTGAAGTACTTTGAAACCTGTTTTTAACAGTCTAAGTTTTGAACCTGTTCATTAGTGAAGATATTTCTGGGGGATTGATGGTTCATGCTGTGCAGAGAGCTGCTGTGAGCAGGCTGGGCTATTACTTTCATGCTCAGGTTTCAGCATCTGGTGTGAATTCAGGTTGCAATGAAGTGTGTGGTTTTTGTTGCGATTGAATAGTCCTGAAATGACTGAGACAGATGCTTGGTCTTGTATCTCAAGAAATATTAGAGTGCTCTATGATTTAAAATCTTTCACTAAAATCCTATTCATTAAATACTTCTGGGTTACTCAAGCCTGCAGTTATATCCTCAGTTTTAATTGTTCTTAATCACTGATTTAATAGCCTTGTTTAATATACTGCAGCAGTTTCATAGATGAGAGGGAATGAGCCAAATACTCTGCATTAAAACTGCCTAGTTGTAATCAATATTCTCTGAATCCTTAGGATTTGTCAATTCTAAAATGCCACACTTTCCTTTAAAATCATTAGTGCCTGAATGCTTGCTGAGGGATAGCGTTGGAAGTGTATATATAACTATGACGTAGTTCTAGATAAGTGATGTTCTTGAAGGTGAGTGCTACAATTATGAAATACTACTAGAAGTTATACAACACTGATTTTTAAAAGTAATGCTGCTTCCTGAAATAGTAATAATGCAGAGTTTTTAGTTAAAATTATGAGAATTATTCTTTTATGTGTAATGAATGTCTTCTGTGATACAGACATTTGCTACTGTAAGTATAGTTTAACAAACTACCCATGCACATTTTCAACAATATCTTGAAAGATTTCTAAATTTGTGTCAGAGCTGTGTAATTTTCAGCTGGAATACTTCGATAATTATGGAAATAAAATTTTTGGTTTTGTTGATTCATCAGCTGTTAGCTAATGTGAGTCCCTGGGTAATTCATTACAGTATCACTAATATGCTGCAGATTGTAATTAAATGCCAATTTTAAAAATTAAAAATGTGTGTAGTATGCTGTTTCTGTATACTGACCTGCTGATTGACCAGGAGCTAGGCTAGTGGTCACAGGAAATCTGATTGGTTGCATGGAGCCGAAGCTCCTTTTTCCATGAGACTTTGGTTTGTAACCAGCGGTGAGGGGTTGTGGTGTTGGCAGGGGCAACTGTGATGGAGTCCCTTACCTTCTGCAGGCTGGTCTCTGTGCTCGCTCTCTTGGATAAAACAAGGCTGCTGCCTCTAGGGATAGAAATCACTTAAAGGAGCTTTGCTTTGAATGAGTGAAAGGAAATTAAAACAAATAAGGCTACAGCCACTAGCTGTAGGAAGTCATAGAGGTAGTCTCATCCTTCTTTACCGTTACCACCCTGTTCCTATAGTAGCTATCCACTTATTTCACCATGGGCTGGTTTATCTCCTTTACCTGAGCTACCTGTGTGTTTCTTCATCTTGCAAGAAGTCTTCGTCTAGCTGATGCTCACTGGATCAAGATACACTGCTTGTTACTTCTAGCAGGAGGTTTGTTTTGTTGTTTTTTTAGCAAGCAGAAATTTGAAGTTGTTGTTTTTTTAGCTCAATGCCCCACTGCTGGCCCAGCAGACACACCAGAGCGGGGTGTACCGCGCACCTCCAGGACTCCATGAGCTCACGTTTAAACACAGCTTGTGATGCACTCGGACCCCCTGCTGGCTGTGCTCCCCCCCGCCCAGCTCGGGTGGAAGAGAGTGAGTGGCTGAGCAACTGGCTGTGCCTGGCCGGCCCATCACCGTGGGAACAGCACTGGCACAGTCAGTGGCCAAGCTGGCCCCGCTGTCTCTTGTACCGTGCTACTGGTTCGTTGCAGCCATGCCTGGGCACTCTGAGCAGTGAGTCCAGGCCAGCAGACTGGTGCGCCAGCAGTCCGTGCAGTGGCTTGGAGGGCAGGGGGAGAATTTGCGTATTCATGCCTACCTACTTTGAATATTCGTGTGTTTTCTGGTCGCGCGTGTGCAGTCACGAAACAGACCTCCACAATCACGGAAAAATCATACCGTGAAGAGGTGAAGCCGCTATCTGGGAGGCGCGATGTGGAGAGAGCTGACTGTACATTGGCTTCTCAGCCAACAAGTGGTTTCTTTTCCTGCAGCTCTTTAATGCTATAGTTAGTTGCCTTTTACAGATGTAAAGGGAAGTGGTCATCTGGTGTGACTTCCCTGAATTCCCTGGTTATTTTACTCTATGGCTCCTGTATTGAACGCAAAAAATTTGCGTAAATGCATCTTTCAAAAAACATCCCTTCTGGATCTGGAGAGATGGAGAGATGAAGAGATTCACAATCCACTACTACTACAGTTGTCCTTCTTGCACTTCGCGCCCACCATATTGCGGCTTCAGATCTTAGCAGCATAGATGGAGCATAGTGCCTGTGGTTCCATGCTTGTGGGCCTGATCCCTGGGTGGGCGGTTGCTTGGGACTAGATGATCCTGTGGGTCCCTTCCAGCTCAGAATAACCTGTGAACCTGTGACGTTTTAGTGATGAAGGAGGCTCCTTTTCGCATCTGTGCATGTGCAACCTGCCGCAGCTGCGGCAGCAGGGCTGCTCCCCCGGAGGTGCCGCCATGCAGTTATGAAACTGTGTCCCTGGCCGAGCCAAAAAGGGGTTTTTCCCAGTGTGCGGTGGCTGCTGGCGCTGGGAGGGGCTGACACAAACACTGATACACAGCAACACAGTGCCAAAACAGCGCAAATTTGCATATTAATGAGCTGCCATTCAACGCGGAAGTACGGCTTCAGGGAACCCAATTAAGACCATGGGTCTGCAATATAAGAGACCCAACTGTAGTTACTTTTTGAAATTATTTAACTCGTTTGTTCATGTTGTATTGAAGAGGTGAGTGTGGGATTGAAAGGGACATAATAAGAGGACAGCAGAAGAGAGTAAAGATACTGCAGCAAATATTCCTTTGGCCTGCCAGAGAGACTTTAGCATACAGAAGAATGTGAGAAGAAAATGTGGTACTGTTATGGAGGAAGTGAATGACATGATAAAAATTGAAAGTGCAATGTGCAAATGCAAATTAAAGCAGCCTCTAGGTTACGAACAGTTTGTTACTGAATGTTAGCAAAAGTTGTGAGTATTTTGGAAGGCATCCCATAGTTCCTTAGGTGTGGAAAGGATGGTGTAGGAGTTGAGGGTTGTATATTTTGACTGAGTGAACTTGAGTCAAATTTCTGCTCCTTGCTGGTTCAAGTATTATAATTATCTTAAGAAGGCAAGCTTTATAAGAAAGAGAAGAATTCTGTGTACCACATCTGCAGGTAATTTTTCCTCTCTTTGGTTGCAAGGTCAGCATTTACTGTAAGTCAAGGAGATGTTATGTTTTCATTAGCCAGTTTTTTTCTTGTGGCTCTACTTTCACAATCCTTTTTTAACTTGGGAAATCTAAACCGTAAATTACTTTGACTTCTCTACATATAAAATAAGTACTTTTATTCCTTTTAATACAGATGAATTTTTCAATGAGTTGTTTAAGATAATCAATCTTGAAATTTCTCTTTTACTGCTTATCTTCTTTTATGCTTGGAAAACTAACACGACGGCGGGGGCCGCAGCGGCTGCAGGGGGGCACGGGCGGTGGTGGCGCGGCTGCCATTCAATGCAGAAGTTGGGCTACGTGGGTCTGAATTAAGACTGCGGGTGCGCGATATAGGAGACCCGACTGTATATAGTAACTCTGAAGGTACTCCCACAGTTAGGTAAAGGAGCATTAATGGCAAGGAGTTAGCATTTAAACTGAACAAAGAGATATTTGTATTGCTGAATTCTGTCTCTCAGGTCTGAAAGGAAATGAGGAAGGTAAGTGAAATAGTTAGCAAAAGCAATTTTTATGCACATATAACTGTGTCTAAAGATTTTACAACTAAGGAATTATTAGCTACTCTTCTTGTCTATTCATCTGAGCAATGCAGTGCTACTAAAAGACTTATTGCCAAATAAAATTGTTCTCATTTTTTCAGCTGGAAGGCTCAAATCCACATTAAAATACTTTTATCAAGGGAATATTAAATGTAAATTCTTATGGAAATTCAGTACACATTCAGGAGGTTAGTGTCTATATTAAGTATTCAAACTTTTAATTCTGAATTGTTAATTCTGGGTTGTTGATGTTCCTGGTTACTAAGCACCACGTAGCCTCTCACTCCACCCTAGTGGGACAAGGAAGAGAATCAGAAGAGTAAAAGTGAAAAAAACTCTAGATTTGAGTTAGACAATTTAATAGATTAAGCCAAAACTGCACACACAAGCAAAACAGACCAAGGAATTCACTTACCACTTCCCATGGACTTACAGGTCTTCACAGGTCTTCAGCCTTCCCTGGGAAAACTGTGTTCCATAACTCTTTACAGTTGGGAAGACAAACACCATCACTCCAAACATCCCCGCTTCCTTCTTCACTCAGCTTTATATTCTGAGGATGGTGCCATATGATCTGGAGTGTCCCTTGTGTCAGTTTTGTTCAGCTGTCCCAAATGTTTCCCCCACTTCCACCACCTTGTGTATCCACAGCCTCCTTGCTGGTGTGGTGACAGGCAGAAAAGACCTCTGTGTAAACCTTGCTCAGCAATAGCAAAAATATCCCTGTGTTATCAACACTGTTCTCAGCACAGATCCATGACATAACCTCATACTAGCTACTGTGGAAAAAATTAACTCTACCTCAGTCAAAACCAGGACACTAGGCTAATATTGTTGCCACAATATCAGTGAAATAGTGAGTATTTAATTTCCAAATGCCATACCTACTATATTTCTTTCAGGAGTGAACCCAAACTTCATATTCTTAATTCTCCTTGGCACTTTTCATCCATTCCTTTATAATTTCTTTCTCCTTGAAATGTAGTGAACATTTGTGATTTCCAGAAAAAGTGCCATATGTTGGTGAAAGCCTTGAATATTTGCAAAGAGGTGCTAAGCTCTCAAAGCTCAGTACTGTCTTTACAGATGGCAGTGACCAGTTTGCCTTGGGAATGTTTAATGAGGTGGCTCAACATAATAACAAGCCAGTTTATATATGGGTGACATGAAGTTTTTCAGAAGTATAACTCTGTTTGAGGATGATGACATTAATATGTGGTGACTCAAGTTCTTCAGTCATGTCGGATTATATAGCGCTTAAGGAAATTTAAGGTGATGGGAGAAAACCAGGTTATTTGTAACTATGAACCCATTACTTGTTTGTTTTCCTCTATTTGGTTTGTTTACTCTGAGCAAATGCTATAAGCTCAATTTGTATGATATGTAAAAATCATCTTTTTTTGTTTACTCATAGGTTACTTAAAATTCATGGAGCAGTTCTGTATTTGTGAGCTGTGTCTTTGCATTTGCAAAATGATGAAAAACTGTTGAAGGTGAAAGCTTACGTCTCATGATGAACTGCAGTGTGAATTTGAGCAATGAATTCAGGCATTTTAAACTTACCTTTCCCTTTTTTATTTACTATTTTTGTATATCTTACCAAGGAAAAGTTCTAACTATTGTCTTTGGAGTTCTCTGAAAGCAGACTTTCTGTCTTGCCTAGATCACTGTATTATAACTGAGTTTCACTGTCTTGAGACAGACCACTGCTGTTCTCTCATGTTCAGACAAAGGGCTGAAATCTATCAAGAAGAGCAGTTTAGGACTGTCTATCATCTACCTTTTCCAAATGTCCTTCCTGGGCTTTTACTGGAGTGTATAGCTACTGCATTCACCCTGTTCACAGCCTAAAAGGCCTTGGTACAAAATAGAAATCCAATGTTTGTGCAGTGGTACCTGGAGCATCTGAATGTCAAACTCTATCTTACGAAATTGCGTTATTTTCCTATTTTAATAGGATTGCAAAGATAATATAGTTGAAATTTATAGTTGTCATAAGGATAAGGTCAGCAGGTAGATTGGAGATGAGCTGGAATTGACTCTCATTTTCTTTTCACTTGAATTAATTTACTGATTTACTAAGCTACTAACCACTCAGGATTCAGTGGATGACTAAAGTGTGTGACAAGCTGGGGTTGCCTTAAACCTTTTTTAAAAAAGAGATACATATCTTATGTACATAAAATACTTAACCCTTGTGTGTTTCATATATACAAAGTTTATATATATATATAAAATGTATAAAGGTAGATTTTGTTTTATAAAATCAAAATTTATGTTTAATTTCATATATCTGTGTGTATGTATGAAAAAGATGCTACCCAAATATTTCTGCCTCCAGCATCTTTCCTAAGAAACCTTATTGTCGAGTCCCTGAACTCAGCACATTTTATATGGGATTCATTTTGCTAATGCAAGTGACAGGAGTCTGATGATTAAGATTTTAATTTTTGTGGTATTTCTTACTGTCTCAGCTAGGAGTACCAACTCTGTAGCCAGGAATTTTTCCATGTTTTGTGATTGCTTGGAAGAAGCCCTGTTTTAGAAGGCAATTGCCAAAAATACCCTTCTCTCAGGCAACTTTGCTATTGAAGATATTTCATATGACGGTTATAGGATAAACTTCTCTTGGTACAGGAGCTGTCCCTCGTTTTGTGTTCCCTTCTCTCCTACTTCCTCTATGTTTTTTTTTATTTTGTTAATGCTGACTGTCACAAACGGAGGAGTTAGCTGATTTGAAAGAGAGAATTTCTCATCAATCAGTTTTCTTTGTGCAGAAAGATAAATACAAGACTGGCAGTAAACTTAATCTGAAATGTTGATCATCACATTTTCAGGAAAGAGAATGAGTTGATACCATCTTGAAATAATTTTTATACATAATCAAAGCTGAATGCCAAGATTTCCTATTAATTCTGAGGAAAAGTGGTAGGAGCTCCTGAACTACTCTTCAGGAATTATTGTAATGTAACCAGTCCTGCTTACCTTCAGGTGTAAAGTGAGATGGTGGAGGGTGGGGTTTTTATTCTGGCTGTATATGGAAAGGAGTAGCTAGACTTGAGAAAAACCTAGTCATTCCTTTTGGGTTATTCAAGCAATACAATTTTCTTCAGTATATGTGCTTATGGTTAGTAGCTGGAGCTTTTGCAGATGCCCACTGTGTGCCAGGAGCAGCAGAAGTCACCTCACTACTGTCTAGCTTTAGGTCCAGTTACTCAATGAGAGGGAAGGGATTTGAGGTTTTTGGTTTTGTTTTGTTCTAGGCAAATTTCACAGAAGGTGTTGCTCAACCAAAAAGTATATGTAGTAATAATACAAGGAAAAGTATGTGGGGATAGTAGACTAGAGGAGAGGAGGCAAAACCACACTGATATCCAAACAGAAATTTGAGTTTACCAGTAACAATTGTAATTCTTTGTTTCTTCTGGGACATGAGCTAATTTAAAATGCGTTGATTTAAAAAAAAATTACCTTTTTGTTGTATTCCTAACTTAGTGTTGGATATGCTAATGGCAGTTAAGCCAATGAAACCTACTTTCTGTTTTATCAGAAAGCTTCTGCAGTTGTTAGACTTCGTGAACATCTGTCACTTTTAATATTGAGTTGGCAACCTCCCAAATTGTTAATGAATAAATGAATTCTAAGATCTGAATGCGCTGTGCTTATATTGGAAAACTTCAGTGGCTAGCTGTATGCACAACAGAGAGCACTTGTAAATATTGGATGTCAACTAATTAGCTTATTCTAATATATATGATGTTGATGGAAGGACGTAAAACTTCAGTTGAAAGAATCTTCAAACAGACAAACAACAACAAACTCTAGCCAAGAGCCTCTTGATCTTCAAATTAAGAAGTATTGCTGATCCCAGCTGTGTAGTCAGAGTGATGTGCCAGCTGTCCCAGACCTGGATTTGGCAGCTGACTGCTGTATGGAGAATGACAAGTGGTAGACAACTGCAGAGACAATTTTTGATACTATTGGGGGGGGGGGAAGGGAGGTGAAGGTGCATAAAAGACTATTTTTTTTAATGGTTAATCAGTACAGAATGATGAAACACTGAGATGGCTTCATGTAGGTTTTGAGAAACTGAGTGCATCAAAGTGCTGCATTGAATAAGTGCATTGGGAGTTGGGCTATTCAGTTCTTGAAGATATAAAAAGAGGATTAGTATTTTTTTTTCAGCATGTTAAAGTATGTTTCTGTGAGGAATAGCTGAGAGAATTGCGATTATTCAACCTTGAAAAGATAGGCTTCTGGATTACCTAATTCTGACCCTCAAGTACCTGAGGAGAACCTACAGGAAAAAGGAGAGGGATTGTATACAAGGGCATGTACCGGTAGGCCAAGGGTGAACGGATTCAAACTAAAGAAGTAGGTTTAGGTTAGATACTAGAAAAAAATTCTTTACTGTGCAGGTGGTGAGGTGCTGGAACAGGTTACCCAGAGAAGCTGTGGATGCCCCATCCCTTGAAGTGTTTAAGGCCAGATTGGATGGAGCTCTGAGCAACCTGGTCTATTGAAAGGTGGCCCTGTCCATGGCAGAGGGCATAGAACTAGATGATCTTTAAGCTCCCTTCCAACCCAGATCATTCTATGATTTTATGAAAACCTCATGATTGGCTTATACAGTCGGGTCTCCTATATCGTGGACCCGTGGTCTTGATTGGGCTCTGCGAAGCCCTGCTTCCGCGTTGAATGGCAGCTCATTAATATGCAACTTTGCCCTACACTCTCAGATGATCCCCGGCGCTGTTTCGGCACTGTTTTGGCACTGTGTTGCTGTTTATTGGTTGCTGTGATGGCTGTGCCGGGGGGGTGGTGAAGTGGCAGAGCCCCGGCTGTGCGTGGGAGGGGGTGGGGAAGCGGCGGAGCCTGGTGTGGGGGGGTGGTGGCGGCGAAGTGGAGCTGCTGCTGGTGGATCAGCACGGCCGGCTGCACTGCCACCGCCAGGGGATCGGCATGGTTGACTGCGCCGCCATGNTCGTGAAGGAGGGGGTATAACTGTATTTTATATAAATTTTTTGTATCTATATATAAATAAATCTATATTAAAAAATATAGATGTAATACAGTATATAATAATACAGTAATCCCTCACTACTTCGCGCTTCAGCATACACTGCTCCAGTACATCACGGGTTGTTTTTCCATGAAGCAGTTTCCCCCCACTTATTCACCGCTTTGCAGGTTTTTGGGGGGGTGGTGGTGGTGGTGGTGTCATGTGACCAGCATGAGAACTGAGGCAGCTCACTGAGGAAGTTCGCAGACCCCGGAAGTTGGATTGTGAAAAAATTGCTTCGCAAATGGGCGAGGTCGTGAAGGAGAAGTCGCGATATAGGGAGGATTCACTGTATTTAAAAGATGTGTGGATGTGGTACTCAGGAACATGGTTTAGTGGTGGACCTGGCAGTACCGGGTTAATGGTTGGACTCAATGATCTTAACAGTCTTTTCCAACCTAAAAGGTTCTATTAATTTGTGTTTCTGTAAATCGACTCTGTGACACAGGCTGTAGTACTGTAATTTATTTGGCAAATGAAAATAGTATCTTTATATTGGCAATCGGAATATTCATAAATCGGGAAACAAATCTGATCCTATATGTGTGCTTAAATGGTGAGGCTGACAAACTGCTGCATGTGCACTGACTTTTGCTAGCAAATCTAGAAGGTTGGTTCATGTGTGGGTAGCCTGGAAATTTGAAAGCTCCTCTCTAAGCAGTGTCAACTCCCCAAAAACCACAACTTGGGACTTTCTCAGAAGGCATTTATTCTAGTGACATGAACTTGCATGTTATTCTTGTTCAGCTCAGCTGACCTGTGCAACACACTTTTGATACTTGCATCTGAAACAGGAAAGTTTAAAGGTAGTGAATAGAATACATATTTATAACCAAGAGTGTGATGATTCTTACCTCAGAAATGCTTCTCAATGGCTGTGGTAGCAGCCAGCTTGCAGTAGCTGTTGTTGCATCTCCTTGCATTCACTTGCTTGTGTAGGTGTACTTCAAATAACCCAGAAGTTTTAAAGCACTTTTCTTATACAGATTTTTAAATTGAGTTTTTAATTTTGTAGTTTATGAAGACTCCATGAGTATACTTGTTTTGCAATACATCCCAAGAGATCCTTTATTATTTCTTGAATGACAATCTGAGTGCTGCGCTCAACCACTCTTAATGAGTGAATTGAGCATGTGACAGGGGAGCGGGGCTGTTACTGACAACATGTTCCCTTTTGATTTGGTTAGGGCAGTAAATAAAAGGTACATAATTTACCTAAGCCTATTAAGTGGCATTCTCAAGGGGAATAGCAATAATTTCTAATGCTGTTTTCTGTACTGACAGTTGATCCATTTACAAATTAGATATTGAAAAGTGTTCCAGTGAAAGGATAAGGTGGAGTGGCTTGTGGCTGTGGCACAGCAGTGTCAGGAAGATGCAGAAAGCGTGAGTCCTCTTGTCAGCAGTGAGGGCCTGGTCTCATATATTGGTGGAGTGAATGGAAAAACAAGTTATACCAGTACTGTTTTTTGAAGAGTAAGGTTGTTTCAAAGATTTTAATATAGGTGAAAAGAGGTTAATGAGCAGTGTAAATTACATGTGTCTATTTTAACCTGAGTGTATATAGATGCTTGTTTTTCTGCATGAAACAAGCCAAAATGAATCACAGTGAGATTGAACATATGTTATTTGCACTGGCTTGTTTAAATCTGTTTCGCAACAAACATGAACTACTCAAATCTGTGTGGAGAAAAATGCTTTTGTGCTTTATGGTGTTTCTTTGAGTGGCAGATTGAAAGAAGTTTAATACATCATCCTTGTAAAATAGAAAGTGTCTGTGTGCTGTCTATTTAAAAAGAGACATGTAGAGTAACTTGACTTGGTGAAGGTCTATGAAAAGGCAATAGTAAACTTTCCTTTAAATCTGTATGGCGTTGCTTTCAGGTTCTCATTTGGGTGTCCCCTCTACAAGGCATCACATTGTGTTGCCTTACCATTCAAGAAGGTGACAAAATGGTAAGGTTGGCCAAAGCTTGTGTGTGATTGTGTCTTCCAGAAATAAAAATGATTTGTTGATAAGCACAGTTATGAAATAAGTATATCAAAATATGTAATAAGTATATCAAAATATGAAATAAGTATATAAAAAGCTCCTTTTTTTATTCTGAGATAGAAAACTAATGTTGCCTGGATCATGCCAATATGTGCTCCAGATGCAGCTTTAACATTTGTCTAACAACCACTCAAAAGCAAATGTTTGGTCTTCGTTGTCTTTTAATGAAAATGTGTAAGAAGGGTCTTGGTATTTTTAAAAAATGTTGACTGGTGTAGAAAAATGAAGTCTAGAGACAAAAAGACAAAATATTTGTGTTGTATTAACCCCCTTCATTATTCTAAAAAAAAATTTGTCATAGCTTAAGAAGTAGATTTTGATTTGCACAGTAGTCAAAATGTTATTCAAAATCAACACTGGATTGTGTTCCTAAGGCTCGAAATTATTATTTTATTAATGCTGTGTAATTAAAATGATAAATTAAAAATTAGGACTTGGTATTTGGGAATAGTTTTATTAATATAATCCATGATATATTTTGCATGCTTTTCCAGCCTGCAAGTGTGCTTAACTTCTTAGACTTTTGGCCGTTTGTTGAATCTTACCTTTTGAAACAGTTTTCATTAATTTATCACGGAACAGCTAGTATTAGGTATTGACTTTGTGGCAGTGATTCAAACTATAATTATCTCTGGTATTTTCACACATTGTGAAATATTTGCATAGAGGTCACAGAAATTTTTGAGCAAGTACAATGTGTATTTGTTGAATACTTTCTGATTTGAAAATGTGGTCCTTTTAAGTCCAGAATTAACATGTCAGGTTATTGTTGCAGTGGTTCCCAGTTCTGTGCCAGTAAAACTGGCAGCTTTGATTGAGTGTTGCAATGCAGTCAAGAGGATTGTAGTTTGTCTTTTAAGACTGCAGTTATACCCCCTCATTTGCGAGCAATGGGTCATTCCAGGACTCTCGCAGAACGTCGAATTCTCAAACACGTGCAGGTCATTAATATGCATGCAGGCCATGCCCATTGCTGCACCCCCTGGCACTCCAGAGTGCTGCAGACACTTCTCCACTCCTCCCCACAGGCTCTCTCAGCACAGGGGAGCAAATTGAACCATTTCTGAGCCCTCTCTGACTTGGGAGACGCCCCTGAGAATCCCTGGGCTTCTCTTCGGCAATGCTGCCGCTTCTGCAGCCAGGGCTGGGCTGCTGCAACCGTTCATGCTTGCAGCCCAAACTCTGCGCCATTGCTCCCCCCGGCCCCAGTGCTTGTGCCCGCCGCATCCTGGCTTATGCCATGTCCTGGCCCCATGTGGTGTGGGCAGGCTGCAGCTGCGGCAGCTGAGTGAGCATGTCCCGCTGGCCGCTGTGGCCAGTCCCAATTTCCTGAGAGTGGGGGCACTTCCCTTCTCACCTGTAGCCATGGAAGCAGTAACACGCACCCGTGGGAGAGGTGTGTGTGTGTGTGTTGGTTCCCCAGCTGTGCTTAGAGTAACAGTGGACAGCGTGACTCCTGGCCCTCCCCATGGGGCTGGGCCAGTCCTGCCCCACAGGGAGCAGCAGCACCGCCCCTTGGCGGAGCACAGGCACTGCACATGCTGAAGCAAAATTGCAAGAAATTTTCCTCGCAAATCAACAAGGTAGCAATGCAGGGGTTGCAATGCAGCAAGGATATACTGTATCTTGATTTCAGCACAGAAATTCTTGCAGCAGGAGGAGCTCTAGACTCTGCCAGTGTACCAGCCTAGCTAAGATTTACCCTGCTGTTCTGTTTCTTAAATGGCAGGATTGTTGGGATAAAGGCTGTCGTTCTTTAAGCATTTGCTTGATCTCTACTGGAATTCTCAGAGCTGCACACTATCAAGGTAAAATGTTCTTAAAAGTGAGTATTTTGAGAACAATCAATAGGGTGAACTGGAACAACATTCCTTGCTGCTCAATATTTTCAAAAAGTGACTGGACACCTTGCTAGATAATCTCATGTTGGCTCCCTTTCCTGTGAAAAGTTGGACCAGATGATCTTTTGTGGTCCTTCCTGATGCCTTTCAATGTGGTTATATGGCTGATCAGATACACTAATGGGACAGGCATGTACACTAAGGAATATCAGGAGCATCCCAAAGTATAGTCAGGGCTCCCAGGCATTGGCTGTTCAGTGCAGGGACTTCAGCTTGCAGCACAGCCATAACTGATGGTTGCCTCACATGGTCGGCATTCAGTTCCTGATTTCTGATGTGGCACTACTGTCTTAGAATGCTATTCTTATTTTGATAAGACAAATCACAGAATCACAGAATATTCTGAGTTGGAAGGGACCCACAAGGATCATTGAGTCCAACTCTTAACACTGTCTCCCTGGCGGGAATCAAACCCAGGTCTCCCACACGCCAGGTGGGGACACTTACCACTGTACTAAAGTGGATTTCACTTACATTTATACTCTGCAGAAATTCTAGAGTTGATGATCTAACAGCTTTTTACTTTAATGTGGCATGAACATGACAGGCAACTCAGCCAACCTCAAATTGTCCTGAGCAGAGACACCGCTGTCCCCAGTTATTAGGGGTCTGATAAGAAAAAGTGAGCTAGACTGATACACTTAAGTTTGCTCTAGAATTGCTTAATCCTTCATCTGCTGTATTGCAGTGATGCAGGCAAAAAGCAGATATTACTGCTGATTTCTGAAGAGTTCTGGGATGAGCTTTAGGATTACAGAGTTACTCTTTTTTTTCCTTGTTGTTGTGTCCAGTTTCAAATAGAAATTGAAGCTGGTGCAGGCAACTGTGCATACTGGTTTAGATCCAGGTGCAAATGCTGAGTTGAGATTGTAGAGTTAAAAATTATGTAAAAGGGACCAGAGTTTTGCTTCTTGAGGTTGTCACTTTTCCTATATGGCTTCATACTCTGTCGTCCCCAGGAGATTGGGGGTAGCGGTGGGTTTATTTAAAAGAAGAAAAGAATAAAGTTCTACAAAATCCTTCAGAATTACTGAGCTGCCCCTAAAGTAGAAAATACTGTCTTAAATGCTTTTTATTATGAAAACACCAAAAGAACTTATTTCTGCTCTTCTGAAGAGGATAAAGAATGATAGGAATAGTTGGAATAGTTAAATTTCAAAATTGTTTTGAAGCTGATTAAGTAAGAGGATCTTTAAGGTATCGGTTCTAAAAAGAGAGTCTTCATCCCTGTATGTGCTTTATTCTTTTTTAACTTAATGTTTTAAAGTATTTGTGTGCAAATGAGTTAAAAAAACAAAAGAATTTTCTTTGAATTTCCTGAGATTGTATGCTTCTCAGCACTAAAATGGAATGGTTTGAATGTTTTTTACAGCACACACACTTGCTAGTGACTGTAGAAGGGTAGTTGGGAAAACTTGAAATACTCATGACGAAATCTGCAAAATTAATTTTGCTGAGTCATTTGCTTGAAGGAATGATATATCATTAAAACATTGAGCTGATGACATTTTTCATTCTGTCCCTCTTGCATCTTCCCTTTCTTGCTGTTGAACAGTGTAATTTACTCTGCTGTGATTTCCTTTATTCCACAAAACAATTAGAACTAAGGTATGCTGAATGAGTAGAATACTTATCTGTCCCTTTGGTGAGTCAACAAACTAAGAACCTAAGTCAAGAGCCTTATACATGCTTACCTTTGAAGGCAAATTGTTCTTTATAAGTGCGGCTTGTGCTGCTGTACTTGTTCCATGGAGGTTTTTCAAGTGGTACTTAAGTGGTTTAAAGGGATACTGCATAGTCACACAGGTTTGATTGTTCTTTCTCAGAGCACCTAGTGAAATCTCTGTTCCTTTAAACTATGCATTTATTTTAATAGAATCTGAAGGATAGAGTCAGGGTGGGTCCTTAGAGAAATTCTCAGACCCTCAGGTTCATTGCAGACCAAGAACTAGTGTCTTAGAATGCTGTTCTCATTTTTAAATCTTCTCCCCAGTAATGAACCTAGAGACATGAATTAGACAGTTTATTTAAATTGCCTTTAGCTATACAGTTGGCCCTCTTCTACTTTGCGCCCCCCATATTGCAGCTTCACATCTTAGTGACATGATTTTTGAGCGATGAAGGAGGCCCTGGTTCGCAACTGTGCATGCATGACCTGGCATGCATGAATATTCGATTAGGCAGCATGAATATGCGACTCAACCTGCACAGCCACGGCGGCAGCTCTGCTCCTGGCGAAGTGGGCACAGTGGTGGTTCCGTGGCTCCTGGGGGCAGCATCAGTGGCTCCCCCGCTCCTGGGCGGGGTGGGTGCAGTTGCAGCGACTCTGCTCTGGGCACAGCCGAGTGCCTGCCCTACTCCAAGAGAGAAGGCTTCATGCAGTTATGAAAGATTTAAACACTCCGGGATTTTTCCTGGCTTGGGGTGGCCGTGAACCCTGGGAAACACCGACACAAACACCGACACACAGCAGGGCAGTGCCAAAACAGTGCCAAGGGGCGTGTAAGGGTGCGGGGGAAATTTGCATATTAATGAGCTGCCAATCAATATGGAAGGTGGGCTTCACGGGACCTGAATAAGCCCTCACGGCCGTGATATAGGAGACCCAACTGTATCTATTTAAGAAGTAGCAGAATGACCTTTTGTGTAAATGAAAGCAAATACTAGTTTGTATCCCTTGAACCTGTGTTATTGCAAGCAAATTGCTGCCTGAGTGGTATTATACATGTTTGATTTGGGACCTTTTACGCTCATAAACGTTGAGAATTCAATTGATATTAAATTAAATGTTTGGAAGTTTAACTGTACAAAACGAAACTGAAAACTAAGCATGATATCTTCTTAATTAGATGAAAATACGATTTTCTTATGAGAAAACTGTTTTGAATAGAAGTTAGTGATACTTACAATTATAAGCTGAAAGAAAAACTCTGGACCTTCTGGTATATAATCTTGGATTTTCTGTTTCAGCCTGGAGCTTTTAATGAGTTTGAAAGAAAAATAGGTTCTTGTTCTTGCTGTTTATTTTGTCAAGAGAAGATGATTTATACCAAAAAATACACAGTCGACTTTTTTTCGCAATACCGTACTGACCCTCCTGCCCCCGCAAAGCCCTCCGTCGATGCTCATTAATATGCAAATTTGCCCTTCACACCTGCCCCCTCAGCCCCGGCACCCTCTGGTGCTGTTTTGGCACTGCCCTGCCTGTGTGTTGATGTTTGTGTGGGCCCTTCCCAGTGCCCACTGCCAGCCTGCACCAGGAAAAAAACCTTTTCTGTTTGGCCAGGGAAGCTGGTGTTGTCCTGGCATCTCTCTGGGTGGGTAGACCTGGTCTCACCATACTCGGAATAGGTGGGACACCACATCTAACCTGAGAGTGTAAGTCTTTCATAGCTATGCAAGTCATCCCCAGGGGGAATGTGAGCAGTCCACAGCCTGTTCACTTTGAATGGAGCAGGGCAGGCACGAGGTAGATGGACCTTCCACAGCCTCCTCGCTCCGTCGGAGTGGAATAGAAGGGCGTGGGGCGGATGGACCTGCTGCAGTCTCCTCAATCTGGCCAGAGCGGAGTGAGGCGGGTGCGAAACTTACACAGTTTAAAATCTATTGTGCATAAAGGCTCAGTTATTCTACAAAAACCCCTATAATTGGGAAAGAAGTCTGTTCAGAGGTCTGAACTAGTGCCTTCAGCTTCAAGTAGTGACAACCGTTTTCACTGACAAGGACATAACTTTCAATCTCTGCAAGGTTATAAAGTACTATCATGCATTTAATGAATGCATGACTTTAACTGAAAGTGTGTTTATTGTCTAGGATAGAGATATTGGTTGTATAAGTAGATTCTAGAGATCAGTGTTTGCTTAGCTGTTTGCCTTTACAGGGTGCTTGTATGTAATCAGATTAAGCTTCAAAGTATTTAATTTGAATTTTTTTTTTTTACTATATAACAATTTTTTTAGGCAAAATATAAAATGAAAGGGTAGGAGTCTTAAAAAACACACTGTGCCCACAGAAATCATACCAAGAGTTTAAGTAATTTGAAGTACTCCTCTCTCTGCGTTAGGAAAAGCTATACAGTTAAACCCCGTCCTTCGCGAGGAATGGGACCGGCCATGGCTCTCGCAAAACGCTAAACTTGCAAAGAAGTGCAGGTCGTTAATATGCATGCAGGCCACGCCCATTGCTCCACCCCCTGGCACTCTGGAGCGCTGCGGACAATTTTCAGCTTCTCCCCTCGGACTGTGAGCACAAGGGCGCAAAGGGAACCGTTTCTGAGCTCGTGGAAAAATCACCCGCAAATACTGAAGCTCACAAATAGTGGATCGCAAATACGTGGGGGCACACTGTATTCCTATCTACCTTTCTGTCAGGGCACCCTGGTAACACAGATGTTTCGCATTCATGTATGAATAAATTCCATCTCCAGTGTATTACCTTTTTTTCTCCAAGATCTCAGAACCTGTTTTATTTAGTGTCTACTATTGGATACTTCAGCAGACCTTGTTCATGTACTCAGGGTGAATTTTGTCATGAGCCAAATGATTATGGATTAGTTTTATGGAAACTAAGGTTACAGTTGAAAGCATAATCTTTGTCAGCAGGTTGCAAGGCTTTTTTTGGTGTGTGCGTGAATTTGACTAGCAAATACTGCGTGATGCTGTCAGTGGTCTCCAGCCCTTAAATGATTGTTTCCACCAAAATATAGATCACTATGTTAACACTCTCTCCCATATGTGACAGCAAGTAGGTGGACTGTGTTCTGCAAAAGACTGTTTACCAAGCTGGCACTGTGTGGGGACAAGTGGGGACATATGAACTGGCAAGACGCTTAAATTCTGTGAAATCCTTTGTCTTCTTTCTTCTTGATAGAGAGGGAAAATAGTCTGTGGCTACAGAAGCAAGTAGTGTAATGCACTAAGAGTGGATCTGCAGAGCAAACCTCATTTTTACACCATATGTGTGGGATTTGACACTGGGTGTGATGCCGTCTATTCCTGCGGACTAACTGCCCATGGGCAGTCAGAGCATGTAAGGCGCACTCCTAGGGCATCTGAAAATCTTGTTTCATCCAATAGGAATCCATTTTGTGTGCTTTGAGACTGTGTGTGTCCACCAACATATCATAAATAGAAATAATTAACACTTTGTAAAGCTGATGCTCTGTTTTGTGGCTTAGTTTAAATGATACCTTTTTAATGCATTTTTTTTTTATTGAATAACTTTCATCTCTCCTTATTACCGATTATCACTGATATTTATTCAGCAGAAAATTCCCCTGATCTGCTGTATCAATTTACTTTCATTGTTAGCAGAGTATAAATTAGATGAGTATGCATGCCCACAGATATGTATGCACATAGTTATGGTGAGCAGTCCACATGTCAATAGTTTGTTACAGTTCATTTCCTCTGACCCAGCAGAGTCCTAGTACTGATTAGGGAAGGCATTGATGGAGGAGCGTTTCAATATTAATGAGTAACAGCATACACTTGGTAATGCCTTCCTTGCACTGAAAACAACAGTGACTGTTGTCCTCTTCAACTTGGTGTTGTAACTGTTCCCCAGGACCAGGTTCTCTTCCTTTCCCTGCAAATGAAGGAGTGCGGTGTGCTTAGACAGGCTTTGGGGGAATCTCTTCATGACTTACTACTCTCATTAGTCCTTGCCTTATGAGATTATTTCAAACAGTGGGATATAGTGTCTTCTAAATGTACTGTTCTCTCTTACAAGGTCAGTGTCTTTTCACTGCATATTTATGCAGTTAGTAATGCAGGTCTCATTTTTGATATTAAGATCTTATTGTAATGTGACTTCTACTTTAAAGGAGACAAGGATTTATAATTGTTTCCTCTAATTTGCTTATGAATCTTGAAATGTAAAATTTGAATACCCAAAGCTCCTATTAGATATTCAGTTGAAATTCCGTTCTTCAAAGCTTTTTCAACAAAAGACTGAGGTCATGAGTAGAAAATAATTTCACAGCGTGTTCAGTACCAATAAGTGCATGCAGAAGTGGGGCTTGCAATGTAGTTAATCTTGAACAGTCCACACCGGTGTGTTTCACAGAATTTAAGCACCCTCAGCAATATGAAACCATGCTACTTCTTCAGCTGCATGTGTGACTTTCCAAGCCACTGCCTGGTGGTATCAGCCAAATGGGCATTATCTGCAAAGCTGGCCAGTGATGGGATTCTGGGAGCTAAGCAGTTGGTTTTTAGTATTTTACTTGAGGATTTGTTAGGATCAAATGAAAGTATCGAATTGGGCCAAGCAGTTGATCTTTTACTCAGGACTATTTGTCAGTGCTGGAGGTAAGTGATAAAAACAGGGAAAGTTTCTGCAGTCAGTACCTCCAGATGGCACAGCAATTGAAGTAGTAAGAATTAGAAGAAACTCTTTTAGATTTTCTTTAGCACTAAAATCTGCCACAGGTTTTACAGGGAAGATAGAGCAGATGTTATCACTTCTCTTGTCCTGCTTGAAATATAGGTATGTCACTGGAGGGAAGGGAGAAATTAAATCTCTGGTTCTGTTCAGCGACACAAAATTTTAGATGTTATTAGCTAGCTGATGCAGTTTAGAAAATAGCATAGTTTGAATTAAATAGTTCTACGAATTACATTTATTGTACAGAAAGGTATATTTCTAAAACATAGCTAGAGGGCAAGAAGATTCTAGTATCAGATCAGTGTTGAAACAATATTGAATTTGTCAAGTTCTCATATTCTTATATCTCTCTTCCTGAACATAACTATTATAATTACTTTGTAAAGTCACACTGAATCTTCTATGCCATCAGGATATTTGTCACTATACAGTCCTCCAAATTTTTTTCCTTCATCTCATTTCTTCTTTTAGCACTCCTTCCTGTATTTGGTTGATGTTCATTGATTTGCAGCATATTTGTTATAAACTGTTGAAATCCAAGAATTTTATCATGGAAATTTTTCGTAGGAATAGTCTTGGAATGAACTTGATTTTCAGGATTCAGATTTCTCTGACAGCA
Source organism: Pitta sordida (assembly GCA_013390025.1). Lineage (NCBI taxonomy): Eukaryota > Metazoa > Chordata > Aves > Passeriformes > Pittidae > Pitta > Pitta sordida. Next base: position 30,447 of record WEKX01017411.1, on the reverse strand, counting down.
TGTAGAAGCAACATCGTCTCCTTTCCTTTTCTGCCCCCCCACTTTCTTATTTTCCCTCTCTTTTTCCTCACAGTTCCATTTTAGGACAGACTTGGGCTTATTGCTGAATTGTTTGGGAAGCCATACTTAGATTTCTCTAATGATTAAAAATGTCTTCTGCTTTGCAATTTATTTATTTTTTATTTTATATTTAATTTAAATCTATTTGCTCCTGTGCAGGCTTCATTTTTAAATCTAAATATCTTAAATGTCGTAAATATCATATTTACTTTTGATATTTTGGGGGCATATTGTTTGATTCCATGTTGTGTGAAGGAGAGTTGTTTTAGAGGGTTTGTTGTACAGTGAGTCCCTCCATATTCACGTTCCGCATATTCATGGTTTCAGTTAATTGTGGATTATTTTTCCCCGAGTTGTGTGTCTGCACACATGTGCAGATGCCGTGAGTTCATACCGTGAAGTCACTCAACCAATGAATTAGCCCGTGAGCTCATGAATATGTAAATTGACCCTGCCTAGGAGCCACTGGGGTGGCAAGGGGAGGGAGCCGGAGCCGTGCACTGCCTGGCCTGGCCCATCTGGGATGCGTTTAATGTAAACATGTTTTTGCGTGGCTGAAATTGTTCTCCACTGGGCCCGAAACAAAGCTACTCCCCCCAGAAACAAAACCATGTCAGCCTGCGGGGCCCTGTGGGAGCGTGCTAGTCCATGCGTCCCGCCTCCCATTGGGTTTCAAAGCTCAGAAAAGGGGTGCCATGGCAAAAGCAAGGATTCCGCAGCCAGGAATGGGCAGAAGACATTTCTACCCGTGTCTTGGGGCACAATGTGTCACCCCGTGCTCCCAGGACCACCCCCTAGAGGTCATTAGTGAAGGGGGCATGGCTATGGGCAGGGCCTAATTAAATATTCATGGATTTGCTCTCTTAATGGATTTCATGACTTGCGTGGCCTACCTAGACCCATCCCCTGCGAATTCTGTGGGCTCACTGTATTACACATCCTACCACTCCACTCCACCCTGCCTTCATTCCTGTGGTCTATTTAACATGAAGGATTTGTTTATGGTTGCTGTGTACTGAAGTTGTTCCGTACTTCTGAGTAGCTATGTTGTTTTGTTTTGGATCTCTTGCAAAGTGTCCATGTCCCTGAGGCAAGATGATCAGAGCAGACGTAGCTATCAGAATGCAGTTTATCATGAGTAAAGATACTGTTTAGTTTTCTGTTTTGTTCTTGATTTATTTTCTTTTTTGATTAAACTTAAGTGGCTAGTTCATGTTTTAAAAATTATGCACAGTAATTTGAAGTCTTTAAGTGGGTCATATAGGTAGTGTGAAATACATTGGTGCTTGGATAGTGCTGTATGATACTTTTTCTGCATTATTTTTTGTTTTCTATAATTGAGTACATAGTTCTGTTACCAAGTTGCTCAATATCACTGTGATTCTTCTCATGAAGTTTGTTGTTGTCATATTTTCCAACCTAGTTATTCACCCTTGCTGCAAAATTTTTTGGGAATGCATGAAGTGGTATACATACTAGCTGAAATTCTTGGAAGTTTCTGATAACCACCTTCCCATTTTGTGAAAAATGTCCTTTACTCTTATCTGTAGCATAAAGGGGTCTGCCCTCTTATCCTGGAATTTTTCATGCTTTTGTTTTTTTCCTCCCTGGTCTTTCCAGGCTGTGGCTGCTTCCCTGATCTTTTCCCTCATCAAATATATTTATAACATAGGCTTTGTGGTAAAACAGATAATTTGAATTCTGAAAGACTGGTATTTCAGTTATCAGAGTGATAACTGGGGGTAGTGGGCAGCTGAGCAGTGAGCCAGTGGGATGCAGACGCTGATTCCTCTTAGAGAAGCAGCTGCAGGAGGAGTGCTTGGCTGTGCCAGGAAGAGCTGGGCTGTGCGGAGCCTCTTGGTAGGAGTTTGCTGAGCAGGACTGGAGGCAAATAATCACAGCTAGAGGCAGATAATCCTGAGAGTAGCTGAGAGCCTGGAGGTGGATGTCAACCAGCCAAGCAGGTTCAGCTCTTTTAGTTGTGTTTGCAGTTCCTCTTGTCTCCTTGTACAATTTTCACTTTTTTTGTCTTCCACTACAAATAAGATGATAGGACTTCATTTTGTCAGCAGTTCCTTCCTCCCTCCAACTGTTCAGATTTCCATACCTTTGCATAGATGATTTTCGGCTTTTTCTTTTCTCTCTTCCGTTATGCCTAGGGAGTCTCAAATCACACAGTGGCAGCTGCTGGTGTTATTTCGGGAGGTTCATTCATAGGCTACTTATGCTATCTATTGCTTGTGCTGCCTACAGGCCTTTTTAGGTTGTGCTTAAGGGACGTGTAACCTCCTCTGCAGTCCTGTTCTTAAGCTTTCAGTAACACCTCCATGCTATCTTCAGTACAGCTAGATGACTGGTAGCTGAATTGCAGCAGTGCCTCTTCTTCAACTTAAGTAGTGAATTTCCATATGGCACTCTTATGGAAAGCTTTGTTGAACAATAGGTTCTTCTGCATTTCTGTTAAAGCAATTTCTTTGATATCTGTAGAGTATTGATTTAGCCTGGCATCTTTGGTCAACCCCTGCTGAATCTTGCCCTGTTTTATAATTTTATGTCATTTGTTACTGTTTGTACCAAATGTTGTTCCAAATCCTTCCATCCCACTGAGTCACCTGGTGATAGTTCCTCTGTTTTTTTGGGTTCCATTTGTTATTACACTATATTGTTCTGAAAGGACAGATATTCTGTAATCCTTCATTCTTCCTGTATAGTGACTCTACTGCTATTGTTTTTACTCTGTCTTTATGTGCAGTCCTAGGAATCAGTTTGATTTCGGTCCTATTAGCCAACTTTTATGATATCTTTTTTTTTCCCCTTGCATCCCACTTTCTGCTCTTTGTAGAGTTTCCACTAGGTTGCCTTGTAATGGTTATTTATTCAGAAAACTATAATCCCCTAGAGGTTTGATTTTGCTTAGATATGTATTCTTAAGAATTTCACACTGTTGGTAAACAACCTTTTCTAATGAAGCTGATCTGTGCTCCAGCTGGTCTGCAGTCACGTACTTTCTCAGCCTGCCCTTTCAGGGATTTAATTTTTCATGCTCAGTGTATTCAAGGCAGTGGGTGCCAGCGTTTATGACACCAATACTCCACATCTGGGAAGGATAGGTCCAGAGGGACTTGTTCCTGAAGAACATCTTCAGGGGCCTCAGGCCAAAGTTGACTGAGTAGTATTTGCAGTTCCCAAAAATCTACTTTCCCAAAGTTCAAGCTGATAATTTTTAATCCTGTTTTTACTTGGGAATTATTTCTTTAGCATGCTACAACAGGAGTATGTGCTGCTTTTCCTATAGCTTTCTGTAGCTCCTAGGGGACAGAAAATGAGATTTCTTAATATCTATTTCATATTAAACATTATTGACTATGAATGCCCAAGGATGACAACAAAAAACTCCAAACCACGAGAAAAGAAATTTCAGTAGTAAAGTTATAATATGTTCATTCTCATAATAAATAAGTAAATCTTTATTTCACATAGCCACCAAATAGCGTGATATACTTGATCCCAAACTTCATAGGAATTTTGGGTTGTTTTTATGTATTACTTACTTACTGAAAAGTTTATTCAATGTCATACCCCTGTTTTCTGTCCTTGAATTTTACATTACTCTCCTGAAAATTGTTCTTTTTAGTAGTTTAACACTGGGACATCACGTTTTATTAAAAATTGTGCTAAATAGTCACCTTTTTTACTTTCTTTTATTATTTTTTTTGGCATTACATCTTAATGACAATGATAGTTACGTTTAAATCATCCAGAAGTGCAAGCTTTTCCCAAACTATCCTAATAAAACTTGGAAAAGTGATCATTATGGCTGTAAACATAGATACAAACATATACATCTACTTTTAACAGGTGATGAATATCTGTGTTAAAATCAATCCAGAAATTTTACTTTCTGTTTATCTTCACTGCTGTGTCTCCTTCTATTCTGTGTATTCCTATCTCAACTGATGAGCCTTTAACCTTTCGCGTGCCTCTCGCATTTGTTTGCGCATTTGTTTACCTCCTCCTGTATATAAAACTGGAAAGTCTTTCAGTAAACACTGTTCTACAGTTTAGCTCTGTACTACTGTGTTGCTTTTGAAAAAAGATGGTTTTTTCTTCCCTCTCTCCCCTGTGCTCCCTCTTCTTGCTACATTTCCTGCCTATGGAAGTTGATTTGGTCTCCGCTGAGCTATTGCAGTGATTCACAACACAGCTCTATGCTCCGTGGTGCTACATCTTAACTTTGTGCTCTTTATAATTGGACCTTATTATTAAATCTTCTTTACTTCTTTTTTTATTTTTCATCTCTCCTTTCACATTATATCTTCTTAGCTTCACTGGGATAAACTCTAGTTTAAAAGAATTTTAAAAAGTCAGGATTCTAAGAAACAGTAACAGTGTAAGCAGTGTGTGTAGAAGTAGTAAACAAGCAAACGCATGAAATGCTTTGGGGTAAATCGAATTTAGAGAATAAAAAAGAATTTCAGAAGATGCCTCTTTGGATTAATGCTTTACTTTTTTTTTTTCGGATGTCTTTTATTCTCAGAGCTTGCTATCTGTANTGATTCTGTGATTCTGTGATTCTGTGATAGTGCTGTGCTTTTCTATTTATTGTGTTACGTAACCTCCTTTTGCTGAAATTTGCATTTGTCTTCATGAATATATTATTTTTCAGAAACATTTTGGGTAAATGAAAAGCTTTATTAAATTTATTTAGGAAATAAATCACTGAAGGCTCCAGAAGAAACACTACCCTACAGTTTTTAAGCTTTGGTATTTCTGAAGTATTTATTGCTTTAACAAAAATTCACAGAGAAAGGGAATAATAGCATATTAAATTTGCAGTCAGAATAAAAGTTGCTTTACAGATAAAATTTGAAAGGAATCTAAGGTATTAGAGTAAATAGCTCCACTATCACAACCTTCATTACATGATTCACAGCAAAGACAGTAATGGATTTTTAAGCATAAAGCATGTCTCAGAGGTTAGCAGTGTGCATTTGAAAAAAAGGACCAATGTAAAGGCTTTACAAATGCAATTTCATTTTTAACTGCTTATTAAAACAACTGATCAAATGCTTTATGTGAGATTTATTGCTTGCTTTCTTTTGTCTTAGCCATGTTTCACTAATGTAGAATGATATTTTAGCAGTGATTTGGTGATGGCGTAACGATAAGGCAGTGTCTGATCTGGACATAAAGGTTCTGCATTTGAAGTTGTGTTTTCTTCTATAGCACGGTGCCCAGCATACAACTAATGAGGACTTGTAAACTGTAATGAAGGTTGGAACACAAAGAAGATGTGCTGCTTCACAGTGGTGCTCAACTAATGGCACAGTAAATGAGAATTTTCGCTGCAGACTGCACCTAGTGCCAAATAACACTGGAGAAACTGTGGGCGATGAGCACTTACTCTAATTGCAACACTGACAACGAGGAAGCAACAGGATAAAAATAAACACCTCATATTTCCCTGTAGCAATGGAGATTTTGAATCTTCTGTCCACGCATACTTTGAACTTAGTCCAGTAGAATCTAGTGAAGCATTTCAGCTCCAAAACATATTGAAGTTGCTGGTTCCTGAGTTTTGTTCTGTGGACCAACACTGATCCTTGAGATTTATGGAATGAGGCAAACTGAACACTAAGTAATGTTGTAGGAAGTGGAGAGGCAAGATAATGAAAAGGATAGAGTATCTATCTTGAATTCTTTAGATTCATAGTTCTTCTTGTACATTGTGATGTGGAAGTGTCCTGGGTCAATTAAGATGAAGCATGAATTAAATTTAGAAATACTTGAATGATATATATAGAGAGAGACAAATAAGAACTTTACTGGGAGAAAGGGAAAAATTTAATATAACAAATATATATACATATATATATATGAATGTTTGAACAATAACAGTATATTAAAAGAAAAACCAAACCCACACTGGAACAATGACAACTGTAAACAAGTGATTTTGTTTAAATCTATCCAGTGTTGTTTTTTCTTACCTAAATCGTCCTTTAAGCCCTGACAGGCCAACTCCACTCAATTCATCTAAGGAATATGTTTGATTCCCTCACTGCAAAGAATCCAAGAAAGTTAAATAGCAGGACTGTTATA